>OV121093.1:40035690-40454922 GCA_921293015.1 Phorcus lineatus
AGACTGGAAAATAAATTGTATGAATTTCAATTTCCTACCCTGAAAAAAAACAAGCTCAAGGCAGGGGCCAAGGTGCAATGTTAGTGTGACTAGTCTTAGTAAGTTCTGTCAACCCTGTTTGGTAATAAGGCTTGTGTCTTGAATCATCCTCAGTCTATAAATTTATGTGCCCATCCGTCTGTAAACTTTGTGCTTTTTGTCTTTTTCTAAAAAATCCCAGACTCTAGAAACTTATAATTCCTTTCTTTAGATTAGATTTATTTAGGGGCTACGCTCTAAAGCATGAAAAAACCCCAACTTTAGTCAGGGGTACAGGGGCGATGCCCTTAAATCTTAGTGTCACCTTTTCATGAAAGTAGAATCTGTAAGCTGACATGTTATATAAACACTCCTTATTCATATGGAATTTTGAGTTTGAATTTGTCAGTCTCTGGTCCCTAAAAAGCTTCATGAGGGCCATAACATTTAATTTATAATCTGTTATTCATCCTTCCTCTAGAACCATAACCTCTACGAAACTGAACTGTGTCTAGACTGCTTAGTAAAGCGGTATTCATTTGTAGATTTGGAATCTATGTTGCCCGTTTCTAACTGCAGCAAAGGGAACGGCATAAGCAAATAATTCATCCACTTCCGGAACTAAAAGAATAATTTGTGCACTCGTATTTATATATATATATATATATATATATATATATATATAGATAGATATCATTTTTATATGTTTATATGAATTTGTATTTCAAAGTTAAGCTAAAGAATTAAAGATTTTAGAAAAGCTTTAGATTTTTTTGTTAAAAAAAAGTCAACCGCTAAAGTGTTATAACAAAACCAGACATCCCAACTATTTAGAGGTGCGGTTCAAACAAAACCCATGATTTTGTAAATCTTACTTCTAGGTGTACCTTTTGCCAATTTTTCTAACCTCAGAAGGATTATCTGAATTTAGATTCAATGCATTACACAATTAGACATTACTTATTATTTGCAGTTTCGTTCATCATGTTTTTCTTGATCTTTTTCCAGCAGATTGTAATTTATGGATTTGTTGATTCTGTAGATATTCCTTTGCCAAACTGGGATTATTGATATATATTACCCGTATGGGAAGATGGACACAGGGTAACATTTTTCCTGTAAGACACACGGGAGTTACACATTTTCTTCGCATTTGATTGGTTGTTGTGAACCAATGAAAAAGAACGTAGTGCCGGGACTATTTCATTCATCTTTCAAACTTGTCCCGACTGGCAATTTGTTCACCCTTAGAATATATTTTAACAATGTTTATTTATTCCATGTAGTTGCAAGTCGTCATTTCTCAGATGAGCCGCATCAAACAATGTGAAATAAACCTGCCCCATTGCACAAGAGCATAGAAATAACCGATTATTGAATTAGCTCTTCAACATGTTAAGCTAACAGGTTCCGTTCTATCGTAAGGACGTCATAGACACGAGCGGCTATTACGTCACAGTGTCATCAGTTACGTCACAAGTTCAGCCGGCTTGTAGTATTACTATATGGCGTCGCTGACCTCCTCAAATTAAAAATCCTTTATAGAGGAACGATTATTTCTATCATATTCGAGTTTTAATGTTTCAAAAAACATATAGGTAATATAAACAATATCCAACTCGTGACGGGAATGACAGATTATCTTTCCCTCGTTATATTAATTGTGTAATTATCTCGCTAAGGCTCGAGAATTACGAAATTAATATAACTCGGGAAAGATAATATGTCATTCCCCGTCACTCGTAAGTTATTGTCTATTTATTCATTAGCCCCTTTGGCCCCTGATAAGAGCTTCAGAGGCCACACATGAGTCTCCCCAAATTGTACAAGCCACTGTTTCTCAATGCATATTTTGACTTCTGAATTTTGTTCTTAGATGTGGCAGGCATAATGAGGAATGTGAGTATACAATCTATTCA
Organism: Phorcus lineatus; assembly: GCA_921293015.1. Taxonomy (NCBI): domain Eukaryota; kingdom Metazoa; phylum Mollusca; class Gastropoda; order Trochida; family Trochidae; genus Phorcus; species Phorcus lineatus. The sequence continues at coordinate 40,037,628 of OV121093.1, forward strand.
TTCAATTTTCATATTTTCAAAATTATAGTTATAATTTATTCGATCTCAGCAGGTATCACAGGTATATATGTAAGACTCGAATCCATGGCAAGTCTCAAATCCATGCCGGATTTCCAAATCCATGGCAGATTTTCAGAATCATGGCAACTTTGCCCTTCCAACCCAAATCTGTGGCGGATTTCATATCCACTATTACTATTCATTATCAGTTATTTTGATAAAAATAAATGTAATAGACCCCTAAATTTATCAAAAGTAATAGAATTACTGTTATATATTCCGTATTGAAACTATCAATAAGTAAAATAAGAGAGTGAAAGGGTTTGAATCCTTTATTCAAGGCGCATTTACAAATCTCGCTCGTCTGACACTTCGTACATTCGGCCACAGTTGGGTATCTTTGATGATATGACGGTTCCAGGTCTCCAGTAACCGCTGGTGAAAACAGTGACGCCCTTATTCATTGCCGGATTAGGTCTAAAATAGACCGACTGTCCATCTCGGGGAAAGAACTCGTCACAGTTTATCAGGTTGTCCGGGAATTGTTCCAGTGGAAACTGATCGATTGTTGCGCGGTGACGCTCACAATACATTCCAGTAACGTCACACAATCGCTGGATTGTATTTGAACTGTACATTAAAGCACGGAATTTACATTATCATTAAGCTTTAAGCTCAAGATTTAATATAGAAGCGCTATATTAATAATGATTATAAATTTAGTTATCATTATAAATATGTCATAAGAGCAGATTTTATTTCGTGATTATCTTTAAATATAATTTTGACATTTCTATTTAGCCAACACACATCATATGTTTTAATAATTCTAAACCTTATATGTTATAATCGTTTATAACTATGATGATTTACAAAACTTATACCTGAATATTGGGGATCGATTCCTCAGTCTTTTCCTCAATAAAGCTTCTATCATACAGAGCCCTGTCACTTACGCCTCGCTGAAACAAATATAATCATTATTCTATAGTTGAGGATGAGATACTCTATTCTATCAGTGAAATATACCCTCTATTAGGCTATAGTGGCGATAACTTTCATCGTACTATATACTATATCGTCAGAAGGTCAAGCAGACACAAAAAGGTTTGAAATTGATGGTCAAAATTGAAATTATACAGTGTTTTGTTTTGTAAATAGGTTTGTTTTTACGGGATGTATTGTATTTTGCAACCATTTTAGCTTTCGTTATTTGGAACTAGTTTGTTGTGGCAAATTTATTATAAATTGTGTACATAATTGGGCAATTGGGCATGAGAGGCAGTGAGGGTTTTTAAAAATACCGTTTTTAAATATTAGAATTATATAATAATAAGAATATTAAATGATGTTTGTCAAATACGATATTAATCTCATCTCGTGGCGTGTGAAAATATCAACTTTGCCCACGCCACTCGATGAGATAAACATTGTATTTGACAAACACCATTTAATATCCTCTATATAATCATAGTCTCTACATATTCACATAAGACAGCAACTCCCCTTAAATTAAATGTATTGTTATTGCACTTATATCCTTTGAAATTGTACTCAAGTCATTTGCATCGTATTCGCGTGTTATACTAAAGAGAAAGAGTAGTTTGATAGTGTTTGTTTTACCTGGATGTTCTGGTCACTCCAAACTGGTCATGTAACTAACTTGAACAGTACAGAGGTTTACGTCTACGAGACAGACATCTGAAATAGTCAAAACAAGTAACAATAACGAAATTTCCTACACAACATTCGTAGCCCTAATGAAGACATCAATAATGTATTCGTCGATAATAAAATGTAGATTTAAATTCTAGGGCTTACGAAGACATCCTACATAATCAGAATAAAAAGAGTTGATGTGAAACCTATAGCTGAAGAGGACAAACGGCAAAGAACGACATTATGGGGGGGAATATGAAATATTATAACATGAAATGTTATTACTATACTCACTGTCAGATAATGTTTCACAGACTGTCAGGCCTACAGAATTGTTCCCCGCTTGCCCCCTTCCGTTCTCCTGATCCGCTCGATCTTCGTGGTCCTCTTCAGAGTGTTCGTCCTCAACCTCAATGTGATCTCGAGCAAGGAACCCACGCTCCTCTTTTGTTAAGGTACCGTACGGGACCTGAAATGTCACATGAAAATACTGTTTTTTAAAACATAGTATCCTTAATTTCCGATACAAAACGAAGACATGCAATTTAATGTACCCGTTTTTCGTAGAAATCACAAAATCTGTTCGTCCTCTATAATTTGGATTATCGGTTAACTGTAGCTGTATTATCACGAAAAAAACTATTTAAAAAAAAGCCCCCAACCTTATAATTTGATGAAAACAGTCATTAATCCCCTCGCAACCGTATTCAACTTAACTTTTAAAACTAGTAAATCCGATTTACTCACTTGTTCATCAACGGGTGCTGAGAAGTTCGCTCTTTTGAAGAAGAGTTGGTATGGTGTGTCGGGTCGAGTTGCCTTGTTGAGCAACTCCGGGAGCTTATCGGGCCAGTCTGCACATAAGGACATCTTCACCCTGAAAAAGTCAGTCATGGTACGGTTCGACTCTCCCCTGACTCTGAGGATGGTACGGGCGGCCATGCATTTGAACAGTTTCAAATTCCTTTACCACTTCTTCAAGATTCGCATTTCGGAACTCTTTTCCGTTATCTGACTGCAGAATTCTTGGGGCGCCAAACATGTAAATGAAGTGCAACACCACGGCCGCTATTTCTTTTGCTTATTTTCTTTGCCGAAAGCTAAACGGGAATAGCAGTCGACGATGTTGCAAATATAATTGTATCCATTGAAGATTGGCATCTTCTTCAAGTAGATCTGCCAACGAGAGTTTGGGTACGAAGCTGGAATTGGTTTTCTTATCTGTGTTGACTGCTCTGCTACACTGTTCACACTTCACGTGAATATCAAAGAGAACCTTCACAGTTTCCCTCACAACCGGGAAAACAGAGCGTCAAATACTATATATTGCTGCTGATTTTCTATGATTGAGTTCGATTCTGATCATTTCTTCTTTTGAACGGCATCAGCGATGAGGGATGTTTAAATCGACACTTTTCTTGAAACTTAAATTAGATTCCTCATCGAAAAAATAATTCTCCAAAATGTTTATTACCATTCTTTCATTGGCGGTTAATTGAAAGTTCCTTGCATATTCTGATGCTTCCCCATTTAGGATTCTTAATTTTCAGTTTTGTTACTTCTGAAATCCTGTCCATGTCATTCCAAAATGATTCTGCATTGGGATCTTTTGACACTGGTTTTCCTTTCTTCGTGCGCGGCCCCGGAAATACATATCCATCATTTTCAATGGTTTTGATTTCCGTTTCCATTTTCCTTTCAGTCACTCTTGCGAAAATTCCGACCGTCTTTACTAACAGAAATTTCGACCTATAATGGTGTCTGTTAAGGATTATGACGTCATCGCGAAATGACGTCACGGTTATGACGTCATGAAACAACCTAACAATCGAACTCGCCCAGGATTAGGAAACCTTAGGAAATCCGAAGATTAGAGACCCGCCACAGAGTCCTACATATATAATTTTTCTTCTAGAAAAAAGTAGGGAATATTCCGAAACAATGCAAACCTGTTGAAATACACTGCTGTTAGAGGTTACATGTGTAAGATAATACCAGGCCAGTTGCCTACACATGAACATTAACAGTTCATATGGGTGACTTATCTGACAATCACCTGGCATACTTGAAAAAAACAATACACTGATCGAAATTAATTTAACGTATTGTATTAATTACATTATAAGAACATTGATCCAATCAGATCCATCCGATGTTTACCCTTTCTTATCATACCCCCGCTTACGCTGTAAGTATATAGAGTTCATTCTGTCCGTCCGTCCGTCACAAATCTTTGTCGGGAGCATATCTGATTCAGTGATTTGAGGCTTAGATCAAATTTTTTTGGGGGTTTCCATGGAAACATGACTAAAACAGTGAATCTATGACCAAGTCCTTTGTCCGGAGCATATCTCCTAAACTATACATGCTTTCTTCACAAAACTTAATACGATTATCAACCATGATCCCTAGATGTGCATTTTGAGGGTTAGACCATAATATTGTTTTTAATTTTTGGCGGTTTACATGGAAACATAACTAAAACAGTGACTATGATCAAGTCCTTTTTCCGGAGCATATCTCCTAAACTAAAAATGACATCTTCACCAAACTTCATACTTTTATCAACCATGACACCTTATTGTTCCTTTTGAGGGTGAGATGAACAAATGATTTTTATTTTTTGCGGTTTCCATGGAAACTTGACTAAAACAGCGAATCTATGACTGAGTGCTTTGTCCAGAGTATATCTTCTAAACTATACATGCTATCTTCACCAGACTTCATATACTTTTCACCCATGATCCATAGGTGTGCCTTTTGAGGGTAAGACCAACAAATTATTTTTATTGTTTGCAGTTTCCATGGACACGTTACTAAAACAATGACACTCTGACAAAGTGCTTTTTCCTGCGCATATCTCCTAAACTATACATTCTAGCTTAAACAAACTTAATACAATTATCAACCATGATCCCTATCTTAGGTTTTTGAGGGTAAGACCAACAAAGAAAGCCAGACTATAGTTTGAATTGGGGTATGTGAGCTGTGCTCACTTTTTTACTCGTATATATTACATGTTGTAGAATTAGGTGAACAATAACATTCAGATTTGATAACAAACACTTTCTACCGTGATGGCTGTCGTGAGCATGATTTGAAGGAAAATTACATTTAAGCGTTGAGTAAAGGCTTAGATTGTTTAATAAAATCACTCTCCATCAGTTCAATTAGCCGTGGATAAATGTATTTCCATTTATAAAATGGAAAGACTATATCTTCTTTCAAAACACTTTGGGATAGTTATATTTTCAGGCCAGTTAAATTACGTACAATGCATATTCATTCACAAGAAATGTCAATTGTGCCATTAAAGTAAACAATAAATTCACAGACACAAAAAACTTGTTAATAAGTGGGAATGCATCACACCCAAAAATCAATAAAATGACACTTATAGCAAGTGTCGTCTAATATTTTTATTTTCAAATATACATATATCTTGAGCAACCTATAAATTAAAGAAAACTGCACGTTAGTCAATGTGACAAGTTGATGTTCTGCCGCAGTGAAAAGACTCCTCCAAGGGGAGATATGTGCCTAGTGCTCAGTTGTTAGTTTTCACCAGTGGAATTGAATATCGATTTTGATGACTCATATAATTGTGTTCAGTTTAATTGAGGAACAAGTCTTAGGACTATAGTCACTTATTCCAGGAATCGATTAGCTGGCTGACACTTAACATTAGTTGAGGACAAAGGACAGTGAGGCTGAGGATCTGACCACTGTCCGTTGTAATTGGTTAACTGACTAACGTTCAAGTCTAATTTCAGAAAATGATTAATGAAACAAAGGAATTTCCATCAAATACTAAACATCACTTTTATCGTTAGGTTATGACCAAGTTTTTTCAAAACATTCAAACTTTATTTTCAGTGTTGGAACTTCAGGAACCGTTGATGCCAGCAGACTTGGACGGTAAGTTAGTCAGTGTATAACCTTTGTGCATGTTTTGATGATGAGATATGAATGATAACGGGGATTATCCTTTAACTTCTCCAATTTTCTTCTCATCTTATTCAAACTAGATTGAAAACAGCGTCTCTTAGATTAGCAAGCTTAATTCAGGTTTGACGAGATATTTACAAGAATGTCTTTGTATTTCAGAAAAGGCCAAAAAACAGATTATAGATCTTACGAGTAAGTAACCTCCTTGACTTTCTACAGATTTATGTTTTTCATTAATATGGCATGATGGCATGTTTATCAAAACTGTCATAAATTGAATTGTAGTTGCATTTAGAACATCAAATTTCCTTTTAATTCAAATTCATTTGTCTGAAGATTTTTTTGAGAATCATTTATGATAGTTCATACAATGATGTCACTTTGCAGAAAAAACAAAAACGAAAATGGAATCCCTGACGTCTGGAATGATCCGTGTTTCTGCTGTGGACACAGTGGTTGATATGTTGCAGAGTGGGAGGAACTGGGTGACTATAACCGGAAACGCTGGTGATGGGAAGACAACTCTGGCTTACCTCGTGATGAAAGAACTTCAGAACAAACCACAGAGACATAACAGCATTGGACACAAGATTAAAGTATACAGCATTGAAGAGCCTGAAGAATGCACACTACTTGTAAGGCTTAATGAAAATAGTGTGTTAATGCTGGACGACAGATTCGGTGCCTTCACGTCCGACCAGGTCCTCATTGATAAATGGAAGAATGTGATGAACGATATTTATAAACATTTCACTTCTCGTGGAAACAAAATAAAAGTAATATTTATCAGCAGAAAGAATGTGGTGAATGAAGCACGGGGTTTACTGGGTCATTTCCGAGACACAATCCTGGATCCTGACAACGTTGTTGACCTAAGCTCATTGAAAATCAAAGACGAACGACTAAAAATACTTGATTACTATCTAACACAAAGTAAACTGAAAGAAAGTTCAGAAGTTAAACAGAGAGTAGCTGACCTTGACATTGCTCACGGTTTTCCCCACTGTAGCATGATGTACCCGAAACTGAAAGCTAAGAAAAATGACCTTGACATTGAAGAGTTCTTTAAGACGCCCCTGAAGTTCCTTGATATTACAACGGCTGTGCTGTATACAGAAAACTGCAAAGATCTATTTGAAATGATGATAAAGAACAATGGAAAGTTTGATGCTTATTCTATTGAAGATGATGTACGACGAGTGTCACTACTGAAAGTTGAACGTGAGCAAGAAGGCAGCTACATCACTGTGTGGAAGAACGGTGTTTGCGTATTTGCTCATCCGTCAATCTATGAGAGTGTTCTGAGTGTTATCTGTGATACAGACCCGTTGTTTTGTGTGAAGTATGCAACTCTCTCCGTCATAAGACAGAAACTTACTCTCCCATCAGATGAGAAACAGAAGTCGCCAACTCAAATCAATGTGGAACCTGTACCAGCAGTACTGAAAGCTCTAGCTGAGAGGTTCCGACAAGATATCCTGCAGGGAGACTACACGGTTTTTGGTCTCAGATTCTGTGAAAACGAGGACTTCTGTAAGGAACTGGTGGCGTCCTGTGTGTATTCGTGTACTGCTGCTCCTGAACAGGTGAGTTGAAGCAGAAGATCCAACCTTAGTATCCGATGGTAGAGGATATAAATTGCCGTTTGTAATGTAACATTAATTACTACTCGCACTGTGACCTATGATCCAGCCAATGAAACAGTTTTATTAATACCTTTCACGAAAATATTTCAACCAAACACAGAGAGCCTCCTTTATCATAGTTGGCATTTGCTCTTTCGTAACACTGAACTTCCTTACATAAGCGAGATAAAATCAGATCCTACCGTCCTCGTGCTTTAACTATAATAGTTCAGGGCAAAACTGTAATTTATTACAAAACACATTTTGGTAGAGCGAACTTTATTTCTTAATTTACCCTCTCAATGCCCGGCAGTTGACGCTACACACTTGCACAGTGCAGCTAACATTTAGCACAAACGTAAGATGTAGGTCAAACAAATTTTAACTGTGAAATACTGAGATGTTTATAATAGGAATAATATATTTTTTTGTAAAAAAGTCAAGTTTAAAATGAAAATGCGATGATTATAAACTGTTGAACTGTTACTCCGTTGTTTCATAGATTGTAGTTAAGTTGTTGTTTTTAAAAATGTAAATCAAATAACATTTTTCGTGAGAGAAAACGACAGTGATCACGATGGTATGTTTACTAACCTCATGCGACCGATTGTTCACGAAATAATACGAAAGTAATCTTTTTTTAATCATTTTGTTGGACATTGTTTCGCGTTACGTCACTAATAAACAGAGTGCGGAAAATAGATTGTGTATGGAAATACCTCCTTATTTTTTACAATAAAAGCATAGTGACTGAACTTTCATCCACTGATAGTTATTGTTTCTATCTTGAAAATGATGTAATTTTCGGCAACTTTACAACATAAATTAAGATCGCTTTCATTAGCTCGCACACACTATCAGTTTCCGATAAGTAAAATCATAGTATGAACAGCCTTTTTGCCTTTGCATACAAAACTGCAGATAAACTGTTGTCTTATCATCTCATATAACTATGAATATAAAAATGGAATTCATAAACTATCCGATTCAGTAGTTTTGCTCTATTTTTTATGTGACAATCCAACAAAATCATTTAGAACAAAACGGAACAAAACATATCAGGAACGTATCTAGGCAGTGTTAGCAATGCGGTTCGATTGCATTCCTTCAGCAAATTAAAAATGTATTTAGCGTGAATATTCACCCATGAAGTTTATAGTTTATATTATGGAAAACATTTGAAGAGTATTTTCTTCAATTATATTGTTATCTATCAAATGAAAGCGTTCATTTGCCGATTAGTTTGATTAAACTCAAAGGTTAAAATGAAAATTAAGAATATGTCCATGGTCACCTTGGCTTGTAAATTAAATTCAGAAGAATTTACTATATTTTTTAAATAAGAAAACTGATTAAAGATGTGAATTACTTTTGCTATCATGTGGATATAATTTTCTTGCTTCACACGGACGAATGTGAATATTAAAAAAACAAGCTACCCAAACCCGGCCAACTTGACTGACGCCCGTCAGGAATCGTATAGCCGACTCTTAATATTTATGCATAGCAGTGACATAGACATTGAAAATGAGACTAAAAGCCTCCCCACGCCAACACAGCGCGCCAGAAGCGCAGTGCAGCGCGCCCGCAGCAAAAAAAAGTGTGCAGGTTGATTCATGATTGGTAACCCACACCAACGAAGCGCGCCAGCAGCAAAAATTCTGAATAAAAAAAAAGTGATTTTTGCTGAGTGGCGCTTTGACGCAGTGGGGAATCCACTACTTCTGACGTCATTTTATTAACGCTAATAATCTCAATATTCTAGTCTTTGCTACAGAATAGTATGCACCAAAGAAGTTCTTGTAATTTGGCGTTGTTGTTTCCGTACATCAGCACCAATGTTTTCTTTTCCCGATCCATTTCGTATTGACCAGTCGGGACCGATTAATGTGACAGTCGTTCTCTGGCCACTCATCCATACGCAAGAACGATTAAAATTTCAAAACAAGATCTCATTGGTCACCTGTTCCTTATATTATTTTGCTACATTGACGCGCTGCCCTATTCTGCGGTAAAACTAACGCGTGCTATGCGCTGCGCTGCTAGTGCGCTGTGTTGGCGCGCAAGCTTCGAAAATGGCAGGCGGACACGGCAATTTTTCAGGTTGCCTACTGCAGTAGTATTTCGTGACTGGCGTTATTAAAAAGTAATAGAAATATGTATACTTTTGCAAAAAGGTCATTTGCTGTAGGAATTGATTTTAAACTTGTCAACGATGATTGAAGTTTTCATTCATAACGTGCCTTACTTATATGTCAAAACATCGCGGAATGTCGATTTGCTGAGATGAGTACTGATCAAATATCTTGAATTTTGCATAATTCAGGTGAAAATTCAGATTATTAACAGTAATCTGTATTCATAAATGCCGATATAACTTGGAAGATAATATATGGTAGAATCTGTGTCCGAGTGGAGGAATGAAGTTTCACTCGAGACCCGCTTGTTGATCGACTGTACGAGATTACAAACAAACAACAAGAAAATCAAACATTAAATCATTACTGTAACTAGGATAACCATTGATTGTTATATGATTGAAATAATATTGTAACATGACTTCGTTGTAGTCTCACTTCTGATTGGTTGAATTGAAAAAAAATTACCCTATGTTGAATGACAATGAATACCCGCAAATTAGCTAAGGCGAATCACCGCGAATTGATACAACATGTTCACTAGTGCGGGACAACTCAAGTTTGACTTTTCCAATTTCTTAGAAAATTCGTGCCGTACTCCAATTTGACAGTTGTCTTTATTATTTTTTAGACTGTGTCAACCGGTAGATATTACAAATTATTTATTCTTGAAGAACGAACATATTTTCACTTGCTTTCGAATGTCGTTCCCATGGTATGACGTCACAAATGCCAACCGTTTTGACGACACAATGTTCGCGTCGCTGTCACAATGGTCTTGTACATAGTCACCATCCAGAGATACACATTTTCCCCATCACTTATTGACCTTGCGCAGACCATCTGAATAGAAGGCCCCTGATTTCATGGAAAACCAAGCCTCCATCTCTCGAATAATGCCCTTGGTGTCCACGATTTTTCATCTCAGGGAACAAGAAGAAGTCACTTGGTGCAAGATCGGGTGAATAGGGGGGATGCGGTAAGATTTCAAAGCCACATTGAAAGTCAAACATCTACATGTTTAATTGTTGCTAGTGGTTATCAAAATCAACAAAATGTCAACACCGCTACCCTGAGTGTCAAAACTGCCACTTTGATCATAAATCATGTTGTTTTAATGAATATAGAAATTAAGAGATCCAAAACAAGAAGTGGTCTTTGTGAATGGCGTAACTAGAGTTCATTTTTTAACACAATTTGATGATGGTAGCAGTATTGACAAAAACATCTGTGACAATGGTTTAAATTGCGCAGAAAATTTTAAGTAAGGCATATAGAGACATGCAACTGTGCATTCAAAGCCTCTTTATTTGCTGAACCAATGCAATAGTAAAAAAGTTTGTATAGCAAAAACATGTGGCAGAAACTAATCTTTATAGTTCATAATCTAACCTTGGTACAGTCAATTTTTTAAATTTTCACACATCAAAGATTGCTTCAAAGTTAAAATTTTCAGTGAACTAAAAAATTAATACATGTGATTTACTTATTTGTTAGTTTTCTACACACTAACAGTATAAAAACAAATAAAAACATTATATACCCAGACCAAATAATTGGACCCTTCAGGATTTTGACTCATATATAAATGTGTTCACACGAATCAAAACATGTTATCAACATATTGAGTGAGGTAGAACAACTGCGCAGACTCTTCATCCACCAAACGGCTTGCGTTCCTAGCCTCGCTTTCATTTCAACATAGCCGTGGCGTGAATATGGTCTAATGGAAAATGTTTCATCACTATTCATCAAATAATTAATATGGATACTCTCAATCAAATAACTCTAGATATATGCTCATTGCATTTCAATGGTCAGTATAATGTTGGAATTGATAATTGATGTGTAGAGAATCAGTAAATCAAATTTGACAATTTTCTTTTCCTTTGACAAAGTAATTATTATGATATTCTTGCCACAAGACAATGTCGACTGTCAGTCGTTGGAACATGATGATAACAACCAGTTCTTATTTGCCACAGTCATTGCCAGGATAAGTGTTGACAATGTTTGTTAAAGTTTTCAAACAACAAGGGATTCCCCAAACTAGCTAGGGGGCAATTTATCGTGAGGGACTCCGGAAATGACGATAGAATATTCGTCACGTCTCGCCTCGCGTGGCTCGTGCTGTTTTCCAAATGACAGGTGACAAATAAAACATTCGTTTGCAAGTTGAAACGTGATCATGTATCCCCCAAATAAAACAACAGAATTACACCAGTTTAGTTTTGGTTAAATAGGTATCCTAATACCATATGCTTGACAAGTTTTTGTCATAATCTTGAATTGATTTTTATATGTAAACAATTTAAAATATATTCTTTACATATTACATAGAGTCACTAAAATAATGCACAAAACATTTTCAAGCCATTGAGTTTTATCATGTAATTGGTGCATATCGAAGCAAACACAAATGTTAAAATGGTATTGTGCTTTACTCTCTCATTGCACAATAACCATCAGACGTGCGTACCACATTCGTTCATTGAAATAAGATCTCCCGAAAGTGGTATCTTCAGTGTCACAGCCATATTGTAAACAAAATTGGCCCGGGAGATGCAATGTACTCTGCAAAACAAAACGACCGTTTAACAATCCCGTGCGAATCAAATCGGAAATCATGAACATAAAGAAAAAACATAATGCTATCCTACGTCTACGATAGTATTTTCAGGACCAGGTAATGTTAGTAATGTGTTCTCCCTAAACGGGGTTGCAAAGTTTAAATCGCGAATCGTGTTACAAAGCTTTGACGAAGAAAAATGAGAATGTATCGAAATTTCCAACTGATCATTACGCATGCTCTCCTCGCTAGCGAGGTAAACCAGGCCATTTTGTTTAGCTTTTATATGTGTTAGCAATGACCCTTGCTTTGTTGACAAATCGTTTTGTGAAGTTGTGAGCATGTTATTACTATAGCATATAGATATTCCTGTTTAACATTAATTATTTTACATATATTTCATGTTATGTTTTGAAATTAGTTTTTAAGTGAATTGCTTAATGCTTAATATTTATTTTCCTATAGGCCTAGCAAGAATGGTGGACATTACTCACAACTGAAACGTACACTTGTTTATCACTGTGGTTGGTGTTTCTAAAACTAAAAGCTTCTAAACTAGACAAATTTTAGTTTGTATGTAATAGATACATGATGACTCAAGGGGTGTATACGAAATATCAGCGAGCTATCATCTCCCGAGTTAGTGATAGCAAGCTGATATTTCGTATACACCCACTTGTGTCAATCATGTACCTGTTTTATCCAATGGGTAACCTTTTGCTCTATGCGACCTTTCACCTGACATCATTTCTCTAAGTGATTATCGACTATTAAATCAGTCGGAAGAAGTAGCCCAAAGAATACTGACCCTTAATGTTCTTCCTGTCGCCAAATTTGATCTGATAAATAATTGCGATGGTTAGGATAAACTGATCGACTTTCAACGGGCTTTCGTTTTCCTTTACTTAAACAGGCATGTATCTTAGGTCAGTAATATATTAATTTAGTAATACTGTCTTTTGCCGTTTTGTTTTTCATTGAGTGAGTGAGGTGTTTTTAACGGGCCTGAGCAGTCCGCCATTCGCTGCGTATTTCATAAAGATATCTTAATATATAACCAGTGTCATTGTTTACATTGTTTCAGTGGTCTTTTCCTCTCTTTTATGTATCAAGGGTAAATCTGGACGAAGAGTGGGAATTACTTGAGTACTCAGATTTCTTTCACAAATCAATTGGTAGTTTTCCGGGGCGCAAGTAAATTCCTATTATCAGTGATGACTTAAACCTGTTTGTTGCGTTTCACGATTAGCTTGATATTTGTTGTTTGAAATAATTGAGAAAGAGTGAAGTGTCGGGTAATGTTTTTGTTTTAATGCCTGTCGTCACCGAGCGACTTCCTTTCCTTTGATCTCTGGCTACATTCCTCAATGTTCAACAATGTTGGAATGGCTTAAGGTTGTCGGCCAGATGTGCCTAGCTCCGCCCTATAACTGCCCCTTTCCTTCACGATTGCCGAATCAGAAGGTCGGAAATAAGTGTTGGTGATACATTCGTGACGTATTAATTATAGGTTGAGTTTTATTGATGCATGATTTATCATTGCGTAAAGATCAAAAGGAAATAAGCCGCCCATCGGATAATTAGTTTTACACTGGTTTTTCCCGATATGCATATATAGTAGGTTCTATAGTACAAAAGGTAATCAAAATGAAGCTATGCTTACAGGGATTCTTTATATGTATTATTGTCAAGTGGATTTGGTAAAGATATCTTTCTTCATGCATTTTAGAGAATTAACCCCAGTGGCCTTGGCCAAGGACCATATGTGGACTAGACTAAGGTTTTTGTGTGCAGACCTTGATTTCTCTGTTAATAATAGGTTCTATAGTACAAAAAGTTAAACAAAATGAATCTATGCTCACAGGGATTCTTTAAATATTGTTGTCAAGTGGAGTCGGTAATGATATCTTTCTACATGCATGTAGAGAATTAACTCCAGTGGCCATGGCCGAGGACCATATTTGTCCTGATGAATGTTTAGTGTGTAGACCTTGATTTCTCTGTTAAAATCTTATCATATGATACAAGAGTGGTATGAAATTGAAGCTATGTTCCATGGTTCTCAAACAAAATGGTTGTCAACTTTTATAAGTGCAGATTTCTTTTAGTTCCTGGGTTGCAGATGGGGTCATAGCTGGTCAATATAAGGCATCGTAGGGTGTTTGAGGGGAGGGGACCCACGGCACTCTAAGGATTAATACAACTACAATGAAATGGAAGGCAGTTTAATATCCTCTATTTATTATTTTGATTATTTCAAAATAACTTTTAATGTAACATATCTATGTAAATATATTTTGACACAATATTAGCAGGTATGGTAAATATTTGAAAACACTGTTTTGAGAACCTGTAGGAGTTACGCATTGACCCAACGAAAAGAACGCAGGCGGAAAACAGCGTTGTAATCTTGATATTGTCGACTGACATATGAAGCGCTGCCATTTGTTTACTATTTTTAGATAGGTCAGAGGTCACAACGTATACCTTTAAGTTGGTTATATCCTAAGGGTATATGACTGGAGTGTAAGCGTATACATAAATTTTACCCTGTGACAGGATGTGGGTAAACATTTAAATCACTCTTGGCTTTTGAGGGATGAACACTGCAAGGCTCAATAGAAGGTATTTTACCTATTTACACTCAACCACTTAGTGCCATTACAATGTCCTCAATTTGCCATTATTTGCAGTGAATGGCTAAAGTATTACCCATATAGGGCTAAACAGTTAATGACCCATTCACTCAATATTTTTAACTTCTAACTGTGGGTATTGTATTGTGATCAATTGGATATCAAAATGCCTTGTGTTATATTTGATGTCTATCAACTAATGTAAAATTACAGTCTTTTCTAATATAAGTAACGTGAAATGAAGATAAGAAAAGAAAAAATTGCATACATGAACAACTGTTTTAGTTTGCAAGTGAACTATATTACAATAATGTTCAATGATTTTAGCTTAGCTTATTACAATTTTTTCTATCCTGAACGGTATGATACTTATAATCCTTCTGTTCTACATGACTGAGTGACATGACTGACATGTAGAGGCATTTGGACTATCAACATGAAGGAAACTTTGCCTGATTTTTTAAAATTGATAGTCAATTTATCAAATTTAATTAAAATATAAATCTTAATTAATTTAGTAACCCTTTTTTCCAGAATGGCTCTAAGCAATTCATAAACCAACCAGGAGAGAATGGAGAGACCATGTTGTGGACAGCTCTGCGGAATGGACGCTTGGCAGCGGTGCACAGTTTAGTGAAGGCTGGTGCTGATGTGGACATACAGGATAAGAGAGGAAGAACACCCCTGCACCATGTCTGTCAGCTCAAGAATTCTACTGGTGCTTTTACTGAGGATAATAAGGGTGATGAGATAAATAACCCTGTAGACTTGGACACTCTACGACTGATTATAACTGAAGGAATAGGGGATGTGAATATTGGTGATCAGTATGGACAGACACCTCTTCACTATCTCTGTCAGGTCAGGAACTCTGCTGCTGCTGTGTTTGGACATGATAAGCTAAAGCAGATGGTCATCAATGCCATTCGATTGATCATAACTGAAGGAAGAGGGGACATTAATATTTCTGATAGGTTTGGACAGACACCTCTTCATTATCTTTTCAAATCTTGTAACTGTACCACAGAAGAGATTCAGTGGATTACCACCCAAGGTAAAGGTGATCTTAACAAATGTGAGCAGCATAAGAGCACCCCACTGCACTACCTCTGTGCAAACTCAAGTCTTCAACTGAACACCGTAGATCTAGTGATAAAGGAGGGGAAAGGTGACTTCAATAAAGGTAATGAACATGGAACTACACCATTTCATTTTCTTTGTGAAAATGGTAAGGCCGAACGTGACATCGTCCTTCAGGTTGTCAACACAGCAAAGGGAGACATCAACAAGCAAGATGACAATGGAATAACACCGCTTCATGTTCTTTGCAAGGGATCACTTCAGATGAAGAATATTCTGACATTGATCAATCAGGGAGACAAGACCGACATGTATGGAAACACTCCACTCCACTACCTGTATAGGAGGCGAGGAATCAATGCTGAAGTATTACAACCACAGCTGAAGCAGCTCCCTGAAACAGACATGAAGAAACAAAACGACCATGGATGCACACCCTTGGATTATCTCACTGACGAAGGTAATGTCCTGCATTTTGTTATAGGTGACAAGCTAATTTTAGTAGTCATTTTTAGTTATTATTTCCGTCTTAATATTAGCCTACATTTATTGCTTTATACTTGAAACGCTGTCACTGAAAATAAGTATGTGGTCGAGTAATGGTAAATTGCACCCCAAAAGAAAAGAAACTTATTTCGATCTTCTTAAAAACGTTATTGTCTCTTTGTATACGTTTGGTTTTGGATACTAATTCATCACATCGTTCCTTTACGACCTAACTAGCTCTCAACAGTGTAAAGGCCCATTCTGACGGTGTGGGAAATAGGGACTAGAGATTCAGTGTAAGAACACCCTATAACTTTTACAAGTTCACAACCAGTTAAAAGCAAGTTGGGTCGTACAGAATTGACCAATCAAAGTCGTCAAATTAGTATGGCATGAGCTCACTCTTTTGTAAACATGGAGATTCAAGAGTACTTAAGAAAGCCGAAAAAACGTAAGAGGTTTTGGAATGTGAAGCATACGCGTAATATTTGTCAGGCGGCAATGTCGATGGTCGCCAAACAGAAGATGAAAGGCTGCGGCTAAGTGATACAAGGGAGTTTGTTATTTCGAGCAGACGCCGTTTTTTACTGTGATATAAATATAAAATTGAAAAAGACCTTTCCACCCCAAAAAAAACATGTGACAGTACAGTTTAAAAAAGCTCTTCATAAAATTGAATTTATACTGTCTTGTGATAATTAAAATTTTCCCATTTTTTATTTTGAAGGTTTGATACTCAGTTTTCTCAGATATATCAGGGTATCATTCCTTTTAAAAAGTCTTCTTATAAAAAGGAAAAATTTGATTCCGATTCTGATTTTGAACCCATGTTTGGGAAACAGGTTGAATTAGAAATTAAAGCTAAAAATCAGTCACGATTATCCAGCTATCATTTTGAAAGTGATCCCTGAAAATTACTATGATAAACATTTCAGATTTGAAGGATATTGCAACACCTTAGGTTCTAAACTAAGATGTAATGCTGTGGTTATTTGCACATGAGTAGCACACATACTCATATACATTGACTATTTTGTTAAGCTGTTTTTATAACATTTTTAAAAATGTTGGGTTTACCTTTTTAAATTCATTTAATTCAAAACATAATATTCCAGGCATTTTTTTAAAAAAAACTTTAAAAACGGTATATTATAGTATTGTAGTATTATTATGTTTGCCTTTTTGAAAATATTTTGAGAAAAAAAAAACAAGTCATAAGACCATTTTAACTTACCTGTCTTGATCATGGGCTTCATATTTATCAAATAGTTTTAAAAAGGTGTTGCAATACTTTTTCCACTTGTTTAAAGTTAAATTATGATATATATGTACTCTGTTAATGTTAATTTAATCAACCCAATATCAACAGATAACAGATGTTTGTTACATGAATATAAACAAAGTTTACAGAAGTGGTAGATTCATTATTCAGATTCAGTATTTGTCAAACACATTGAATATATTCATTGCAGTTAATCATGATCATATTAAGCATATTGTCTGTCATTCAACACTACATGAAAATATCACCCATAATAATGCAGTGTAAATGAACAATGTTCCCCTACAGAGTTGTCTCATAGATAACTATTTAATATCACACTATTTACTATTGTTCCAATTACTTTAATATGGAACATTTAAAGGAATATTTTAAGGAAAACTTGATATAATTTAACAGCTTTTACCACATTTTTAAGAATGTTCCATCTTTAAAAATCTGATGAACTTACAGAATAAAATCACTGTAAACATCAAATGCTATTTAATGTTTTTTTTTTTTTTGTAGCTATCACCTGGTGACATAGATATTGTAATCCATGTCAACTTTGATTTTTTTGTTGATATTCACAGATCATGTAATGTAACACTTGCCAGGAAGCTGAAGGTAACTTTTCTCCTGCTGATAAGGAGTTTCTCAAAGGGGTTGACTTCTTGTCAGTTTTGTCATGAATTAATTCAAAGAAAAAGCGGAAATTTTCTCATTCATTCTCAGAAAAGTTTTAGACTTGGAGGGTCCTCTTCTTCAAGTTCCCGCAAAAGAGAATTGTACGAGGTAGCAGTAGGTCTTTGTATTATCCACTGCCTTACCCGAACAGATTTGGGTTTTTCTTTTTTTCTGTTTGTTCTCACTTGTATCAGGACAAGAGATTCTCAGTCGTATCAGCTTTGTATATGATATTTACATCTACATGTGGACACTATATGAAGAAACCACAAGTTGTTACTACTTGTCACACGGTGAGAACAGGTCTTAAGGCAATGAATATAGTAAATAATTGCTGACAGAAGTAGTGTTGGTGTTTGGAGCTAAAGAAAACTATGTGCGCATGCTTCACTAGTCCAAGAAAGGTAACTCTAGATTACTTTTTAACCAAGATAGTGTTGGACATATGACAAACTATGTTGGATTTTAATGCTATATACTCCTTTGAAATTACAAAAAAATAACATCATGGTGAGGTTTGCTCTTTAGCTATTTAATACAAATATATATATAAATAACTGAACACTGTGAGATACTCAGATAGTCTCCTGGACAACATTGTTGTAAGCAAATTGACTTGCCCAACAGAATAATTCACAATTTTCGGGTGTTGGGTTATTTCCACCTCTGGTTCAGCCAGTATGCTCTCTGCAAATTGAAGTAGATGCATTTTGAAGCCTTTTTCCGACGTCTGTGGAGTAGCTGCAAGGATCCTGTGACGAGCTTGTTTCTTTGGCTTGTCTGTGATTGAGGCATGTTTACAGTTGTTTGAAGTCACTTTATCACTAACAGCATTTTAGCAATATTTGAGAGAAAGACTAAATTAACCACGTTGTGTTAAATGTCAAATGATAGCAATCAATTAGAAAGAGGAAATGCTTACTTCTTCAAATTAGCAATTCAGTAGAATGATGAAATCTTTATAGATGACATAGATAACCAGCAGATTATAAGCGGCGGGAGGAAAGATTTTGAAATTTTTTTTTGAAGTGTAGTTGTGTTGGGTGGTCAATAAGGGGATTGGTTGGGACAGAATATGGGGTACGTTGTTCGTATAAATTATATGTAGATGAATTTAAGCTTGTTTTTGGCTGTTTTTAAGCATGTCTTTTGCTTACAGATAGAATGTTCACCATATACTAGATAAGAGAACAAATATATATAGAAAATATATAGAAAAAAATTAATACCTATCAACTATATTTTCATATGGAATTGTTTTCAATTGTGTTACCTGATTTTAGGAACATAATAAATTTTGATTCCTTCAGTTTCCTTCAAATTAAGTGCAGTGTTCTGCCAAGCATTTTAAAACTTAGGGCCAATGGCCCCACTGCTGAAAAAAGTTGGGGTCAATTTTTACTTGGTAGGGGTCAAGTCAGTTTCAAGTTTTGTATTTTTGATACATAAAAAATCACATTAAAATCATTAAAATTATTTCTTTTGCTTGTATATACATTATGGGCATGCATTGTGTACATTATGAGTTCAAAATCTTCAAAATTATATGAAAAAAATAACCTATTTGTTTGCAGCTAACACATCTCTGTTTCTTGTAAAAATAATAATATAACTGTATAGCAAGATGTTCTTTAGTTGATTTTTAAAACATTCATATCCCTCAAAAAAAGAAAAACCTAAATAATAGTGACTGTCACACAGCCATTTATTTTCCACTATAAAATTGATTAATTTCTGTGAATTTTAAAAGATTATTAACTAAAATTACACCAACCCATGTTTAATGTGAAAAAATAAGCAACTCGTGTGTAGAAAATAATATAAGATATAAATTGAAAAATGTTTTATTTGAATGTCAGTGTGTCGTCTATGAACATGAAAAAGTGAAAGATATTTTATCATTTTTCTTTGTTGAAATAAATAAGTAACATATGATTGAAGGAAATAGTAAAACAAAACGAAATATTAATCTCGATTCGCGTCTGAAAAGTTGGCAATGTCCATGATTATCGATTCGTTTCTGTATCAAAAATAAATCAAAATAGTAAATTCCAAACAGTTAAAGTCTCAAGAATACGTGATGAATATTTATGCATTAAAATGAATATTATCCGTTTCTTTTACGCATAAATGTTGATAACTTATCTCATTTCTTCGAAACATCGCGAAAAGCGTCTGCTTGTTCACGCCCGATTCGCGAGTGATTAGAGTTACTTCCCTTGCATAAATAATGTATCGCCAATCGTGATTGGTGCAGTAATGAACGGAAACTTCCCAACGTCCAATGAAATAAAATGTTATAGAATAAGTCGGTCGTGTGATGTTACGGACGCTCTTTACCGATCCAAATACGAAGTAGCTCTGACATGAATTGACATTTAATTTTAATGATCATAAATCGATTTTAGATATATTTTAACGCGCCTGTTGGGCCTCTTACTCTAAAAGTATTGCGTCAATTGTAAATTTATTGCGGGAATGGCGCAAGGGCGCGGCCTCGGCAGAACACTTAAAGTGTTGAATCATGTTTGTCTCATACACTGACACTGGGCAATTTTAGTGTGTTGTATTTAACCTGAATTATTTATTATAGCATTCAACATCAAACAATGCAATGGCTGATGAGCTACAGAGACCATGGCATTATTTCTTTAGTCGTGATTAACTCTTAAAATGTGTTTAGTTTTAATTGTAAAGTGAATATGAGGAAACCTTTCTGTTTCTAAAATATATGAGTAGTTAAATTGATTAACAATTAGAAGATAGTTAGATAGAATATAAATGAGTCCCAAAAGTTATATATACGAGGGGAAGTCAATAAGTTCATAGAAATTGTTATAAGACAGTAGACAATTGTTGCCATATTGATATCATTTTTCAATATAACCTCCTTGGACCTCGATGCACTTTTCCCTTTTTGTGTTTGAGACTGTCCATGCTTTTGCGGTAGAAATCTTCTGACTGGCTCCTCATCCACGCCTCAGTAGCCGTCATTAGTTCATCACCATCACCAAACTGTACCAAGCAAGTATGATTTCAAATTGCAAAAGATATACAAGTCATTTGGGGCTAAATCTGGACTGTTTGGATATGGATAAGCTGTTCAAAGCCATATTGCTGAAGTGCAGACTGTGCAATATGAGACTTGTGCACTGGAGCATTATAATGAAGAAGCATATATCCAACAGTCTTCTCTATCGCCCCTTTCAATCGATTGCTTCAACAAGTCAGCATAGTAGGCTCCTGTTATTGTTCTTATAGGTGGTTTGATAGTCTATAAGTACCCTGCCCCTTGAATCCCAGAAAATGGTCGCCATGATCTTGCCAGCAGAAGGCTGGGTTCTGAACTTCTTGGATGGAGGAAAGTGCGTATGCTTCCAGTACATGGATTCTTGCTTGGTGTCAGGATCCAAGTGATGAATCAACGTTTCATCCCCTGTAACCAGACAGGCATGAAAGTTATCAGGATAAACAATGTACATGTGCAAGAGCTCGCGACTGGATTCAACTGTCTGGTGTCGATCTTGTGAATTTAAGTATCGTGGCATTCATCTTCTATGAGAATCTCATCTACCTCTTTTATGATCGCACATCATTACCGGTAAGCCCTGAATCCATGCAGCAATATCTGATAATTATTTTGACTCAAAATAAAAATCGAGGAGTAATATTATCAATATCAGCCATACCATCTGTCAGGGCTTCAACAGGTCTTCTTTACCATTGGTCGTCATCCATAGAGCCATGACCCCATTTTAACTTAGCTGACCATTTTGCAACAGTTGAAAACTAAGGTTCCTCTTTCCCATACATATTGGTCATAGGTTTATATAATTCGGTTTCATTCACCCCTTCTTTGTGAGAAATTTGATAATCACACGATGCCCAGTTTTAGAACTTTCCATCATTACAGGAGAGTACTTGTGATCAACTGGCTGTAGAACTCAAAAAGATGATTGGGAAGGGTTGTTTATGTCTGTAAACTGTTGTCAGTTTTATATTGAAATGGTCTAGACACAAACTTATATTGAGTCATTACAGTAGATTTATTTTTGAAAGTCTCGCGGGACAAATTCTATTTTGACTTTTTCTTAACAATATTTTATAACTTTATTTATGATCCAGATAAAAGTCTTCCCTGGACAGACGGGATGATAACCAGATCTGCTGCTGACCTGGTGCTGTGTAGGTTGAAACTTGGAGACAACTGGACCGTTGTGATTGGTAAATATAGTTATTTACTAGGATAATTTTGATCAACATCATTACCCACAGCCACAGTATTCATAACATATTTTTATTTTATATTCAGTGAATTAGTTTTGTTGTTAGCTGCTTATATTTGATGATTGCTGCTTGTATTTTGAACTGGATGTTACAGTTTGAGGGTTCAACGATACCTTCACAATCAACACAAAGATCCAAAATTTGTTTAATAATGTCAGCACATCAGGTCTGAAATAGCGTAGTAAGCATTAAGAGTCCATCGATTTGTAATCTTCATTTCATTTGCGCTCTCTTCTCAAGAGCGTTAAGGGTAAAAATAAAGTGAACTCTTGCGTCTAAAGCAATAGCGCTGTCCTGCCGTCAACCACAAGGACATTTTTATCTATATTCATTGTAACAATATCATGGATAACTTCAAACCAAAGCTAAGTAATTCAAACAAATCAGTTTGAGAGTATGTTTGCAACATTAAGGATTGTAAGAAACGTTTGAGGTCTCATTCTGGAGGCGACTCATGTTTATCTTATTTCGTCGTCCAACTGGTTGTTAGCTCCACTGGAGAAAGGTCTCAGAGCGTAGTCTGCGTTGGCTATATTCTATCGGGGCTTGGAAGTCCTGGCCAAGCAGGCACAAGACGTCTATTAGACGTCTAAATTTAGGTCTTATTTGGCTATGACTCCTCCCTGTCTCTATTCAACGTCTTCATTTAGACGTCTAAGCCTAGACGTTGAATATACCTCTAAAAGACGTCTTAAGGTAGACCTGCACTTTCATACAGATTTATTATAATGCTCTAATATTTCAGTTTGAAAGATGTTTCCTTTGCTTATTGAATATAAACAAACCTTTCCAAAATTAGGAATTAACCATTGAAAGATTTCTGTCACTTAACCTGAATATTACAATATATTTTGAAGCAAAGAAAATATTTGCATCAAATAATTTATAACACTCAAATGTAATTCATATTACATCCTATAGATTTATCAAAAGAACAAATTTATAAGAAGACAAATTATTAAATGTTCTGGGTGAAGAGATTCTAACTTCAATCCAGATCCATGCAGAGTTGCGACCCTTACATCAGCTATAATTACGCGCCATTTTCAAACCTCTGTTCTCAAAAGAGATGGGATTTCTCGATATCAACGCATCTGAAATGGTGTTCCTTACGGATTTTTTCGTCTACAGTGTAGGTAAGACTATGTTTTCTGTATATAGGACATGCTAATTAGTTTTACCTTGTCAGTAATCAAGCCTCTTCCATTGATAACTTTCAGCTCGTAATTTTGTGATGCTACTTCAAAACATGAAGTAAATGCAGAGAACCTTCAGATTCAGTGTGAAACATTTTCAATTTCAGATAACTGTCATTTTAATTCACTGCAAAAGAAACCCTTTTATAATAGTTGACATATATGTAGATTCAACTATTATTAGTTTCTAGTTTGTATCATTTGGTGTCTGTGTATACATATACATTTTTATAAAATCAATTTTTTCCGGATACGTAGCTTACCAAATAATTAACAGTGTGAACATATATTTTGATTTGTATCTGAACATATAGGTACAAATGTTGACCATGATCATGAATTGAGATAACAATTAAGGTTTCATTTCATTTTCAGATACTTTGATAAATCTGTTACAAGGACGCAATCAAGGATACAATTCTCAAGAACGGCGGAATTCTTTTAAGATGCTCTTCGAAGGTGTAGGAAGAAAATGACTTTGAATCAGGACATTCACACTTTAAGAATTACTCTTCAGCTTTGGACAATGATATGAATATTTAATTTTTCAAAACATGTAAAAGAAAATATTTTTGTAATATTATTACAATTTATATGATGATTTCATTAAATAGATTTTGAAAGTGAATAAATATTTCATCTTATTTGAGCTTTTTTCCTGTTTATTTCCAAGGCACAATTGCTCATCACGTATTCTGAAAATTTTGAATCTATTCATAGGAAATTTAAACCTAAACATGAAATTAAGTAACCATATCAAATTCTAAAATGGTATCCATTATAAGTCTTTAAATTGTTTTAAATAGTGAAATAGTTAAATAATTGGGCTTAAATGTATCCATTTTCATGTAAAATATGCAATTGTGCCTTACAAGATACAGGTTTTTGTTTGAAGCCCAGAATTTCCTGATGACGTTCCCACTGCATAGCATTATTAACACAACCACTATAGGACACTTTTTCAGATTTCTGTTAAATATTTGGGAGGTATTTACTCTTCAAATAGAGGTTGGATATATGTCTAACAAACGACTACAAGACGTCTAATAAACGTATAAAAGACGTCTATCAAAGGTCTAAAAGACGTCTAATAAATGTCTAAAAGACGTCTAATATAAGTCTTATAGACGTCTAGACGTCTTTTAGATGTCTAATAAACGTCTATCTGTAGACGTCTATTTGTAGACGTTTAATAGACGTCTAGGCTTAGACGTCTTTCTAGTCCCACAGATTAGACTTTTAGACGTCTATGTGCCTGCTGGGGGGCTCCTCTGATTTTGAAGTCTCGAGTAAGCTGCTGCTCTGGAAGGCTTATCATCCCTTGAGTGTGATCTCTCAATCATTGGTTAAAGATCCAATTTCAACTTTGCATTCGTAATAACTCCGTTTTCATATATCACACATCCGACTATACAATGCTGTTGAAAAATCTTTCAACAATTTTTTGAGACCATAAAAAGATTTTATAATCAACGAGAAGGTATTCAATTTTAATTTCAAAGTATACCACCCTCCAAAACTTGCCGTAGCCATAAACGAACCCACAATCCGTGACGTCACAGTTTTATGTGTAAGATTTACCATACTTCCTGTTTATTGCGATCTCATTTTTATGGCTTCCGATCACGATGATGGATATTTATTTTTATTAGTTCGAGCAGATAAACGTATATTCTTACGAACTAAATGCTGTTCCAATAAACAAAAACGTTTCCTGAACCTCCAAACTTTCTAAGAGTTTTCGACTCGGTCTCCGCGAACGTCTTGATTCGGCCATCTTTGTTTACATCCTATGTTTACGTCCCACAATCCTTTGCGCGATCTTGCAAATAATACGCCCCTTCTATTTATAGTACCAAGTCGATTCGGGAATGCCCTTTCGTTTAATTGTATTTTTCAAATGAATTTTGGTCCGATTGAATTAAACGTTTTCTAATTTTGCAATGAATACGTCAAAATTACTTAGAACATTATGCAAAGATGAAAATGGATCTTTAAGAACCTTCGTGGACATGGGGTCCAGTGACACTTTTTTACATCGGCCGTTAAACAGTCAAGGAACTTGCACTGGTTGCCGAAGTAGAGCCTCCCTGGTATGCTTGGGTAAGCCCCTGACCCTATTGAGTTTAACTCTCCTCTCGGCGGCAACAACCCTGGCGACTGAGTTCACATAAGCTTGAAAAAGTGTGACCATAAACCATGGGCAAAGGCAGCCTCTCTTGCACTCATGGTTACAGAGGTATCAGGTTTGATTCCATCATAGGGTTTAAACACTGAGGAAGCAATTGTCGCTGAGAATGTCTTTATGTTAGACGCACTTGGCCTCAAAGACATCAACCCAAGGCTTTGTGACAGCATTAGAATTATCTAAAATTTAAATAATTAGTGGGTTCTTTACGTCTATGAATTCCGTAGGAACTTGTCCAGACGCTTGCTATCTCCCACTGCTTGCTATCTCCCACTGCCGGCTTCAGTTGACCCGTGTTTCCCTTTACTTGACGGGTTGCGTAAGAATCAGAGTGTCTGTACCCTTAATGCTAGCCTGCATCAGCTTGCTCATGCGTGGACTAACGTGACACCATGGATCGCACTGGCCGTGGTCACGTTTCAACGCCTGTTGATCCGAAGCTGGATCAGCTGTGGGCATAAGTGCCTTGCCATCTCTATCTCGGAATGACCAGATCCTGCTGACCCGCTGTTCGCTCTTAGAGCGTTTTTCCTATGCAAAGCTCAGCCTGGGAGTGGGACAGACAGACTGGGATTTTATTACATTGATGATATTCTCTTACTGCAAGGGTTCTTGAAAATGTCTCTTGTTGAAAAGAGAAGATCAGACAGGAAATCGGGCATTGACTTGCCACCTGTCGTTAAGATTGTGACTTGATGATCTCGGGTTCCACATTCGCAAGTTCCACAAGCAATCATAATGAGCAGTTGTCATTTGAAAATTAAACATAAGCCGCCCACAACCAGTCCCTACATCCCCCTTCACTTCATTTGCGTTAGCAGTAAAATCAACAGAATTATGTTTAGTTTACAGTTTATAAAACTTATAAAACATTATCGCTTACAACACCAACCCGTAAATCCTTGACACCTTCCCCAAGTCTTCTTGACTGCTTACGTTTTGAAGCCAAAACAGTGCTCTGTATCAAATGGTGACATAGACTATCGCTGCCTCAAAAAGGAGTTTGATTTGTAAAAAATATTCGTCAGTCAGTTAAGTTTATGACATAAAGAATGCCAATATCGTATGAGTTAAATAATAATGAATCAGAGGCTATATTTGATTGAAGAGGCAGGCGTCTTAATACCAAAGGTTGTCATCCTCAAACAGGTTCTTATTATTACAACTATCAAGTTAATATTTGTAGTTTCTTTATCTACAGTGAAGATACAAAGCGCCTTTTACACGTTTAAAATAAGAATGTCGGATGATATTTTTATGTTTGAGAGGGATAAACTTCAGAAAATAAAAGTGTAAAAGAAATATCTTGGAGAATAAAATCCAGTTTTGCCCTCCAATAATTTATATGTTCTTCTCCAGAATCTAAAGGCCTAGAAAGTTGAAACCATTTGCACAGACTCCTAAGCTGATGGGGATTCTAATATATAGAGTTGGTGATCCAGCGACTCGTATTAAAAGAGGTATTTTCATCATCTCTCCGGGTGCAAAAGACCTAGTTCAAAACTTGTTGACAGACTCCTTAGCCTTAGACTAAACGCCTTGGTATTTGTTTAAAGGTTTCAATTTTGTCTGAATTGTTACATTCACCCTTTTTAAAGAATGTGAAAAATTGAGAGAACAATTTATGTTGACATATAAATAAGTAATTTGCAAAAACTTAGTGTGTTGCAACATCTTGCTGCCTCGCTCCTGCTTGCAGTTTGCGAATAGTGTTGTTGCGTTGCACTTTGTTCAGTCTTGGCATTCTTCAGGTCTATGTACCGATGTTGTGTAGTCTGAATGAACAACGGCTGATATGGTTTTTTACACCCCTAAAGCAGACATGTCTGCATGTAAACCTTCATGATCCCATGCTGCACGTGTTTGGCAGAAAATGCATTTGGACGAATCGCTCGTTTTCGCCCCGAACAACGTAAACTTTTTGGGCCATTGTTTTTGTCAAATTTACATTTTGAGGAAACCTTTCTTTAAATTACAAGTATGAATCATGAAAAAAATGTACCCGTTTCGAAACAATCAATTTCGCATGAATGTCAAGTTTCTTTTTATAAACAAAGCAGACTAGACTATATTCTCGTTTCTGAAGAGGTCATGTTATTTGTTTCGATTGACAGTAGTTACAGATCCGACCATTCAATCATATGGTTAGAACTTACATTAAGTCCACTAGAACATGGAACGGGTTATTTGAAGTTCAACTCGAACCTACTTTATGAAAGTGATTACGTATTGTCAAACAAACAATAAGCGATACCGTATCTGAATATAAAACTGTGGGTGATATGGATGATTTAGAAAATATTGATTTGTCAAGAAATGATCAGCTATTTTTTTAGATACTTCAAATGCATATAAGAACGGAAATGATCAGCTACTCCATTAAGCAGTACATAATATTAGAAAAGGAAGAACAAAAATTAGAAAAGCAAATACTTGAAATAGAAGCAAGGTTTTCTAGCTTAGATCCCAACGAAAATGATGACTTGTGCTTAAAAAAAGAAAAACTTGAACAAATAAGAATTGCTGAGTAATATTTCAAAGTAAGGCTATATTGTATGAAGAAGGAGAAAAGAATACTGAATATTTTATGAATTTTATATTGAAAGAATCATCCCAGTGTTATGATATATACATTGGGAAAACGATTTTACATTTTTTAACGAATATAAATATCAAATTCACAAATGATAAGCGGGATTTTTGTGAAATAAAACTTACACTTGATGAATGTGCACGTGCTCTAAAGAACATGAAACACTGAAAAAGCCCTGGCTCGGATGGTCTTAAAGCAGAATTTTATAAATTCTTTTTGAAAGACATCCGTATTATTCTCTGCCGATCTATATTCATATGAAACTGGAACTTTGTCGGATTTTTCAAAGGCAACGTATATGGTTGCAAGAATTGGTGCCCTATTAGTCTTTTAAACAATGATATAAAATCGCATCTGACGTAATTGCCTCCTGCCTGAAGGAGGTTCTGTCTGATGCAATAAGCAGAACTGAAACAGGATTCTTTAAAAATAGGTTTTTAGGGGAAAATATTTGAATACTTTAAGATTTAATGCATTATTGTAAACACAATGAAATACCTGGTCTTTTGCTTGCAATTAATTTTGAAAAAGCATTTGAAACAGTCGAGTGTGATTTTGTAGATAAGATTTTGGATGCATTCACCTTCAGTCCAGTTGTCAGAAACTGTGTTAAACTATTTCAAAAAGACAGCTGTAGCTCTGTAATTAATTTGGGCACATTTTCTGATTTTTTTAAACCTAGGACGCGGTTGTAGACTGATCTCTTTTTGTTACATGTGTTCAACTATTAACTATTGCAATTAGGAGAAACAATAACATTAAGGGCATCACAATTAAAGGCAAGAACTATATTATATTTCAATACGCAGATGATACCAATTTTACTCTTGATGGATCAGAAAAGGGATTATCAATTGATGTGATTAGAAAGTTCGCTTCTGTCTCTGGATTGAATCTGAAATGTGATAAAACCATAGCTGTATGGTTTGGCTCCAAGAGAAATTCTAATGAGAAAATTTGTCCCAAGATTCAAGATTCTTTATTATTCATGACCACCAATGGTGGTATGAGAATATAGGACAGTGTACAATACATTAACTCATTAACGCCGAGAGCCGCGTATATGCGTCAAAATAATGAGATCCTCACAGCGAGAGCCGCATATAAACGTCCGTTAATTAGCAGTTTCTCACAGCGAGAGACGCTTATGTGCGTTAATTGAATCACCTCTTATTCAGCGAGAGCCGCATATGTGCACCCGTCGTATAGTATAACAATAAACTTATTTTGAATATCAGTTTAGCATCCATTAATGTAGATAACAGTTTCGTAAATAAGATGCTATCCTCAGGAAAGTAATAAGAAATAAAAATCGTTGCTCTTTGTGCAAAAATATACTACGTTTGGTAATTGAAAACATTTTGAATTGTATATCTAGGAAGGGAAAAATAAATACTTTAAAAAGAAGGTTTACTTATTTAGATGAAATGATTGGAGTCTTTGTGAAGTAACCAATTTTGAAACATTGATAGATATATTGTAATTGTAAAACGCTTTGAATTCATATATCTAAGACGAAACGAGATGAAGCGTTATTATAAACATTGATGTACATGTATTCATAAATAATTTGAACTTGAGGCTATTGAATGTGACACTTTGATTTTACCTTTACTTCTTGAATGCATCACTTTGAGGATGTCATGTCATGAACTATCAATTTGGTAATTGCATGTAATTATTATTTTGAACGCCAGTGTTGTTCTACTTTGAATACTATTATTGATATAAGAGTTGGTTCGAATATTACTTTACTGAACTAGCTGAGCGCATCCTATATCATGCACGGTCAGTAGCGGTCCTGTAACAATAATAGTTTTAGCATGTACATGTTTTTTTTAGAATTGGACAACATTCTTCATAGATCTACGATCCTGTCTGTCACTGAGTGGATACATACACATGTTATAATTATAATTAGAGGTGACAACGGAATAGATCACTTGGTCAATATAAATAATCATTACATTCGTTGATGTTACGTGCTATCTCTTAAATCGGAATATCATTTCCAGATGGTTGAGATACCGACACACTGTATTTGTATTTTGACCAATTTATAAGGTGCGATATCAAACAAGTTTACCTGTCAATTTCATTTGGTGAGACAATGAAAACAATTTCACTATCTCTCTCTTGCTTTTTTGAGTATGTTTATGAATTGAAATCAGACAAACCGCAAAACATAAACTCAATGGTGAAATATCACATGTTATATTCCTGTTCTCACCTTGTCTAACTCCTGAGTGACTTGGAAAAAAAGTCTGATATATTACCGTTAATTTGTATACATGATTTGATGGTCTGGTACATATTTTTGACTATGGTGAGGAACCTACCAGAGATTCCATTACTTTATAGTTTAGACCTCAGCCCAGTCCTCCATACACTATCAAATGCTTTAGAAAAATCTATAAATGCACAGTAAAGTTTCTGTTTACTATTTTTTAGTATATCAGATAACATTGTCATTATATACATATTATCAATGGTTGATTATCCGGCTCTAAAGCCTGCTTGACATCTGGATAGTATTGTGTTAGATTCCAAGTAGTCTGTAAGTCTAGAATTCAAGATACATGTAAAATATTTACCAAGACAGCTAAGAATTCTTATAGGGCGATACGAATTAGTATTTGTTTAAGCGCCCTTACCTTTATAGATTGATCTTATAACTCCCACTAACCACTCTTTAGGAATATTGCCGGTAGCAATTATCAAATTAAAAAAGATTAACTAGGTATGGGCCTAATGCATGGAGTCAATGATGAAATGATTTTCGATTTGATCTAACCCTGCAGCTTTGTTACGTTTAAGTTTTTTAATTACTTTCAGTAATTCATCTAGAGTGAAGTCTTTATTGAGGGTATCGTTGTCAGCTTCGAGTTCATAAACATCATTCTCCACATTGCCGGTATGTCGATTGGAGTTTTAAGTGTTCATAAAATGAGTAAAATCATCAAGACTTGGGGATTGCTTAATCTTATCTGTACCCTTTTTATTATTAAGAGCGTGGCAGAATTATTTAGGAGTGTTCCGTTGTTGATACCTAAACATCTTGCAAACCTTATTTTTGTGTTTTCTAAGATGTTTTTTCGTACATTTCTTATATTCTTTAGTAGCATACCGTAGATACAAATGGTTAACAGAGGTTTTGTTTTTCTTACATCGTTTTCTAGCTTTAGAGTAATATTTTCTTTAGAATTGCATTCTTGTTCAAACCGTGGTTTATTAGTGTGTCTCCTGTTAGGTAAGCCCACATACTACTCACTTGGTCCAAAGAACCTTTCAAAATTCGCGGAATAACATTCTATACCGATTTAACCGAAATTATTTCTTTAAACTTTGAGCAACAATTCTCAAAAATCAGGAAAATATTATTCTCTTGTTGAATAGATCGTTAACTCTTCGAGGAAGGATAACAATTATTAAGTCTCAGATTATCACCCTTTTTACAAATCTCTTCAAGCCCAAACCATCCAAACATTTTTCGTACAATTTGAACATTTAACGTTTAAACTCTTTTCTCTTTAAGTTTGTTTGGGGAGGGAAATGTGATTAAATTAAACGGAATATTGTGATCAATGATTAGGCAAAAGGAAGGCTGAAAATGATCGATATAATTTCCTTTTGTAATTGTATGAAAATGAAATGGATAAAGAGACTATTCAAAGGAAATGGACTATGTACCTAGCATTTAAATCATTGTCCCAATATGGAAACATTGACTTGTTTAATTTTCAAAGAGAAAGACTGCACTTATATGCCAAAAACATTACAAACTCTTTTGGAAAGATGTTGTAACGTGTTATACTTGTAAAATGACAAATGAGATTATTACTTTTGACGAATTTAAATTCCTTCCTATTCCCAATTTTATTCCATTTATTGATATATTAGAGAAATTGAAACATTCTAGTATTTATTGTATTCATGTGAGGAAAACCAAAACCCTTATTTCACAGTTAGAATCATGGTACCCCTTAAGAACCAGAACCAGCCTTGACATTGATAGTACAAATTTCTACTTGGGGACCCAAAGGCAAATGTATTAATAAATCACATTTTCATTATTACAAAATAGTTTACCAATTATACTTCATTTACTTCCAATGTTTTAAACTTAAACAATCTAATTCATTGTAATTTTGAAAGCGCCGTTCACTCACTCACTCACTCTAATTCATTGCATGAAATATCATTATCAATTAGAAAAGTACATATTTTTGGAGGATGACCCCAAATTTAAAGAAAAATGGTCATGTCATTTTTTAACATTGCACCGTGAGTCTCTTTCAATCTTGCACACTGTAACTGTCCACTATTTCCTGTCTCTCTTTAACTCATTCTCTCAGTCTTTTATCTCTCTGGTTAAAACTATTTATCTTTTAATATGTTGAAATCATACAAATTGATTATTTTGTCTTTTATTAAAAAATAAATACAAAATATTATAATAATTTAAGAAACTTGGATTTAAGTTACTTAATCTCTTGTCCATACCTATCAAGAAACGAGAACATTGAGTACTGCTAAAGGCTGCATTCATTAATATATTTCAACACAAACGCAAACCAAATGAAGGAATAAAATCACAGCTTTCACTCAATGTCAGTCAATATTAATTAGAAAATTCAAGAAAAAGTTGCTAAAAAATGTACCATTTGATATCATTATTTACGTTCCCTGAAAACTAAAAGGAATAGCAATTAATCAGTTGTAATAAATAGCCCAAAGTGTCACCTAGATCCAATTGCTTTTAAATCTTCTCCCTGCCGGATTGTTTGCAGGTTTTTCCAGAGATTTAAACAATTGAAAAATTCGAAAAATTGCGTCACATGGGTATTCCTTATTTAGAGTTATTCTCTACTTTACTTTTTTTCTACAAACAAATATATGTCTCTGAATGATACATTTTTGTACGTAATATTGTCATTATTTTTAAATAATTATTCTATTATTTTTCAAAATTAACTTATATTCTCACTTGTAGATTAATGAAATGAAAACAATAACAAGTCCAAAATTTTTACTAAATTTCAAATCAGATTATTTTGTCAATAATCATTATTCAAAGCAAATTGTTTCCCCCATTTTTTTCAGAATGAAATTTTGTTTCAGAAACAATTTAAGGTGCATGACTAGGAGTTCGTTCAAGCAAGCAAGCACTGGTTTTATACAATTTTCATTGAAATGTGGAAAAAAATCTAGTATGTAACTCGCAGCAAAGGAAGTTTCTTACTCAAGGATGCGACTTAAGTTTAGGAACTCTATTCTTTCGTGTTCTATATATGAGTACGCTGCTGTCGAAAAAAGCTACACAGAACCTGGAAAATTAAATCTTGAGTCGGGTAGGATCTAGTGAACATGATGTATTAAATCACAGTGATTCCCCTTAGCTGGGATTACGGTATTCCTTGTCATTCAACATGGAGTAATGTTTCAAATCAACCAGAATTGAGAATACAACGAAGTCATGTTACAATTTGAATTTAGATAGGTAAAAAACCCGGAACACCTGCTTATTGATATGTGATTACAAACATGTTGAAGATTTTATATTTCAAACTCTTTTTAAGTTTTGAGAAAGATTGAATAGTGATTCAGAAAATGTTTATTTTTCTTAAGGATTTAGAAAACTTTGTCACACACTTTCTTCAAATGCATTTCATAGGGACGAATTACATTGACGTGTCAATATGTCAAAGTCTCCCCGTCGTCATACCTGCCTAGAGCAGGGAGAAGTTAGAATTCTATGAATTAGAGGAAGTAGAGATTTGTTTTAATTTGTTAAGTATTAGCAATATTGCATAAACATTATAATTTCACTAGTGCTGAACTCTTTTTTTATATTCAAATTGAACATTTTATGAAAAAAGTACATACACTTGATCTTGTCAATCATTAGTTGTTCACTCAAGATTTTAATTTAACAACCTTTTAAGATGCAGGGCTTAATATACAATTGTACAATGTCGTTTTAGAATTCCAACCAGTTTATGAAGAGGACTCTTTATTACGAATGATAGAGTTATTTTAGGAGAAACTAGTCGGTATGGTATGTTTGTCCAGATCCAATTGAGGGCTGTAACATTTTGTTTGAAATTATCGCGTATGGAAAATAAGGGATATACAAGGTAAACTTACTTGTGTGTCTGATGTTAAATATGTTTCTTTATGAATGATTTTTCTTATGTTTGGATCTACCAAAATTTGGGTGATGTGAATATATTTATGTATCATTTTTAGGAAAGGCTAAAAGATATTGCTTCACAAAATTGGTTGCAAAATTGTTTTTTCTTCAAACTATATCACATTATTCTAATGTTCAATCTTTGCTTAATGCAGAAAAATATGTTGTCATTTTACAGGATACATCTCTTAAGAGAGCTCTTTGTAAATTTAGAATGAGTTCACAGAATTTCATCGTACAGTTTTCATGTAAAAACCCTTTAGATGACCAAAAGAGTGTATATTAACATTGTAACAGCGGCTGCATGGAAAATGAATATAGTGTATTCTTTATTTGTTACAATTACCAGATTTTACGAGCGCTTTATATCAAGCAATTGTGAGATGTGTATGTTAGTTATATTTCGCTGCCAAACATCCTTAATAGTCAAAATGAAAATGACATTAAATTAACATCTATATATTTATGTAAGTTATTTAGAATTAGAAACGAGAGACTCGGTTTATTTTTCAACTTTATTGTAATATAGGCCATATTGCCCACATTACTGAATAAATTCTGTCTGACTGATGAAATTATTCTCACTAGTGAATTCCAATTTCCACAATATCTTGGAATAAGTTTTTATAAAGTATGGAGTATGAATATAGCAAATGTTCTAAATATATATTTTTCAAAAGTATGGCTTTAGTAAGAAATTTGCACAAATCAAGCCATTAATAAAGTGTTAAGGTTTAATAAATTTGTGTCATTTAGAAAAAATAATATAATCATTCAAATAATAATAATTTGACTTGCTGTTTAACTGTATGAGTGAATGTATTATCAAACGCCTTACTTTCAGTCCAACAGAACTTCTACTATTTGTTCTAAAGGCAGAAAATTCATAGTGTTTTCAAAAAATAAGCATCAGTTTTTAGGAATATAAACCAGTCTTGCTCAAAAGTTTTTGTTTATTTCAAATGGATTTATGAACATGTTTCAGCCCCTCTTTCAAAATACATTTTGCGGCGTTAAACGTTTCAATAACATTTTCACACTTTAACAATTCAATAAATTTAAACATGCTTACATTGTATGATAGATTGTTAGTGAGATAGTGTTGACGTAAATGTCGATACTTTGGACAAATCAAGAGCATGTGGTATTTACAATTAATAATTACAGTTAATTCCCATTTTGGCAGTAGTTATACATGCTTTCCAAACCATCCTGTAAACCTTTAATGCTATTGCTAAATAATACCATGTCATCCTCAAACAAAAGCAGAAGTAAACATAAATGAGAAATTACAACTCCCAAATCATGAACCAAAGACATTTCCTCTACTATTTCCCGACAATCTTACACAGGATTTAATGTCCTCATACATACTGGGAACTTAAGACAACGATTTTGACAACTGGTATGACCTTACTACCCTTTTTATGAATTGTAATAATGACTCCTTGGGTCCATCCTGATGGGTAATACCCTGTTTTATAAATAGCTTTGAACAATTTCGTAAGTGTAGCAGTCAATATTGATAATACCATTATAGCCGGCAGACTTTCCTTAATCTTAATCTTTTGACAGCAATGGCAACCTCATTTCAACTAATGTCAACATCTAATTCCTCAACCCATAACTTTACATTATCAATATCTGTTTCTCTAAGGACATCATTGTCTTTTCCGGGGCTATACTTGGATTAAACAAACTCTTAAAATGGCCATCAAAATCACAATTACTAATTCCACTAGTTACTGTTATAACCATTCAGTTTTTTTCAGAGTTGTTAAGTATTTGTTCTCAAATTTGATAGATCAGCCGCTGCTTTCTTCCTAAAAGATTTAACTTCTTTTCTACAAAAACGTCGATAAACATACCGACAATAAACCATATCCACCCTGTCTATATCATTATACATCTATATATGTCTAAACCCCTGCTCAAAAGAAAGTATACCAAGAAAAAATTTGAATAATTTTTTTTAATACCGAGATTTTATATGTGAAATGATTCTTAAACACGTCTTAGGAACACAACACACAGTTTTCTTTGACAATAAGCAGAGAATAGTGAGAACTTTCATGCAACACGTGATTTTACCAATGATGACGTTGAGTCGCATCCCATGAAATGCATGTGCAAAATCACTGTATAAAACACATGATACTGTACATCAAGACAGTAGCAACAAACAACACATGAAAGAAATGCCGAGGTTAACGGCAATACAGAGAGAGAGAGAGAAAGCCATTGGTATGGGCCAGCATGGTGCCACACACGTCGCCATTGCCAGATCGTTTAGATGCACGCTTGTTTGCATTTCCCGATTAATGCAACGACTTCGTCAGACAGGTCAGACGTTAGACAGGCCTAGAAGTGGTAGACCACGGGTCACCACGGAAGACCGTCATATCCGGGTTATTCACTTAAGAAACCGGTTCGTCACTGCGACAGAAGCAGCAGCGTCGGCATTGGGAAATCCAGTCAGTAGACACACGGTGTACCGCAGATTATGTCAGGCTGGTATTCGAGCACGTCGACGCTACCGTGGCGTGACGCTGACGCGCCAACAACAACGCAACAGATTGATATGGGCCGACGAATTCAACGCTGGAAAGTACGAGATTGGAGACGTGTTCTGTTCTCGGATGAGAGTAGGTTTGCCTTGTTGCGGTGTGATGGTCGGCAGCGAGTCTACAGAAGGCAAGGGGAACATATAGCGCCAAATTGTATCCAGCAAGTTGTGCCATTTTGAGGCGGTGATGTGATGATCTAGGGAGGTATATGCGGTGATCTAAAGACGAGGCTGGTTGTTATTCGTGGCAATCTTAATGCGCAGAGGTATCGTGATGACATCCACAGCCACGCGGGATTATCTTTCAGCAGGACAATGCTCGCCCCATACTGCTAGGCTAACACAAGACTTTTTAAACACGGCCAACATTCAGGTCTTGCCCTGGTCCGCGTGCTCACCACACATGAATCCTATAGAACACCTGTGGGACCACCTTGACCGTCAAGTCAGGAGACGACCAGCACAACCGGACAATCTTCAAGCCTTAAAACAGTGTCTAAATGATGAATGGCAGCGACTGACCCCCAACGTCATCCGGCGTTTGACGTCATCGATGCGGCGGCGAGCTCAGGCATGCATTGATGCCCATGGTGGACATACTCGGTATTGAATACGTGTTGAAGGACTATTCCTTTACTTACGATCTCATTTTCAGCATATACAGCTTGACAGTCATATTGAGAATTTTGAATTTTTGACCCCATGTGTCTTTGTACCTCTGTTGGGCATTCAGTTTCTGTTTTATTGACATGAACGTTTGCATTAGTTATGTTAAAATACCACTCTACTGATATATAAAAAAAATTGATTCCATATCTTTATCTGTTTTTCTTCCATGCTTCTTCAAATCCTTGGTATACTTTCTTTTGAGCAGGGGTTTATATGTGAACTTAAACTCTGACTCTTTGAACTTTGTCCTCATTAACCTACACTCGTCATCAAACCAACACTTCACGTGGTGAACGTGCAGTCGGGTTAGTCACATTCACAACCAGCACGTAACAGTTCATCGGTGACTGACGCAACACAGTTGTCGATATCAAAACTGCCAATATTTACACTAGCAAGAGTGTTTTCTATGGTCTTTAGAACACTGTTTGTATTGTCATCCACAATTAACTTCTGGTATTATCCACATTTATAGTCTTTCCATTTGTATCGGTCTCTTCTCTCTCCTGTAGTGTCAGAGCTTTTGTTATTGCTGTCAAAATGTTATATAACATGGATACATCTATAATCAGAAAATGCTGATAATTTTAAAATGAGTTATAAGAGGGGACGTATCAATTATTGACAAAAAATAACAATGGTGCTCTCACCCTGGCGCCTACAAACAACTACTATTCACAATTCTCGATTGAAACGTTTACATAGCTATAAATTAAAGTCTGATTCCATTTTCCTTAACTGTTTTATCCCCCGATGCACGTATCATTGTGAATCTGTCATTGTCCGAAAAAAGTTTAACACGTGTCCTATATTTGTTGTGTATACCCCAATAAATTAATGCTATGCAGTGGGAATTTCATCAGGATTCAGGGCTTCAAACGAAAACCTTTTTTTTTGGTAAGGCACAATTGCATATTTTACATGAAAATGGATACATTTAAGCTCCCATTATTCCATTATTTAAAACAATATAACGACTGAAAATGGATACATTTTTAGAATTTGATATGGTAACTTAATTTCATGTTTGGGTTTTAATGTTCTTATGAATAGATTCGCAACTTTCAGGCTAAGTGATGAGCAATTTTGCCTTGAAAATGAACAAGAATCAGCTCAAATAAGATAAAATGTTTATTCAATATCAAGATTTATTTAATTCAATCAACATATATTTTGTAGTAATAAACAACATATTTGCTTTTATATGTTAAATTTAAAATTTACTTTGAATTGGATTTGTCAAAACTTCATATCAGTGTCCAAAGCTCAATAGTAATTCTTAAAGTGTGAATATCCTGATTAGAGGCCATTTTCTTCCAGCATCATCAAAGAGCATGTTAAAACAGATTTGTGAAGTATCTGAAAATAAATTGAAACCTTAATTATTATCTCAACTCATGATCATGGTCAAAAATTTTACCTATGAATTCTATTGCAAATCGAAATATATGTAGACACTGTTTAGGAGATAAATCCCTTCTGTTTTTTATTTTGGGGTTGTATGTCGTGAAAAATGCACGACATACAACCCCAAAATAAAAAACAGAAGGGATTTATCTCCATTCTAACATGACTAATTAGAAATATAGTGAGGAACTAATTTGCCTTGCGCAAGAACAATGTGATTAGGACGAACCAGTACAGACCGGTTCCACTTGCTTTCGAAACTACGGCACAGTTCATTTTCAAAGAACACGGTTCAATAATAAAAAAAAATATTTCAAAACATAAACCAACAGGTTTTAAATAAAACACTTAAGTATTTATTTCATTGAGGATGAAATCAGAAAAAGACAGATTTTTTTATCCGTCAGAGTTACGTTTTTCACGCAAATACATAGGACACCTATCACCCCTACAATACTGACAAGGACTTACCAAATCAAGGGACGTTACTCTAAAAGTGGTTGTTTACTGCTAGCGCTAACTTCTCACGCATGATGTGAACTGATTGAATAAACGATCAAGAAAGCTTGATAGTTTGTCATGGTAGAATACACTGCCTGGAAATGTGGTCAATAATGAATGAGAGGTGGAAAGGGAAGGAAAGTTGAAGAATGACGTACGTCCGGGGCCGTCCCCTCTGTTCACTTGACGAATCGCTATTACCGCGAGCTCGGTTTGAAATTAAATTTAGTGATAAAAAATAAACTACTTCGACAAAAGATATACCACAGAATGGATTTATCTTCTGAATTTCATTAATAAAAATACGGTATTCTCAATGTCTGTATAGAATTGATTAAAAATTCATTTTGCTTTTGTCTAAGGCGATGAAAACAGTAAGATCAGCGAATGGAGTTTGTAAACGTGCGCATGAATGTGAATCGGTCGTAAATATTTAGAGGTGATTATCAGCGAAATAATCACTCCAAAATTGATTTTGGTAACCAATCAGAAAGCAGTATTTTCATTCTAGTTTTCGCGTCATGTTAGAATAAATATTTGGTAACCTATGTGTCCGGAAAAATAATAATTTCATAAAAATGTAAATGTATACAAAGACGCCAGACGAAACTTACGAAATTATTAATCAATATTCCATTGTGAAAGGTCGGATAACAAAATACTTAGCGAAAGAATTTGGTCAAAAAGTTATGTAGTTTCAGTCAAAAAATAAAGAAACCTTTATTATTTTCTATTTTTTTATAAACAAAACACTACACACATGTTTTGAAGTGGCATCACAAATATATAAGCTGAAAGCTGAAGAGGCTCTATCATTAGCTGCACTACCATTGTAAACAAAGGAAAGATACAGATGAATGAGCATAATGATTACTGACAAGGTAAAACTAATTAGCATGTCATATTTACAGAAAACATAATCTTACCGTAAACTGTAGACGAAAGAACCATAAGGAACATCGCTTGAGATGATATGACATCAAGACACCCCATCTCTTTTGAGAACAAAAGAATTGAAAATGGCGTCTATTTCAAAGCACATCGGTCGCAACTCTGCATGAAACAATTATCCGTGCACTGCACTGACTACAATTTCGATCAGGATTGATGTTTGAATCTCTTCACCCAGAACATTTCATAATTCTTTTCTTATAAATTTGTACTTTTGACAGATCTATAGGATGTAATATGAATTATTGTAATAATCATGTTAAGTGACAGAA
Source organism: Phorcus lineatus (assembly GCA_921293015.1). NCBI lineage: Eukaryota > Metazoa > Mollusca > Gastropoda > Trochida > Trochidae > Phorcus > Phorcus lineatus. The sequence goes on from OV121093.1 coordinate 40,078,540, forward strand.
ATCGTTCAATATTTAATTCCTAATTTTAGAAAGGTTTGTTATACATATAATTAACAACGTCTACGCTTAGACGTCTAAATGAGTACGTTGAATAGACGTCTTTTAGTCTAAGCCGATTTAGACCTGATATAGACCTAATTTAGACGTCCTCTTGTGCCTGCCGGTAGGAGGTTCAGAGTTTGGTCGTCAAATTGTTTCATTAAGTTTTTGTACTTACGTTTCCCACGGAAATGATAGGATAATCATCGCTTTCTTAAAACATGTCCAAGAATCTTGGTCATAGCCTTGTGCTGGCTAAGAAATCAGTGAAGTGTAACGTAACATGATGATAATTACTGAAGGTCCTTTTTTCGAATGTCTATATTGTCTCTGTGTTTATAGCTCTGATGTCATCCAACATCCAATCTCTAAATTCAAATTCTTGGCTACTTGGTAATATTTTTTTCATATTTTTTTCATATTTTTTTTCATAATTTTTACTTAAATATTGCTTTCGCTTAAACAAATACCCATGCTCTGCCTAGTGCATTTGATAACGTTACAGGTCTTTTTGTCGATTGTCCCGTTAACGGTGCAAATTTCTTGAAATTCTATGTTCGACAAACCCATACCAATTATCCAAACTATTATTACTTGTCAATTGAATTTGCTAATCAGTTACAAGCTGTGTTGACAACTGAAGTTGCGCGAGACAAAACAAAACACAAAAACCGTATATTTTGAAACAATACGTAAGAACTCGCCCTTCAATCACTGGCCCTTAGCAATGGCCAGTTAGGTCATTCTGAGCAGGTGGTGAGCTAATGAGTTACAGAACCAGTATGCTAGCAGGTCTCATGCTGGCTTCATATGATTTATCTTATGTGCTCTTGTTGGTTGGTTTCAGTGTCGTATTATTTCAAAGGGTTAACATAGAACTTGGAATTATCAATGTGTACATCATCTGATTTCATAAATAGGCCGTTCACATCATGTTATCAATTAAAATTGTGGCAGAGTATTTAATTTTACATAAAGTTAAAAACAGTACATGTTTAGGTCGGTTTGTTTATGGCCAAAAACAGAATAATGATCGTTAATCCAGTGCACTCTTGATAATTATATAAAGATTGTCACTGCCTGACCTTCATGGTATTCTAAAGCGAGGAGAAACATTTGTTACTCATGATGATTTAACTGAAGACATAGGAGGTATATAGTTGATCCATTTTGAAAACCGGCTGTCGGTAAAATCAACTGTAGGTTCAATGTATATTGCGAGCGAAACAAAGTTTATATTTTTAGGTCACAAATATCGATGATCTAATGACATTATTCAAAACACAGAAATAAACATTATAATATGCCATTTGTATATGTTCGGACAACAAATTGTTTTATTTACAGAATCATCAGCTTTAGAAAAAAATTCTTATTGTGAGCGGTTGAACACAATTTCATCTTTTTAAGCCATTATGAATGTTTTTACCATCAAAATATTATAATACAAAATAAGATATTTTAAGATGTCATATGATATGTCCTGATAATATATTTTGTTGATAAAGGCAACACAAAGCTGCAAAGTTTTCAAAAATCCTCAATCATCAATTATTCTTTCATAAAAGTGTAAAAAAACCAAAACATTTTATGATGCAATTTGTATATGTTTTATAACAATAAACTTGTATATTTCAGGCCGGGCGATGATTCTCAACTCAGAGAGAGTACACAAGTGGCTACAAGTTGAAGACTTTAATCGAGCCCTGTCAAACTTGGAGTGGAGTGGAGAAAGAAATAGTCAGTTCTCGGATTTCGAGGGGACTTGTAGCAGTCCTGTCCCTTTCTCCCCCTCCCCTCTCACTACTCCCCCCTCTTACTGGGAGACCAGCTCCACACTGACACAGAGGAAGAGTAGAGGCTGGATTCTGCTTGAGATGGGGTTCGTGCAGGGGAGTGGAAACATAGACGAGTGGTGGTATCTTGATGCTTTCCCCGACTCAGTCTGTGTGTCTGTGTTGGACTACTGTCACCATCACCCAAAATGTCTCTGTATCAAGATGTTGAGGAGAGATCAGGAGATCAGGGGAAATCAGGAGATCAGGGGAGATCAGGAGGACATTGACAGACACCAGGTTGGTAAGTGTGTCTCTCTGTCTCGCCCCACATTAGGTGAAGAGTTCACCCTCACCTTCGGGCTGGTGCTGGATGTGGGGAGGGGGAGGGTGGGGTTCATAGACGTGGAGAGAGGGCAAGTCTTGTATAAAGCAGATCTGGAGATGAAAGAAGAGGTGTCCCCCATGTTTCACGTTAATCCACACAACGACAACTGTGAAACAAGAATGAGACTGATAAGCGGCCGCGAGATCTGCGTCACTGACAGGAAAATACAACTCATTCAGCAGGCCTTGTCAGACTGAACAAAGGTAGTTGATATTGTTTATATATTTTGTTAATTGGTTAATAGGAATGATACATTTAGTTAGAGAAATTAGCATGTTATATTTGTGTCTTTGATTATCCTGGAAAAAAACAAAAATTTATCCCAGAATGTTTAAAAAGGTAAGAGATATTTGCTCTAAAGTAATCTCATCGTGTTTCTTTGGATTTACTATGAAGAACAAATATCACTTTTAAATCACATTGAAAAAATGAAATTTCAATTCTAATCACTGAGAATGACTGTCCGTGAACTTGTTGAGTGAAGCGGCCATAAAAGGCGACATTCTCCTCTCTGTAACAAACTAACAATTTGTTAAAAAAATTGTCCAATATTTGGTTCAGAGTGTTATCATTGTATTTGTAAAAACATAATGTGAAAAATAATACCACATTTGCATACTTTTAAACATTGTTTAACATTTTGAGTCCTGCCAAGATTTTGTAATATGAAAGTGGCCGACACGGATCAAAACCTGCTTTTCAAGCAGCAACTTGAAAAAATAACTTCTGTAAAAATGTGATCAGGAAAATTATCAACAATTACTTTTTTTTTTCTTTTTTCTATAAAGTTGTGAAAAATGAATTTAAGATAACCATATGTTAATATGATGGTAGTAGTTTGTATGTATAGTAATTGCATTATTAACCTAAGTTTATATGTGTAAAGGCGACACTGCTAATAACTCTCGCCACATATATATCTAGATTTTCTTATTTGATAATCTACTAACATCAAAATAGCTTGAATTATCATCGAATCAACTCGCGTCAATAAAACTTCAACATTAAATTATTATCAACACACTAGAAATTATCAGAAAATAATTCCAAAATGTTGTTTGTCATATTTTAACTTATGTCCAAACAACAGGCTACTAAAGCTGTCAAGTGACTGAATGCAAGAGCTTATATTTCTAGAATTATGTTTATTAAGTTTTCCTCGTACGATAATTTTCTGCCATTCCCTTGCCTAATTTGATTGAGTTTTTATTGCTCTATTTTTAATTGATCTATAAGCGTGAGTAACAACACACCTAATAGATCCGACATATCATTGTTCATATGGGTATGGGGAAGTTTCCCGCTCTTTGTATCGTGTGTTTAACGCTTTGTTACGTCATATCTGCTCGTGATCACGACGTCATTATATTCAAACCAAACTTGGCCCAATAATGGCAGGCAGCTTTTCGTAGTGCTAAGTAGATATTGGTAATTCTGCTCTTGAGGGTAGTCCTAATATGCGCCTGGTCATAAATAATCTTTCTCTCCGACACTGGTCTGTTGTGTGCGTGTCTACAGTGTATATAGATTTGCCTGTAAAACCTTTATTACTTAATGAAAGTTTCCTTTTCCCCGCGCATTTCGTTAAAATGAGTAAATTATTACAAAACATTATCAACCCATGTGTCAATGGATTAATGGAAATAACCGTTTCCGCGAAAATTACTCTATCAAACACTCCTCCAAACTATCCGTAATGTGGTAGCATATGCATTTGAAAGAGGAACATGAGGATTTTAATTTCATAGCTTAGAAAATCGCAAAGTCCGCTTGAAGAGCGTTAGGTATTTTGAATAGAGAGTTTACCATGTTTAAAGCAGTTGGCGGATTTCACTATGATGTGTTTGACAAACTGTATGATAGTTATGTTCAACAATTTTCAATATCATAACGCTTCTGCCATTTGGGGATCAAGACAATCTGGTTGTGTGAATTCAATTTGAACACACTATGCGTTTTTTTCGGTGATCGGAAAAAAACCGACAGGGAAAAAAATAAAAAAATTTTGCTAGGAAAAAAATAACTTGGCTTTACTTCGATACTTATCCACGCCAGGTGTAGCATTGTAAACATTATTCACAGCTGTTGGCGGAGTTCACTATATGTGTTTTACAAACTGTATGATAATTATGTTCAACAAGCATCAATATCATAAGGCTTCTGCCAGTTGGGGATCAAGACAGTGTAGTCGTATGAATGCAATTCGAACAGAGCATGCCATTTTTTCTTGTCTTTATGTCGATACTTAGCCACACCAAGTATAGCATTGTAAACATTGTTGTTCATTGTCTCTTTGAAGATCTTCTGATTACTAACTTCTGCAACTTTTAAAATCTATGGTTCTGCTACTGAATGATTTATCGCAAGTGTCTCAAGAGGATTACATTCACGCCACTGGGTGATATAGTTAGTCGTAACGGAGACAATCTACGAACCTCCAGGCGGTTTCATTCGTTTTTTATTTATTTATATTAATGCAGAATCCATGAATGGAATTGCCAACAAGCTCCTAGATGCTTATTTTAAGGCCGCTTCAAAGCAATTACAAATGAGAAAGTATATATAAAACTTCATGCTAGTGATACATATGTGCAATAATAGCTTCAAAGAAAGTGGTTTTGCATGAATACAATTTCGTTTGTTTGGCAGTAATTAAAATATAATTCAATAATCTGTTGGAATCACTTAATGAGAGAGATGTACATCCCCGTTGAATCGTTTTTTTATTTCTCTCTTAATTCTATGTACTTATGGCATGCGAAGAAATAGTGGACAGCGTTTTTGACTAGGTAAACACAGGAATTCGTCTTTATCAGTCTCAACGTATGTTTGTACTATTTTAGATAGGTCGCATTGAAATACCATGGCCAAACTACTATGCTAAACCTTACTTCAGAAAATTTGTGGCAGGGGTGTTATTTAAGATGGGATCTATTTTCTATCCAGGTGTCAAATTATTATGATTGAAAGTCACTGTATGCAGAAAGACCCGTTCACTTAACCCTCTGTTTAGCTTGATGGTTCCTGTTGACCAGATCTAGAGTTTGAGAGGTGATAATCAAGTTTACTCCTTGATTACATATGATATAATATTACACCACACACTTTTTTTATGTATAGCTATTAGAAATTGTATTATATGTATCTACATGTATTGGTGTTATAGATATCATGTGTCTCATAGGCCTGTATAGGCCAGGCAGATGTTGTTTAATTTATTATGTACCAATTTTCATGTATTCTTTTCAGTCAGTATATCACTTTTTCACATTGACCACTTTGTAGCTTTCTCTCGTTAGTTGAATCTTACAATCCGGGTTAAATTGTAATAAACAAATCTCTATGTGGCTCAGGGACGCAAGGCACACAGTATATGTCAATATTCTTCAGTAATAAGTAGCAGTAATAAGTAGATGTGGTTTTGTACATATACAAATGGTGTAAGTGTGAACACTGTATTTGATTATTTTTGACTACGTGTGTTATCATCAGTGTTTGTTACTGAGGATATGTGTGTACATAAACACGTTGTTTTATCAACGACACTGATTGTTTTATCAATTATGAAAACTATTTTACAATTTCATTTGGTGTACATATGTAAATGAACACTGTGTTCTTCATGATCAAAGTTTGTAACAGCAACACTGTAAGTTCGAACGAAACTGAGTTTTGTGTCAGTAAGCCTGATTTTCAACAATGAATCTGGAATGTTTTTCAATGACTAAGTGTGTTTTCAGAGACTATTTATTATCTTATTGACTTGATTATTATCATCCTCGGCACGTGGATGCAGAAGTTTTTACATTATAAGTTTGTCCATGAAACTGAATTTTATATGACTGAGATGTGTACAGGAACATTGGGTTTTATTTTGAAGTTGAATGCATCCTTAAACAAGTTGGTCTTTAAGATTCAAGTTAGTATGATTGGAACGCTTATAAACTGTAGGAATGCACCATTTAGTTCTTTCAAAATCAAAATTGTTCATGAACATTGTGATCGAACGAGACTAAAACGTTTTATCAACTGAGTACTATTTAATCTGTTTCAAACTCGGGCAACGTTCTTCAGTTTGCATGTTCTCATAAGACAAAATTTAACTATATTTTCTGTATTGTGTTGTTAACGCTTGAATGATATGTTGAATATTAGCTTCATCTTTAATGTTACTATTTGCCTTGGTTTGAAATAAATGTCTTATGATTTTGTACATCTACAAATATTTATGAACCTTCCATAACTATTTTTATCCTGTGCGAACTCTATTTTGCCATGTGTGTATTGTTTTATCTTGTACAATATAGCAATCTGCACGTGCAGCACGATTCACCAAAGCTTTTATCAGAAACCTTATGGGCTCATGGCGCGTACACCGTCGTCCTCCATCCGTCAACTTTTCACATTTTCGACCAGAACTACCATTTGTAGTTTAAGATCTGACCCCAGCATGAATACTAATGATACAACGATTTTGTTCCTAAAAGTTATTTAATTTACTTTTTTTGTGATTAACAAAACTCACTAGAAAACTGAAATATTTTTGTAGATATTTTCACAAGTAGATTATAATTGCATGTTTGATGACGATACATATGTATGTGTCAAAACGATTTATTTCAAATGAAACTTCAAACTCTGATGAGTAACAGAGCCAAGACCTCGACCTTGTTTCGATTGCAACTTTAGTCAAACTTCACCTGTCTTCATTTTGCATGTTGTCATCATTAAAACCGTTTTTTTTTTCATCACGATCTCATTCAGTTCATGACAAACGAACTGGAAGACAAAGGTAAGACATAATGGGCCGGACCAAATTTTCATAATTTCAATGACAAATTATGAATTTAGATCTACTTATTTTTAAAAATCTAATAACATCAAAGTGGCCTGCCTGAATTATGATTTAATTAGCTCATGTATAACTTCTTTTACACAATGTCTTTGTCATCAACACAGTAGACATTGTCAGAGAATAATTTCAAGATAAAACATATAAAAAAGATAAAGATAAAACAATAACGTAGATAAAACATCGACTTGCTGTTCAGAACGAATTTCAAGAATCATGAGTGATGCAAATTCTTATTAGTAACTTTTGAAGTAAGTCAAAATCTTTAACCAGCACGTGTGATGGTGTGTAAAATTAATGCAAACCTTAACAGTAATCTAAGAAATAACTTTATCAAAATTTAAAACGTTTCTAATCATAACTCTTCAGTTTATCCCACAAACAGAAAATATGAATAAATCGAGTCTATGATTTCATGTTCAGTGATGAAAATTTAAAGAGTCGCTCTGTGTACAGTATCGATATATGTGTGATGATATAATACTGAAGAATACGTGTTTATGAGCATAATATAAGTATGGCCGATTGTTTGGCGCTAATCAACTTATATAGTTCTTTATTAACAGGTTTTCTATGAAAATTGAACTTAGTTACACGTTCTCACACAGATCAGGTTGTATTAGTGATGGAAGTTCACAATAATATCGGTTCATATCTTGGGTTCTATAATTTAGATGAAGCCTAATAAGTCCTGGAAGCTCAGTCTGAAATTAAATACTTTCCCTGTAATGTATGGAATAGAGTTACTAAATAATATTTATATGTAATATATAATATGAAGCAAACATTTTGATACAACATTGATAAAGGTTAAACTTTTCGATTGGCTGAAGTATGACCGGATATCATGATCGTTGTTTTACCCTTGATCAACGGATGAGTGTTTTATAGTAATACGTAATGTTCCGTCCGTGTCTCCATTTTGTGTCTGATTTACTTCAGAAAAACTATTCATCAAATTATTATATAAGTATAAGAATTCTATCCTCCAAATTGCCAAATAACAAACCATTTCGTGAAATTCTTAACATTCTGCAAATATCTAAGATTTATAAATTTGCTGTCCCATTTATGTTTTGGTTCAAATGAATTAGAATTGATCCATTTGAACTAAAGACAGACATCTCCTGTTGGAGTTATTGGACGACTAAGATGACAGAGAAGGTTACCTGTATTTCAATTGATCAAGCTCATTGTTCTAACTGTATTAGGTTCTGATGTATAATTAATAGATAGAACTGTCAAACAGAATGTTAAATATTGATGTTGATTTAACTTAACAGAATCTGATTCTACACAATTGTTGTCTATTTTCTTTGTTCCACGAATATTGTATCAAGTATCGAGGTATGTTTTAGAAACTAAATATGTTATGACAAATGACATATGGGAAAATACCCTTGAAACATGTTACAAGGGGTAATATTTTGTGTGACTTACGTTTCACATTTTGACTAAGAACAGCGACATTCATTGAAAGGTAGCCTTTTTGTTGTGAGAAGTGTGGACAGAAACAACAAAGTAAAAACCGATAGCCGCTCTTTACCGTTTGTAAATGAACAAATTAAACTATATATCATCAATGATTGTAAATGCATTTTGTGTTCATTTATCAATAAACATTGTCAATGACACTGAATGGTGTTTCAATAAAAATATATTTGAGACAACACTCCTGTTTTTACAATTAGAATTCATTTGTTATGAAAGTCATATCAAAACAAAGATTTAATCTAGTTTCAAAGGCGTAAATCTTAAGTTCTAAGGATAATTGGAACAGTCTCAAAAGCAGTTTTGCTTTCTGCTGCAAAATCGTTTTGAAGGGCGATGCTTTCGATCATGTCGTTGTGCAAACACCGTACGTGAAACACATTATAGTCACCTATAATCCCTTAAGATATTTTATCATTTGCAATTTATTGGTAAGGCAATGATTTTGTCAAAAGGAATACTTAACAAATTCAGCAAACTCTATTTGTCAAGATCCAAACGTGTCAAACTTTGAGCCCCGTCATGACGAGTTGGCTTAGTTTCAATAATTAGGAGACAGTTCTGTTCATGTCAAACTTTGAGCTCTGTAAATAGAATCGGTCATGACGAGTTGGCTAAGTTTCAATAATTAGGAGACAATTCTGTTATGTTCAAAACACCTCAGACACAATTCAAAATGTTTTCGATAACAATAGTGTGGACATAACGGTAAGATATGTAATGAAATAACTGTAAGATATGTAATATCACAATAAACTACTTGTAGAGTGACTGTTGTAATAAACATTCATAAGCTATAATTGAGAACAATAAACACGCTTTTTTATTTCAATTTTAAAAAAAGAATTCGAAGTTTGTAAGTCGAGCAGCTGCCATGTCTAACTGTTTCATAAGAACTATTTATTATTAATGAAAGGATGGATTTTTAAATGTATACACTCTCAGTGCTAAAAGATCCCTAATAAAAAAGATATTCTTCATCAGCTAGAAAGATCCTGATACCTTAGCTATGCAGTCTGGGTCTTAACTGAGACCATAACTCTTGGCCTGAGTGATTGAGCACTGATTTTTTATTGCGGTATTTGGAGAATGGCAACATCGCATGCGACCTTTGTCTGCAAAAGGAAACAAAACTATTTGAGGTCAGTAAGGACTTGGCCTGTAAGATAAAATCAATTTTCTGCATTCAAGATCCATTTAATGTCCTAAATAATGATGAATCTTTCATATTTGTAGTTAGGTTTAGCTTTCATCATTTTCATTCAACATTACAATAAACTAGTTTGCATGTGGCAGAAAAGCATTGCCCTTGTTCTGTTGTATGTTCTATGTTCTATGTTAGCTCAATTCTTAGCTCACATTGTAATATGTTTCTTATTTTACATCATTTACAATTGACGTGTAAGTAATTTGTACAGTTCTTCATCTCCGCTTCGTAAAACGCGGTAAATATCAACTTGAAAACGCAAGTACACCAATGTCTGGTAATGTTTGTACCAAAATTCTACATATATGTAATCCGTAATTGTTTTATCTATTCCCTTTCTATATATCTGTACAGCTTAAATAACATAGTAGGAAATGTATATGCCCCAGACCTTAACACAGCTGGAAATAATACTTTGATCAGTGAGGGTAGCTATAGAGACCGACTATCATTATTGAAAACAAGAAAGCTGGACGGTAATTTTATAGATTATGATCGTTTCAATAAGAGTATGGTATGCCGGGTAAATGTTTTCTCTTCGTAAGGAAAGGACATAATCTGCTTGCTTCTTTTAAAGTTTTAAAAAAACCCTCAGAATAGAAACAGCATTTTGCTTGATACTTGAAATAAATAGCCAGCAGTATTTAACCCAAACATAATTATAACTTTCAAATAAGTAAGTGTAATAGTACATTGGAGGTGGGTATTCAGAAACATTTCAACATTATGCCAAAAGTTTCTTTAACAAATACACACTCATAATAAACAGTGTTCTTCTGAGCTATCTTTACAGAAAATGCATATACAATCATCAACTAGTTCTTCAAAAGTTCTTTCTTAATTAATCATGTAAATGATTTTTGTACAGGAAGTCTAAAAGCATTCAATAATAAGTAGATTTCCCATAATATCTTATGACAGCATTCACAATTATATCGTGTTCAAAGACACTATTCAAATACTCGAATACCTTTGTGGATTGTGCTGTTATTATCAGATTAACATAAAAAGTCCTTGAACAGCAGGATCTATAGATAAACAACTTAGGCCAGTAGTTCTGTTTCCTCATAGATGTTCAGGTCTTCGGATATTATTTGATAAATGTTGATAAACTTAGAAAGTTCTTCCTGTTTTTTGTATATCTATATCTCTTTAAGTTTTACAAAGCTAAGAAAAGTATTTCCTTTGATGATATATCTAACACAAAAAGTAAATCGTCATGAAACCAATGTTGTATTATATAAGTAGATTTAAAGAAATGGTTCAACAAGAGTGCCGGAGTCAGTATTTGGTCTGTATTATTCTGATCTTGGATGTATTTTTCTCAAATGAGGATTGTCACTGTGATACAAACAATCATTATGGTATGAAACAGCAAACGTGATTTTTTACTAGTAAAAACAATCAGAACAATCTCACTATGTTTGAGCTGTAAGAATGACCAATCAAGCAGGCAACAACGTATCTATTGCTACAATTTGCGGCTACAAGCGGTAAAATTTCTTCAGCCATGCTCCAACAACTTAGACTTAGAAACGAGAAACGTGGTTACCAGAATCCATGGAAAGACAGGGATTAAGTTTTACCAACTTTGTTCTTCTAATATATACATCAACAAGCGTGTTTCATGGTCTACTTACACTATATGACAATGTCCCCACGCACCATACTGATAAAAGCCGATTTGCATCATGCCAACGTCGTTGTTTTGACATGTCATGAATGTTCTCCATGCATGAATTGTACAGTTATTTGACTATATTTGATTATATATCTGAAGACTGCCAGTGCATCTTCACTACACAAACAGCAAAATATCCGCTTCAATAATTGCAACAAACCACGCCCAATGTCAACCGTCGTCTAATGTTATCAACTCATTGTAGTGTAAAGGCTTCTACAGATGTCTATTGTCTTTAAAAACGTATCACAAGAATTTCAAACTTGATTTTGTGTAACTACAGATTTTTGACCACATGACTTTTGGTGTCAGTCAAACAGTACCCTCGACTTGGTATGGAATGAAATTGTAGACATTTGCAGTCAAATTGAAAATATGATAGATATTAAACAAAGTTTCGTCTATGCATGTTTTTCTCTGTTTTTCATGTTAAGTCAGTCACGCTGTGTACTGATTTGAGTTCTAGTTTTTATACCCATGCATTTCTGTTGTGATTTTCACGAGTCAAATGACTGATTGATTGACAACTGACCAAAACGATGCAAAATGCCTGGTTAGAACCACAACTCATATTAAGAATTAAATGACAAAATCGTCAGAAATACTGCCTTGAGTTTATAATTGTTTTGATCAGAAATTTAAATTGTGACTTTTTGACGATGACTACAAGCTTGACGAAGAAAAATCATACTTAAGATGTTTATCATTTGAGACCACATATCTAATTTCATTATCATTTTATTTATAAGGATATACGGACGATGGGAATGAAATGAGAACATCCTCACTTATAATATGAAAACAGCTAAGTATGAATGTAGACAATTACATTTGTGTCTTTTATTTCTTGTATTCATTCATCAAAAGCATTAACTTAACTAAAGCAATGACACAGCTATAAAAGCACAGTTTAGTTGCTGTTGCCGTCATTTAAGTCAATCTATAGCTGTTTTGACTTAGTTTACTCCATTTTACATGCGTTCATCGTTTTGATCAATATTTCCGGTACTCCTGCACTTGTCATCAATCGTTTAACTTTTAGAGTTGCTTTCAACAATGGATTGAACTTGTTAGATTAAGGGTAATCTCAAACCACATCTACACTGTTAATATCACTTTGATCGATTCCTCTTTCTGTTATAACGAGATCAATAGTTTGTCTCGTTTATCAAATCATTTTACTAAATTTGCCTAAGGACGGTATTTTGGTGAGAATTTTACTGATTGAACTTACAGGATTTTGACAGATAGAGTTATCGCATTGTGACATTAATTATTCATTTTAAACAACCATAACAGGTATAAACTAAATATATTACTACAATTTATGTCAATAATTTCAGAATATATAAATCGTACATAAGTATTTTTTATGAAATAGTGTTGATCGCTTAATAGTTGGATTCAAATATTGTTCAACTTAAGCCTAGGCTACAGCCGCAATAACAGTCATCTGGTGTTGTATTCCGAAACTGTTCAACTTAAGCCTAGGCGACAGTCATCTGGTGTTGTATTCGGGAGCTCTTCAACTTAAGCCGAGGCGACAGTCATCTGGTGTTGTATTCGGGAGCTCTTCAACTTAAGCCTAGGCGACAGTCATCTGGTGTTGTATTCCGAAACTGTTCAACTTGAGCCGAGGCGACAGTCATCTGGTGTTGTATTCCGAAACTGTTCAACTTAAGCCTAGGCGACAGTCATCTGGTGTTGTATTCGGGAGCTCTTCAACTTAAGCCTAGGCGACAGTCATCTGGTGTTGTATTCGGGAGCTCTTCAACTTAAGCCTAGGCGACAGTCATCTGGCGTTGTATTCGGGAGCTCTTCAACTTAAGCCTAGGCGACAGTCATCTGGTGTTGTATTAGGGAGCTCTTCAACTTAAGCCTAGGCTACAGACGCAATAACAGTCATCTGGTGTTGTATTCCGAAACTGTTCAACTTAAGCCTAGGCGACAGTCATCTGGTGTTGTATTCGGGAGCTCTTCAACTTAAGCCTAGGCTACAGACGCAATAACAGTCATCTGGTGTTGTATTCCGAAACTGTTCAACTTAAGCCTAGGCGACAGTCATCTGGTGTTGTATTCGGGAGCTCTTCAACTTAAGCCTAGGTGAAAGTCATCTAGTGTTGTATTCGGGAGCTCTTCAACTTAAGCCTAGGTGAAAGTCATCTGGTGTTGTATTCGGGAGCTCTTCAACTTAAGCCTAGGTGAAAGTCATCTAGTGTTGTATTCGGGAGCTCTTCAACTTAAGCCTAGGTGAAAGTCATCTAGTGTTGTATTCGGGAGCTCTTCAACTTAAGCCTAGGCGACAGGCATCTGGTGTTGTATTCGGGAGCTCTTCAACTTAAGCCTAGGCGACAGTCATCTGGTGTTGTATTCGGGAGCTCTTCAACTTAAGCCTAGGCGACAGTCATCTGGTGTTGTATTCGGGAGCTCTTCAACTTAAGCCTAGGTGAAAGTCATCTAGTGTTGTATTCGGGAGCTCTTCAACTTAAGCCTAGGCGACAGTCATCTGGTGTTGTATTCGGAAGCTCTCAACTTAAGCCTATGCTCCAGACGCAAAAACAATTATCTTGTGTTATATTTTAAAACAGTTCATCTATGCATAGTAAGACTACAAAACACAACAGTTTATCGATTGAAGTATCAGTATGTTTTTTTTACTGTGCTTTGGGTGAATGTAATCAGAAACAACTGTTAATTTGTGCTTGAGTCAAGGAGAAGGAAACAGTAGGCTTTAAGGTTTTGTATCTGAATGTTTTTATCCGTCTGAAATAATCGAAACAAGAAAATACTGTATCAAAATGCTGCTTTGAAGTTCCTCTGGTTGAAGGTACATAAAATCAGTATCCAAATGCTGTTAACTGTGCATGAATTAAGAGAACGGAAAACATACTTCTGGATGTGTATCCGAAAAACAGTTTACTGTGCTTAGTACAAAATACAAGGCAAAGTTCTAGATACAAGAAAAGTACGAAGTGTATTCATGCGTTGTCAATCTTAATGACTATTGTAAGATTTCCAATGATTAAAATGAATGTGATAGAAAATGCTTGTCTACTTGTGATGGTGAGTTTTACCTTTACAACTGCCACGAGTCCACCAGTGATGAGGCAACCCTTCGGTCCACAACTATGCAGAGATTTCCAAAGAGTCTACGAATGTTCAAACTACAAGTTCACAACTCACTCACTTACTTGTCAGTTGAGAAACTGCAATTCAAGAATATATCATTACAAGTTCAACAGTCGCAAGATACAGATGAGACGTACTAAAAAGAATACTAAACGACTTTCTTATTAATACTAGTTGTGTGTTTCTGTATCTTACGAGCGAAAGCGATACCGACTTTTTGCACTGGCTGTAGTTTTACACATGAATTCAAAATACTGTTTGATAATGTTTTATGAAATTGAAGTGGTGACAGGGGGATTTATCATCCAAAACGGTGTTCCTATGAAGATATTGCTTGTGAAAGATCAAGTGATATCTCCTAGGAGATATCGTTTTGACAGTAGATTTTGAACAATGCCCTGTTACAGTCAAATCCATGACATCACAGTTGGATATACTAAGAACGATAAAGCACTTCAGGTTTATGTTTGATATACTAAGAACGATAAAGTACACTCATGGCAAAAATGGTTGTCACCCCCAGACTGAGAACGCTACGTCAAGTTTAACTGAGTGTTGACAAATAATCAAACATGCAATAACTGTCAGAATGATTTGTGTGATTGGGAAAAACATTCGTAAAACATACCAGCTTGTATTTTGGTCTTGTGCTGGCCAATTTAAGAAATTCTACTAGGATATGTATGGTCCCTGTGAAAAAGGGCAATTTTTTACAGTATCCATATAGTATCAATTGGATGGGTATCAATAAAACAAATTACATTTTCAAGTTCAATTGTCGGTTTTATTTCATTCTGCAGTCATGTATGAGTATATTTACAAGCCTAATATCGGGTAGCACCGCCTCTGGAATTTTCAAGGGCGATAATTCGGGCAGGCATACTGTCTATCAGTGTGTTGATGTTTGCAACAGCCAAATTGTTCCATTCATTCACAAGAGCAGCCCGCAATTGCTGTAAATTTGCAGGAGCAGGGTCCAGTCTTCTAATTGCACGGTCAAGCTGATCCCAAGCATGTTCTATCGGATTCATATCCGGACTTTTTGAAGGCCAGGGCAATCTTGTTACTCCTTGTGCCTGAATGAAAGCGTTCACTGTACGTGCACGATGGGCTGGTGCATTATCGTCCTGCAACAGGAAGTTGTTGCCATACACTCTTCTTGCATGTGGGAGGCAAACGGTTTCAAGAAGACGTCTGTACGACCTCTGGTTGACGTTTCCTTGAAGGACGACAAGATCCGTTTTACCGTTATGGTGTATTCCTGCCCATACGTGTACAGAACCGCCACCGTGGGCAACCTGATGCTGCAGACAGTCGTCATTGAGCCTTTCCCCACGTAAACGTCGCACTCTCATTCTCCTGTCCACCTTATGCAGTAGGAAACGAGACTCGTCAGTAAATATGACGTGACGCCAATGTCCAAGTTGGATTCTGCGGTGCTGCTGCGCCCAAGCAAGCCGTGCCCTGCGGTTGGCCAGTGTCCAGAATGGTTTGATGGCAGGTCTTCTTGCCTTATATCCATGCTGGAGCAACCTGTTCACTACAGTTCTCCGGCAAATGGGCGTATTAATATGAGCCCCCCATCTCTGTGCAAGAGTCAAAGACGAAAGACTTCTATGACGTCGGGTCAAACGAAGAAGAATTCTATCCTGACGAACCGTAGTTTTCTTGGGACGGCCTGAAGACTTATTCGGAACAACATTTCCCTGTATGGCGTGCAGTCTTTTAATCCTTTGAACAGTTCTAACACTGACGTTACATGCTGCAGCAATGACACGATTCGAAGCGCCACCACGACTCATGCCAATGATTTCATGTCTGATTCCTGGTGGAGTGGGACCAGGCATGGTCTATGCTTTTCAGAAACTATAGTCGTGAAGCTGTATCTTATGAAAGAGGTCTATAGTAATCGATGGAAATGACAAACCTAAGGAGACAAATTTCCATCATTTCAATGAAATGCACGTGGTCTACATGAAACCGCTGACACTGTTCATTGTAAAGTGTGAGTTAATGTAACTTCATGCCTGTAATGACATTTCCATGGAAAACCAACATTGCCATGCATACAATGTGATATAAACTCCAATTTAATTAAATATTAGGGGGTGACAACAATTTTTGCCATGAGTGTACTTCAGTTTAATGTTGTATATACTAAGAACGATAAAGCACCTCAGTTTTATGTTGGATATACTAAGAACGATAAAGATCCTCTGTTTTATGTTGGATATAATAAGAACGCTAAAGCACTTCATTTTTATGTTGGATATACTAAGAACGATAAAGCACCTCAGTTTTATGTTGGATATACTAAGAACGATAAAGCACCTCAGTTTTATGTTGGATATATTAAGAACGATAAAGCACTTCAGTTTTGTTTAGGATTTTCTAAGAACGATAATACTAAGAATGATCAAGCACTTCAGTTTCATGTTGGACATACTAAGAACGATAAAGGACTTCAGTTTTGTGTTTGAAATACTCAGAAGGATACAGTTATTTTAGTTTTGTGGTTGATATACCTTAAAGGAAAAATGACTTAATTATGGGTTCCTTTTTGCAAATGTCTTATATCCGTTTCAAAAGTGTTCCATATTTAGAATGATTTTTTATTTCAATTCCAGATCACCTCAAAACACATAGGAAAGGTGTTCCGGGAGATACGTAAGTGGAACTATATGAGATAAATCAACAAGATGCGAGGAATTACGGTTTATCTGTCCTGAGTGGTATATTGTTAAAGGTTCCTAGCTTAAGCGAGGAATTTATCCAAAAAAATCACGAGGGACAGATAAACCGTAATTCCGAGCTTCGAGTTGGTTATTCTTTTTCTTACCCATGTCAAATCTAGGAATATTTACGGTACTTTTGAAAAAAATACCTTCGTGGATGCAAGTAAACTCGCTCATTGTATTCATGCGCGACGAACATCGATTATGTCATGGCGCAGTTAAATGTAGTCTCTGCACTTAGATACATGTTTGTGGATCATACATTAGGCAATACAATCCTAGATGAACTAAATAGTAAAATAAACCATATAAAAAAATTTACATTGACGTACGAAATTAAAAACAATGTTTGTTTTGAAGTCTCTGTGGCACGGGCACGCTCGAATCACTGACGAATGAATAGAAATAGTTATGTCAGCCAATCAGATCTCGAGTTATTTTTAGAAAAACTGTAATTCCCGTGACCATTATGAAAACTTTAATACCCGGCATATTGGTGCCCGCTTGGGTAAGAATGAAAGTTATCTTAACCGGTTATTGTCAGGATCATATTTTTATCATTTTGATTAATACATACCTAAAGTAAATTGGTCTTTAATCAATTTCATAACAGCAATTTTTTTATAATGATAATATATATATTAAGCCATTTCGTTTGGGTTTCAAACAAGAGATGTTATCCGTTACAAGTAGCTAACCGCCACCTCATTACAACGATGAAACATTTATGGATAATCAAGTATTTGTGTAAACAGTTGAGGTACGGAAATGGATTCGCATATATTCACTCTTGCTTTAGAACTGTTTTTTTTATCATTAAAATACATTTTCATTTCGTAAAACGTCCTTAGGTCTCTATGTTACGAACAATCTGGGGTATATCACAATCTGCAGATTGTTCGAACAATCTGCAGATTGTTTGCTCACAATCTAGGAATTCCTAGATTGTTTAAACAATCTGCAGATTGTGCGACCTGAACAATCTGGGAATGATCACAATCTGGGAATGTGTCTTTCAGTAGTATTTTCATCATTATAAAATGGGAATTATTTAGCTTATTAAGGTTTTTCTATTTAGCAAGTATAAGGATCGAATCCTACATTGTGATGAGCAATCGGCTTGTATCTTTCTCAAAATGAGGGGGTAGGGGGGCCCATTCCCAGATTGTGAAGGACATTCAGCTCGTCTTTATGTCAAACTTAGGGGTTGTAAGGGTTGACTCCTAGATTGTGAAGGGATCATAGCTCACCTATATTTAAAATGAGAGGGTATATAGAAGTCGATTCTCAGATTGTGAAGGGCTCACAGCTCGCCTATATATCAAACTGAGGGAGTATGGGGACCTATTCCCAGACTGTGAAGGGCTCGCAGCTCGCCTATATATCAAACTGACGGAGTATAGGGGTCGATTCCCAGATTGTGAAGGGCTCATAGCTCATCTTTATGTCAAATTGAGGGAGTATAGGGGCCGATTCTCAGATTGTGAAGGGCTCACAACTCGCCTATATATCAAACTGAGGGAGTATGGGGACCTATTCTCAGACTGTGAAGGGCTCGCAGCTCGCCTATATATCAAACTGACGGAGTATAGGGGTCGATTCCCAGATTGTGAAGGGCTCATAGCTCGCCTTTATGTCAAACTGAGGGGGTATAGCAGTCGATCTCAGATTGTGAAGGGCTCACAGCTCGCCTATATATCAAACTGAGGGATAATGGGGACCTATTCTCAGACTGTGAAGGGCTCGCAGCTCGCCTATATATCAAACTGACGGAGTATAGGGGTCGATTCCCAGATTGTGAAGGGCTCATAGCTCGTCTTTATGTCAAATTGAGGGAGTATAGGGGCCGATTCTCAGATTGTGAAGTGCTCACAACTCGCCTATATATCAAACTGAGGGAGTATGGGGACCTATTCTCAGACTGTGAAGGGCTCGCAGCTCGCCTATATATCAAACTGACGGAGTATAGGGGTCGATTCCCAGATTGTGAAGGGCTCATAGCTCGCCTTTATGTCAAACTGAGGGGGTATAGCAGTCGATCTCAGATTGTGAAGGGCTCACAGTTTGCCTATATATCAAACTGAGGGAGTATGGGGACCTATTCTCAGACTGTGAAGGGCTCGCAGCTCGCCTATATATCAAACTGACGGAGTATAGGGGTCGATTCCCAGATTGTGAAGGGCTCATAGCTCGTCTTTATGTCAAACTGAGGGGGTATAGCAGTCGATTCTCAGATTGTGAAGGGCTCATAGCTCGCCTATATATTAAACTAAGGGAGTATAGGGGTCGATTCTCAGACTGGAGTATGGGGACCTATTCTCAGATTGTGAAGGGCTTATTGCTCGCCTTTATGTTAAACTGAGAGGTAATAGCAGTCGATTCTCAGATTGTGAAAAGGGCTCAAATTATGGCTTAAGGCGAAATCAAATTCTTATTTGCCGCATGGCTGCAAGCAATCTCAATTCACCTCTGATTGATACAGATCAAATCAATACTTTTTAAAAAACGACATTACATTAATAACATTGTTAACTGTTACAGTATTATGAATTTTATAAATGCATATGTTTATAATAATTTCATATGCAAACCTCAAAAACATAAAAAATAATGCTGACAAATTTAAAAGATATATATCTGATAAATCTAACTGCTCTTGTGGCCACCAACTAGGACGCACTTCATTACTTCTTCGTATGCTCCAGATTACATTCGATAATATCCAACAAATATTATTACACAAACGGCTTTCCGCTAGAAATAATTTTATATGGACATCCTTCTCTGACCATTGTAACAGGATCTGATATATTAAAACCAGTTAACAAATTCATATCCGATATATTATGTATTATGATTGCAAATGCCAACAAAAATGAAAATTTAAATATAATAGAATCCTTACACCAATTTATATGTAAGAGTAAGCGTTTTGAAAAAACAATGTAAATTATAAACGAAATATTACCTGTGAAAATAACTGCATGTGTTATGCTACTTAGTCTAAATTTGTAGATACTCAATTGATGTAATGATATGTTACGGTGTTCTGATTTTTGTTTCTTGTCTAGTTCGTGTGTACTATATTTATCATCTTTGTACTGGTGCGGTATTTATATAAGCAAAGCTTTGCTTGTTTACCAAACCAGATTCGTTTCTTGAATAAAAATATGTTTAAACCAAATGCCACAAATGCATTTCACTATCACTTCTAATACACTTTGGTTTGTGATGATTTGATCATATTTGTACCATGTTCGCTGTTATTGTTACTGTCATGTTCATGTTTCTTAAATATTTGTTGTTGGAGCGGCCTTCACATAAGTTCTGTTGAGCATGTTGGCCAATCCAGTTCATGTATATTTTTATGAAATAGATATGTTTAAACCATAAGAAATAATTCTTACTTCAAACAGTGTTGTACGGAATACCGCTAACTATCATTAATGAAAATCTAAAATCGCAGAATCGATTTACTAACTTAGTTTTCACCTTCACATAGTCACAATATTTATATTGTTAAGCAGACGCTTCGCCTGAAAATGTATGACAATTATATGTTTGTTTTCTACTTTGTATATATTAATGCATCCTAATGATGGAAACTTCCTGTAGCAAAATGTATGTTTTGGGGAGAGACATTTACATAGTGTTTGTCGATCCCTCTGTACCTGAGTACATGAATAAATATTGTTTAAACCACAATATGTGAATTTAAACCCCTACTAGCTAAATAGAACACAAAGACAAGCGCAATGTCCTTCACAATCTAGGAATCTGCCCCTATACTCCCTCAGTTTAACATCAAGGTGAGCCAATAGTCCTTCGCAATCTGGGAAAGATCCCTTAACTCCCTCACATTGACATAAAGGCGAACTATTGGCCTTTCACAATCTGAGAATCTACCCCTATCCACTTTTTCTCACGTTTCCGAGAATCTATGCTATACCCTCTCAATTTGACATATAGGCGAGCTGTGAGCCCTTCACAATGGTTTAAACATATTTTTATTAAAAAAACGAATCTGGTTTGGTAAACAAGTAAAGCTTTGCTTATATTAATACCGCATTAGTACAAAGATGATAAATATAGTACACACGAACTAGACAAGAAACAAAAATCAGAACACCGTAACATACCATTACATCAATTGAGTATCTACAAATTCAGACTAAGTAGCATAACATATGCAGTTATTTTCATAGGTAATGTTTCGTTCACAATTTACGTTGTTTTTTCAAAACGCTTACTCTTACATATAAATTGGTGTAAGGATTCTATTATATTTAAATTTTCATTTTTGTTCGTAAGTGGTGTTCCATATAACACAGTTTGGAGGCTGTGGCCATTTATATAGAAGTAGGCATCATTTCTTGAATCCGTATAGAGCTTGCATATAAATAGATAATGGGTAACATTTTCATTGGGATATCCACAAGCGCATTCGGCATTACTTGAAATATGTCTATTGACCTTATCAGCGTTCAGATCACTGCATCCGAGCTTGAGACGACTGTGTACAATTTGACAAAATCGACTGCCGTAATTAAGATCGAGGTAATTTTTTGATTCAGACTATGTTAAAAGAGATTTGAATTTGCTAATTGTTTCAGCATTGGTTATTTCGTCGGGTAACGCCCTTCACAATATGAGAATCGACCCTTATACTCCCTCAGTTTGACATATAGGCGAGCTGTGAGCCCTTCACAATCTGAGAATCGACCCTTATACTCCGTCAGTTTGAGTTAAAGGCGAGGGGTGAGCCGTTCACAATCTAGGAATCGACCCGTATACTCCCTCAGTTTGATATATAGGCGAGCTGTGAGCCCTTCACAATCTAGGAATCGACCCCTATACTCCGTCAGTTTGAGTTAAAGGCGAGGGGTGAGCCCTTCACAATCTAGGAATCGTCCCCTGTAGTCCCTGTTTGATATGTAGGCGAGCTATGAGCCCATCACAATTTGAGAATCAACTGCTATACTCTCTCAGTTTAAATAAAAGTGAGCTGTGAGTCCTTCACAATCTGGAAATAGATCCCTATACTCCCTCAGTTTGACATATAGGCGAGCTGTGAGCCCTTCACAATCTGAGAATCGACCCCTATACTCTCTCAGTTTGAGTTAAAGGTGAGGGGTGAGCCCTTCACAATCTAGGAATCGATCCGTATAGTCCCTCAGTTTGATATATAGGCGAGCTGTGAGCCCTTCACAATCTAGGAATCGACCCTTATACTCCATCAGTTTGAGTTAAAGGCGAGGGGTGAGCCGTTCACAATCTAGGAATCGACCCGTATACTCCCTCAGTTTGATATATAGGCGACCTGTGAGCCCTTCACAATCTAGGAATCGACTGCTATACCCTCTCAGTTTAAATAAAAGTGAGCGATGAGCTCTTCACAATCTGAAAATAGATCCCTATATTCCCTCAGTTTGACATATAGGCGAGCTGTGAGCCCTTCCAATCTAGGAATCGACCCCTATATTCCGTCAGTTTGAGTTAAAGGCGAGGGGTGAGCCCTTCACAATCTAGGAATCGTCCCTTATAGTCCCTCTGTTTGATATGTAGGCGAGCTATGAGCCCATCACAATCTGAGAATCGACTGCTATACCCTCTCAGTTTAAATAAAAGTGAGCGATGAGCTCTTCACAATCTGAAAATAGATCCCTATACTCCCTCAGTTTGACATATAGGCGAGCTGTGAGCCCTTCACAATCTGAGAATCGACCCCTATACTCTCTCAGTTTGAGTTAAAGGTGAGAGGTGAGCCCTTCACAATCTAGGAATCGACCCGTATACTCCCTCAGTTTGAGTTAAAGGTGAGGGGTGAGCCCTTCACAATCTAGGAATCGACCCGTATACTCCCTCAGTTTGACATATAGGCGAGCTGTGACCCTTCACAATCTAGGAACCGACCCTTATACTCCATCAGTTTGACATATAGGCGAGCGGTGAGCCCTTCACAATCTAGGAATCGTCCCCTATCGTCCCTCTGTTTGATATAAAATCGAGCTGTGAGCCCTTCACAATCTGAGAATAGATCCATATGCTCTCTCAGTTTGACAAATAGACGCGCTATGAGCCCTTCACAATCTAGGAATCGGCCATTATACTCCCTCAGTTGGACATAAAAGCGAGCTGTGAGCCCTTCACAATGTAGGAATCGACCCTTATACTCCGTCAGTTTGATATATAAGCGAGTTATTAGCCCATCACAATCTGAGAATTCACCCCTATTTCCTCTCAGTTTGATAAAATGTCGATATATGTAAGCCCTTCACAAGCTAGGAATCGATCCCAACACTCCGTCAGTTTGATATATAGACGAGCTATGAACCTGTAACAATCTATGACTTGACAACTATTCTCCATCATTTGGATGCATACACAAAGAAAAACCTTAATAAACTAGACAATTATCATGTTGTATTGCAAGATATACTACAAACAAGCAAATTCCCAGATTGTGATCATTCCCAGATTGTTCAGGTCTCACAATCTGCAGATTGTTTAAACAATCTAGGAATGAAAAAAATTCCTAGATTGTTCGAACAATCTGCAGATTGTGAGCGAACAATCTGCAGATTGTGATCATTCCCAGATTGCATGGAACATCTACATATATTATCTCTTTATAATTATCTGTTCGAACAAGCGACAACATCCCTTAAGCTTGAACCTCGATTATTGCTGGTGTCTCACAGACGAGGACAAGACAGCTACCAGATGGACCTGTCTGACGTCTCCCATCTCTCTTTATACAACCACCTCAATCAACAGGTCGTCTCAGCTCTCGTCTATCTCCACTCCACCAAGAAGTTGTTGGTCTCCAACAAGAAGAAGAACCACATCTACCAATACTCCCTGGACAGTTCCAACAATAGAGTCATAGTGTCCAATCACTCCACACAGAAGTTCGGTCTTGACGAGTCAAGAGGCTTTGTCTTCTTCTTCAGCAAACGGGCGATCAGTTTTAATGGCTTTTTAGTTAGGATGCTGTTCAACGGGACAAACGTTACTCTCCTGAAGACTGTTAGAGGTTACGCGACTCAGCATCACGTGACTGTGGACAGCAAACAGGAGAAGCTCTACATGAAGGGGGAGTCCAGTTCAATCACTATCTACACGTATTCTGGGAAGGAGTCCGGACACCTGTTCTCAAGGCATACTGGCCTTAGGAATATCAATATACTGGCCTTCGATCAGACGAATCTTGTCGTGTATTATTTCCGGTATAAAAAGCTCTTCAAGGTGTCACTTGAGGAGATTAATTCAATTGAAATACGCCCGTTCAAGCGTAATGTACGACAAGTTGTTTTTCATGAAGGAACGTTGTACATTGCTTTGTTGAGAGTCAAAACACTTTATATCGTGGATCAAAATGGCAAAAAGACAACAGGGCAGTTAAAATTTGATCCTTCCGATAACTGGAATATGTGTTTTATATCTTAGAATATACAACCTGCTTGTCATTTACTGGACAAACTAAGTTAGTGAGTAATAGTGCCTCTAAAGGTACTCATCAAATTTTTATGAAACATTGCATGTGTGCATTAAAATATTTTCAAATTCTAAAATTTGGATTTTTTCCCTTTTACTTGAAAACCCGTTGAATTTGAACTCTTTCGGAGTAGAACTTTAAATACATGCGTCATATCTTTCTGAAACTTTGCTTGAATATTACCCAACTCCTGAAATGTAGCCCTTTTATATTTCTGATTTTCGGTAATTAATACCGTTTTCATGGAAACAAATTTTAATTTTGACGCTGTACGGGGGAGATTCGTTTCTGGAGTAAGTCATGCTAATCATATCTTTCTGAAACTGTACTGAATTGGTTCATTAGAAGTTTACATTTAAAAATTATAAAGATGTTGCAATGATTGAGTCATTTGTTGAGGACTCGTGTCTATAAATAAAAGGTTACAAAGTGAAGTAGAAAGTGTTTGTTCTTACTGAAGCGTCGGTAAAATATCAATGAGTTCTTGACTTCATGTCATCTCGTATAGACAGGGTTGAAGTTTTGATAATGCTAGTTTAAAGGTAATGTCAAGATTATAAAACAATCATCAAGAAGTTGCTGGCAGTTCGTCGTATTATTGATGATAAAGCGATATCTACCTGCTCAAAGCGATATCTACATTACCCTGTAGGATTTGCCCTTTCAATGCAGCGATGTAGGTCCGCACATCCTAGAATTGTGGTACCAATTTAAACAGCTGGGTGGACTGAGTAACGTGGACGAAGTGTCTTGCCCAGGGGCGCAACACAGTATGTAACCAAGTTCACATGGTTTGGTGTCTCAACCGAGATTCGAACCCGGGCTTTTGGCTTGAGAGTCCTGCATACTTATCACTGAAAAACCGTGTCTGCTAAATTATCACCAACATTTTTCCGTTATCAATTAATTCATCTTACCAAAGTTGGCGGTTAACCAGACTCTTCCTAGGAGTTGGAAGATGATAGTTTGCATAAACATTCTGGAGATGAGGTGAGGTGATTTTGGGTTTCAAACCGTTTTCGACAGCATTTCACCTATATCACATCTGAGCATTTATGGGGGAAGAAAGCTCGCATTTCCATTGGGGCTATCCATTGCAGTGAAATATGTAAGCATCGGCTGGAAATGGCAAACCAGGGAAATTGAGTTAAGCTTTAAGACCTAAACCTAACTGCTGTTGACCCGTACAATCTCAAGAAGTACAATTTTGCGTATTCTTTTAAACTATATGCTATATTTGCTAAAATGGCTAGTTTATAAACAGGTACACCGTGAGTTCTTTCCTCAACCTTCAAACTTTATTTCATCGATAAGTTACCATTATCATCATAATGATAATTGATTCATTGGAGTACATGTTACAGATATGAAGACCCCATTATTAAAGCAATGGGATAATGAAGCGTGTCTTTTAGGCACACGCAATTCTGGAAACTTCTGTAAAGAACTAAGAGGATGGAATACGAAATGAAAGTGTTTGGGTGGTCATGTAATTAGTATTTGTGCAAATAGTATGTGCTATTTCGGCTTTGACACGTACTGAAGAGTACATTGGCTTCTCCACGAAACCTAACAATTGTTTCATATTTGACATTTGCAGACTGATGTGCGTTTTAAAGTTTTTAAATGAATATCCTTATATTTTGTATTTCGAAACGTATGAAAGAAAATTATGTAACACGGTAATCATCAATTGTTTTTAAACATGTTGTACAGTGTTGTTGGAGCATCGGTCGTTTTTGCTAAAATCCTTGCAATTATTGATTTCTCTACTACGTTACTTATATAGTTAATTAGGACACTTGGTCATTTCTTCACAAAGCTCACTAAAGGTCGCCTTAACCGATAGAAATATATCAAGAAGCCTTAGGCTAAGGGAATTCATGGCCAGTAAACATTCCGAGTTAATGTGACACGGTCTTAATTCAGTGTCCAGCGCAGGAATTTGGAAATACAAATACTTACAAAATAAATGCATACACGATCACCTGAGGCCAAAATATAGGCTCAGAGCGGATATATCATTTTAGTTCGTTTTCTCCGTATCTAACATAGGCTTCTTGTATTTACTGGTAACACATCCTCCATGTCTTGACGTTATAAAGCATACATGTTACGTCAATTATATGTTCCTGTTACCTCCGTTCTTCTGTTGATTAAATGTGCGCTTTTCTTTGGTAGATTGTCAAAGGCAATAGCGCACACCAATATTTTGTAAGTTACAGCTAATGAACAGTAATGCATATCACTTGATATTACCAACGCAATCACTTGATATTACCAACGCAATCACTTGATATTAACAACGAGACACTCTTAGATAATCCAACTTTTAAGGTATTTGATAAATTTGCAAGCATTCAGGTCTAAAGTCAGTTAAATTGACTAAAAGAATTAAATTCAAAGTAGCAGTATATCCGCATGACCTATTCAATATGTTCTTACAGACGGAAAAGCGAATAACAGTAGCCACTATGGTTTATCCAACAACGTTGATACACTGTGCTTAGATAAGGGGCTCATTTTCAGGATTGCGCTTACAAACACATTTCGCCATTTGTTCTCCGTTCAGAGCTTAGTCGGTGAATTCAAAACTGCACAGATCACAAGTTCAGCCGTTTTCAACAGTCAATACTTATCCGAAATATGCAGAGGCATTTTTTGATTAGTTGATTGAAGATTAATTGTAAATAATACAAGGTGCCTTTAAATAACCGATTTAAGCTCGAAAATACTTGCAATAATGCCACTGTTTCCACTGGGCTGTGTTTAAACATATATTCATAACATACTTATATCTGGAATATATAGTGAACACTTTATATGGAGTTACAGCTTCTTTACTGTCGAAACGTCGCAATCCTGCAATAAAGAACTTGTAAATCCATATAAATTGTTCTCTATTCATCTCACCAACTTCAAAATGCCTCTCAAAGAAGTCAAATGTTCCTTTAAAGACTCAGTATTTTTGAAAATTTATTTCTTCAAAATTTATAATTAAATAGTTTATTATTATATAGTTTTGAATAAGATAAAGAACAGCGCATTTTGTCATGTCATTCCCAGAAAAAGCAACATGGTGGACCTACCCAGCTAACACACGACGTACATAAGAGGTTGTGAGAATGTTGTATTTTGGTAACGTAATTTCCTGACGTGTTTTTAAAAGTATATATATCGAAACTTGATATGCCTACGTGAAATACCTTGTTATATATTGTATATGACCTGTATCATTGTCTCCCGTGCTTGTGATAATGAACGGATTTTTTTCTGTTTATCATTATGTTCATACTTATGTTACAGAACGTTTTTCCACTCCCGAACAGTGCTGTGAAGAAACATGTACAAATGTCTGACCTCCAAAGATTTGCATAGGAAACGAATACTTTATGATACACATCGCCTGTGCCTTTATTCAGTTTCATCACAATGGCGAGAATCAGAATTATTTTCTTATTTGTCAAAATCAAATTGTCTTCTCACCATATTAAGATCATGTTACTCAAGCTTTACTTGAAGAATGTAGTGATACCAAGTAAAAATTCAGTATACATTTGTTTACATGATCTATGAAACATTTTAAATGTACGCTAGCGTTTACTCATTCATATATGGTAATCTAGCTATGCTATCAAAACACATTTACTATTTCTACATTTGCCCTATTGATAGTATTCATAAGACATATTTAATGTAGTTTTGGGGTCGATTGTTTAAGTTGACATTAGTGTTTAAGTTAAAGCACTTCACCTTATCTCCTCCTTAGCTACAGAGCTATGTGCCTTTTGAACACGGAAAGTATGAGGTCACCTTGACCCAGTCAGTAAATATGACTCAATACGTCCTCTTATCGATTGTTTGATTTGTACGCGTAAGACAACTCAGGCAATAAAGCATTAAAATGTGTACCAAAACGACCAGAGAGTTTTTTTTAGTTTATTGCATTTATATGTGTATCTGCTGTTCTTTAATGGTTAAAATATTTTGTTTCTGAAATTCAAATCATATTACAACAAGAAGAGTCAAAACAAATATTTGTAAAGTAACCTCACTGGAGGGAGATGAAACGTCTTATAACATACTCTTCAAATAAACATTTAATTGTACCTACATCAGTGTAATAAATATGCTTATTTCTGATGTTCCATTCAATATGCAAATGCTTATGTCATTGTATAGTTTACAGTGGTCCTGGCTTCACCAGCACCTTGTACCATAGCACATCATATCATCGATTCAGACGATGAATTCATGTTTAGTTTAAAGAAGCTTGAAGTCTGAAAATATTTAACTGTCAAGGATAATAATTCCTTACTGTTTTCAAGAAACATAATTTACATTTCAATTAATAATTATGTTTTGTAGAATAAGAAAACTTTTTTTGCAAAGAATTGAATTTTGATTAGGATATTGCATCTTAATGGCATACATTATTTTGACGAAAATGAAAAACATTTTAAGAAAACAGAAATATTTCACAACATTCGAATCAATTACAAAAATATGAAATAAAATCTATTGTCAGTAAAATTAAAGCATGTCAAGGATCTCTGTGATTATATCAAATACATGACAAGATACAATACTCAAATTGCAGGAAAGTGCAATTTAATCATAAAAAGATTTAGGCAATCAAGAAATATTAGCTTGTGGTGTCATAATAATATGCAGATGTGACCTCAAACCTAATGGCACCACCTTAGCGATATTTATTTCTATCAGCACACTAAATGAAGGCGAATAATGTTCAGAAAATGTTTTGTACGTGCATCATGCTCTCTGGATGGGTCTATGAACAGAACCACCATCGACAGAGGCTGACAGGGGAAGTTTGAACTCATGGTGGAACCCAATCTCATCAAAAGCGTGTAGTTTAACTTGTTTATGAGTATGACACTTCCTTAATTTCAAGTGAAAATCAATCCAGTGTTGTTATATTGCTTTGCGTGTCTATGACATTTCATATTTCAAATTATCTTGGAGGGGTTGAACAAACATGATATAAGTGTCAAACAAACAACATAATAAAGGTAATGAAGGTTTGCTTTCAGTACATTTATCAGACAAGAGTTTTCTTAAAGAACAAATCCAAGCTCAACTAATTCCTCGGGAATACAGGAATAGCGGTCAAACCCCACCTGACGAAAATCGTCACAACATGTCAAGGGTTATCATGTGTAAATATAGGAGCTTTGAATCACGCCAGTGTTTTCAACAAATCCTTGTTCGCCTGAACCCTAAGATAAGAGTCTGGAGGTGAGAACGTAACAACACGTCATGAGTCACCACATAAATACCCAATATCAGACACATAACCTAACTCTGTTAGCTGAAAGACTATTTCTTAGAGATATTGATTTGTTCAAGATTTGAGATGAAACCAATAAGTGCTTACACTCAAAACACCCCAGCACTATTTATGGTCAGAACTTGATTGAGTATCAAATAGATTTAATGAACTGTCACATGAGCCACATGTACACAAAAATCTATGAAAATAAGATACTGTAAATACTTATATCCTAATTTAACCCTTAGCTCTGCATTTGACAATGTGACCTAACTCTGTTAAATCTTATCGTTTTACTTGATCAGAATTTAGCTTAGATATGAGAATCACCGTGAATTAAACTATATAGTGGGTTGTCTAATGGTGGAGGTGACATATAGTCCTTAATAAGTAAATTAGTGCATTTCTGTAAAAGAGGCAAAAGTAATCAACACCTTAAAACCCTAATATCTTGTAGGGAAACACACCCTAAGATTGACTCTTGTTGAAAGTATCAGTGATGATGGGAAGCAAGTATATCCTTTGATTAATTTGCTCGGGATTGGATCACTCAAACATGTTGTTATATTTGAAAAAATTGATGAGATGTTGGGCTGTGAAAACTCAGGCAATGTTGTTTCTGTGAAATCAGAATGAGTGATGTTTTACTATTATTGTTATCGGAGAAGTTTTTAATGCTTCAACTAAAGTTTTGAAATATAAATCAGTTCAATAAAGTCAACTGCCAGTTTGGTAAAATCCTCTGGACAAATTCTTTACTCTAGCGTTCATAATGATCCAAAGTTTCCGCTTTTTTTTTAAAATAAGGAATTTTTTTTTTTTTTTTAGTCTTTAAATTCTCACATTTGTTCAGCTTACTTACCAGGGTTAAGCAGTCGAGTTCCCTATTAATCTCACAATTATCTCTGTTTCATTGATAGAGTAAGTGCTCCTGCTGGAAACACTTAAATATATATCATGGGCGTAAAAACTAATTCTCATCATGTGGCATATTTACAAGTGGCAACTTCGTATTGTTTTAATACATATATAGAACGTCATACTAGTGCATTTTTATGTTTTGTATTGAACGAGAAGATGTCATGGGAGGAGAGAAACAACGAGTTATGTCAGGTATCATTTTAGCGCCCCTGAATAGAGTGAGTGAGTGAGTGATTGGGGTTTTACGTGCTTTGAACAATATTTCAGTTATTAAACACGTGGATGACAAGCATCCAAAGGAGAGTGGACAGATAAGGGAGAAAGGGATCGAAAGGTTGAGGGAAAAGACGGAAAGAAAGGCATAGATAGATAGACAACAGGTTTTAGAAGGACTCAAATTTGGTCTGGCTTCTACCCGTAGACCTGTCCAGCTTGGGTGTCCCTACAAGGAGCATGAAAGCTCCAGCTGGCATAGCTCTTGGGGTCTCGGAAGCACGCAAACCACCACACCACGTTAAGGTATTGAGTCCAGTGGTGGCCCCTGAATAGAGCAATAATCCTTATTATCATTTCAATTTGAACGTACAATTCAATATCAGTTGAATCAATAAGGTTACCGTTAAAAGCGTTTCTTTGCTTCATAAAGTGCTCGCAGTGAAAAATAACATGACATTCATAGTCAAAACAGTGTGTTTGACAAGGTATACATTCTCGTGAGGTTTTACCTCGAGAGTTTACCAGTATAACAAGTTGTATTTCTATATTCAGGGTCATCATACATTAAATCATTCAGACTAAGCATGCGTAGCTCAGATTGTACTTTAGCATTTCTAGCCATATCCTGTCTGGCAGACAAAATTGTCCTCCATTGATTTCCTGATGATGTAAAAGCTTTAAGGACAATATTTCGTCATGCTAGTTTTGGGGAAAGTAACCATAATGTACATACTCAATAACAAATCTATGTAAATGATATTTTCCCGCTGTGCTTAAGAGACAGTAACATATGCTTCCTGACTTATTTAGTGATTCAATATTGAATGACAGAAATGTACAATATAAAAATTGTGTTGATGAGTGACATTGATTATTACACAACCGCCCAAGAAACAATAGTCTGCATTTATCAAGGTATCTTGTCACTGTCAATAGACCCAAATTTGCTGTCACCGAAACTGTTGAAATGCTTTCATTGAAACCTTGAACACAACGTGCAAAATACCTTTTTACTGGTTGGTGATATTTTCCACTTCCATACATTGACTGATATAAGTGGATGTAGATCGTTGCTATTCAAGCCAAGTGTTCTTAAAGAAATTACAGTTTGTCTAGCCTTTTGACAACCAGAGAATATTCTATCTCTACATGACATGTCTGCAGAAAAAAGGACACCGCCATACTTCACAGATTCAGCATTGGTAATAAATTTAGTATTTTCGCCAAAGGAAAGTTCTATATCTGGACAGGGTTGTCTCCCTTTACGAAACATAATTACAGTGCTCTATCATAGAAAACAAACG
Source organism: Phorcus lineatus (assembly GCA_921293015.1). NCBI lineage: Eukaryota > Metazoa > Mollusca > Gastropoda > Trochida > Trochidae > Phorcus > Phorcus lineatus. The sequence goes on from OV121093.1 coordinate 40,111,069, forward strand.
ATGATATCAGTCACATGTCAAAATAACTTTGGAAAGTGTGTAACATTATCTAAAAATTGTTGTTTGTAATGAAACGCTCATGAAATCATCTTCTTGCTGAGATGACAGGCTCTTGCAAGCGCTTACCAACCTAAAATTCGTTTCGATTTCTATATAAATAGGTTGTTTTCTCGATAAGCCAATAAGTGATGCTGCGCCACTCGTGATAATATGAATTTTCAACCTCACTCGATCAGACACACATGGTATTTGTAAAGAGGAGACAGATATCTTCTATCTTTTGTATTTTATTTGTATGTATGTATATGAGCTACCTTCCCAAAAATACTTTACCTCTTATACAAAGAATTTGAGGCTGAAAAGTCATATTATCACGTGTACATGTGGCTTTCTATATACCTCTTTCTTCCATATAATCCTTTTTTTTGTCTGTGGATACGCAGAAACTGTTTTCCTCAATTATTCCCTTTTTCTTTTCCTTCCGGGAAAGGGTCCAAAGTGCACACGTCTCTTTTTTAAGTAATGTCTAGACCTGTAAATCAATATTGAACAAAATTTGCACCCCTTATCAGCATTGACATGTGTGTATCCAATATAAACTCCTCCCCTCTTTTAGTCTCCCTAGTCTACATGCACGTTAAAATATAAGTATTTTATTTGTATGATTTAGATATCCTCTTGGTAATATTAGATATAAATATTTATTCATTACTACACACAGTTTTATAGTACATTAAGGAGGTACAGTATTTACACATTTATACAGTGCATGTAACATTTCATATCATGTCATATTCTTTTATGATACCAAATGTTATAAAAATCTGTTTACATCTGATACGGTCCTTACCAAAACCTTCGTTCATTTAAATCAACTGCCAAGAAACGCCCAACTAAAGGTGTAACCTTCGCCGAGACTCCCTATGCTAACGAGCTCGACTCTGCACCCCTTATCAGCGCTGACACAACAATCGGGGTGGAGATTTATTAGGCATTTGCAACTAGATCATACCTGGTTGTTATTTCGGTGGAGGACATAGGCCATTTTGTATTTTCGGAGTATCAAGACAGTGAACAGTCTTTGAATAAGGTAAATCGGATGTTTCTATATCAGCTTGTCGCTGCAATTATCATCATTGAATATAGGTATTCAAGTTCTTCTCTCTCTAGTTCACAATCAAATAAGAAGTTCGCTTATATCAAGAGAAATGCAATGTTCCAATTATCGATTATGTTCTGCTGTGAATTTGACTTTATCACTCAATCAAGAGTGAAAATGTAAAGCTCAAAATAAGTTATTTTTATCAGTCTAACAAAATGTATTTCGTTCAAAATGTAAGAAATGAAACTGTGTAATGTTGAGTTCAAGAATGGCATCATAACTCAATATCTCACACTTATTTGAATTCCAGAGAGTATAAATTAGTAATCTGATTATTTGAAATTTGTCTCAAAGGTACACTTTGTGACAACCGTCTCAGTTTTCTTGAAATTGTCACGATGCTTGAACTGGATATATTACAATGTTAGGGTCACGTGATTAAATCTTATATACCATTAGAGCAACATTAGTGAGTGATTTGTGGTTTAACGCCGCTTTCAAGAGTGTTTCACTTATATCACGGCTGCTAGTATATTTGCAGTGAGAAGCCTGCAACACCATTGTGCGCTGTAATTAGTGAACCATGGGTTGTACTACGTTGAAATCCAGCGTAGCATTGCACTAAATACCGTACTACATTTAGAACAGTTCTATCACGGACCTTATGATCCGAAGCCGAACGTGCTTACCAATGCACTATCCCGTATAATGTCCAAAATATAGATATCATTGTCAAGAGTAAGCCTTGTCCTCCGACTAGAATTACGTTATAAGGGCAATTTAAACTTTTGCTTTTGAAATAACAAATCGGGTAGCCCGCTGGCAGTTTGGTTTACATCCTGTTTTCAATATCCACTGACCAAACATTGTCAAAAATGATTTTTGGAAAACATGTGCTATTTCATTTACTGAAAGTGCGTCAAACAATACATTGTATGACTAGATTTTGTTGGAAGGAAAATGTTCTGATACTATGTTACTTTAACTAACGCTCAGCTGTCAAAATATGTTCTGTTTACCCAAAGAGAAACATTATAACAAAACAACAAGCTTTCACCTTGCTATGAGGAAAGAAAACATCAGTCATGATGGAAGACCCTGAAGATTGTTATTTATCCTCAATGTGTCCCATATTTATCAAAGTAACTGCAAATATTAAATTTATAACAATTCCAAGTTATCGTTAAGTGACAAACAGGAATCCTCTTCAACAGCAACAAATGGGATTTATAAAGGGATGCGTTTTGACCTTTATCCTTTTGACCTTTATCTTAGGTGTAGGCTTATTTGTATCTCAACCTGTACAACAATCCCAACAATTAATGTGTTGTTAACAAATAGGTCACAATCGGGTCATATTGTATTATGAAGTGCCTTTAGGAATATATTATGCATATGTAATAATCTGATACGTACATTTTGGTTAATATTTTGCCTGTATTGATAACGTTATCCACATTATGAGTTTCTTGACGTAGAGCTGTGATGCCTCGAAGGCATCCCAAAATATACGATATTTGCACTAGGATACCCAGGTATGTGAACAAAGTTTCAGTATGCAGCTGAATATATATTTCCTTTACAAGACTTAACAAAAAAAAGCTCCTACCCAGCACCTACCGTTTTAAGGCGCGATACATGTAAAACAGTCGTGAATTGAATTCTTAAATTGTATACTTTTTCAAATGTGTGATAGATCTTTTTATATTTACGTGAACAGTGGTTAACTGTAAAAACACATATGATGCCACTTATATCGCATGTGCTGATAAGCTGTTGACCTATTCGGAAAGCAATACGTTTGAGCGTTGCTTGCTTCGACGAATGTGTTTCAGGATCTGAAAACTCACATGTATAAAGGCAACTCGAAAATGCCAAAGTACAGTTTTAATACCTTTTAATCTATAAATCCCATCTACATAATCTCTTACCTACTAAAAAGAAGTGTTTCCAAATCAGTAAAGTTTTGTTTTTTTATTTTGATATACGTACAGTAGATATAAACATAAAGTGAAGGTATTAAGTCATAAGGTCCGTCAGGTATAGTATCGAATATCGGAATGAGAAACCTGTATTCAAATAGACAATGTCTTACTGGGACTATTTTTCAAAACACCTCATGTTCCGTCTGCTTTGAGTTCTACCTTGTTGTTACAAATATTTTAATTGTAACTGTCATGCACAAGTAACCCAACATTTTTTAAATAATGAAATAAATCTTTATAACTATTTCCTATATAGGTGACGTGTTCCTTTTATAACCAACAGGTAATTTAATGATTAAGTAAATTGATTTTTACAAAAAAATATTCTTTATTGATGTTTTTAATTTTACCTTCCTACAAATCATATTAAATCATATCAACTTTAAAAAAAATCAATATCAACTTGTTTTTTAATCAACATCAACAATATTATCTACATACATACATGTTTCCGAATGTTAAAACACAGTTTGTCACCAGCACATACTAAACCTATGAAACTGCACTCATGTCTTTCATTAGTGTTTTGCATGTTAAATCAATTTGTTTTGAACTTTAATGAAGTTGACAGAAACCTCGAACACTGTGATATGTCGCGGGTTTGTGACTTTGGTAGCATATGACAACAAAGAAGGGACTTCAAAAACATGCAAGGACTTCAAACCAGATATTTTGAGTTATATAGAAATGGCCTATGAGGACAAGGATATTGGATGATTTTGATCGGTGTTCCGGCTGTAACAAATCGGAGGCCTCACTGCTTCGTGAATATACTTAAGGTGGCAACGTTTAAATGATTTTTAGCCAAAATAAAATCGATTTTCAGTTTGTTTTGAAAACTATGAAAATGATAATTTTTTTGGTGTTTTAAATTTCAAAGTCAAATTTGATGCCACATTGAGAAATACTATTTGATTATATTTAGCTCTATGATACAGTGCCATAATGTGTTTCCCTTGTGTGTAATCAACATCCCTGTGTTGGTCCATTTAATTGTAGCGTTGGCTCACATGAACAAGAAATGCATTTACTTCTACCCTACCTAATATGCCAAGAAAACAAAAATACGATTGTGTTTACAGAACTAAAATCAGGTAATTAAATAATGATGAAAATAATATTTGAATGAAGCGTGAATGCGTCAAAATTGTCTATTTTCTCAGTCTATCTAAAGTTATTTCGTTTACAATCTCACAAATGAAGTCGTGTAATATGAATGGCATCGCAGCTTAATACCTCATATTCATATCATTCAAAAGAGTATAACTTAGTTATCTGATTATTTAGAAATCGTCTCAAATTGACTTCGACTAAAGGTCAGCTACCAATGTAGGTTCGTATTATCCAAAGATTCACATATGACAATCATTACTGTTGTAAAGAGCACCGATTACTTTTAACGTCTTATGGTACCTTCTGTTTTATCTCCATGAATTGAGGAAATATATGTGTTATTATTCAGGCAGAGTGCTCTTATAGTTTGCAATCAACAGGTGTTTTCACCGCCGTCATGTGAAGGGAACTTTCAATTGTATAAGTGATATATTTAGATGTGCGACTTCTAACTATACAATAACCCTGGCTTTCGAGGTATTTATTTCTATAAATGTAGATCAAATCATTCATTTGTACAAAATCATCTTAATGCTTTAAATCCAGCAAATAATATTGGAATGCAATCATAATCTTACAACAATCATATTTTTTATTTCTCTTAGTTTCATAATTATGGATATAAAACTAAAATGTTTCTGACATTGTATCTGGTATATACCAGTATGAAACTTATCAGAAAGTAGCAGCAACAAATCGTCGCCCTAGAAACAGAAGGTTCTATCTCCATTTTACAAAGTTTTGATATATAGCTGTTTGAAAGTTTGACACTTAAGCTTTCTTGTTTTATATAGGACCTAGAACCACACAATGTTTTTAAAAAAGTACTTAGGGTTTAAGATATGGACTTTAAATTGTTATTTAATCATGAAGAAAGACTTCTAATTAACAAAAACGAGATAACAATCAATTTTCACGAAAAGTGGACATAGAACATTCTGTTTCTCAGGCGACGAAATGTTGACTCACTAAAGGACAAACAAGGACATATGAAGGTCAGGTTTCACTAAAACAACTACAACTGGGTTGATTTAAAACTGGATCACCTTGTGACGGGATATTTATGACCATGTCGATTATAATTGTTATATATTTTAACTTCACATAAGGAATATAATAAAACAATTACAATCCAGTGACAGCTGAAGGATTTATATGCACTCGCGTCCCATGTGACCGAGGAGTGCAGCATGCAGAGATATTGCGTACCTCGTAACCGAGGAGTGCAGCATGTAGAGATATTGCGTCCCTCGTAACCGTGGAGTGCAGCATGCACAGACATTACGTCCCTCGTAACCGAGGAGTGCAGCATGCAGAGATATTGCGTCCCTCGTAACCGAGGAGTGCAGCATGCGGAGATATTGCGTCCCTCGTAACCGAGGAGTGCAGCATGCAGAGATATTGCGTCCCTCGTAACCGAGGAGTGCAGCATGCAGAGATATTGCGTACAGGATCCGAGGAGTGCAGCATGTAGAGATATTGCGTCCCTCGTAACCGTGGAGTGCAGCATGCACAGACATTACGTCCCTCGTAACCGAGGAGTGCAGCATGCGGAGATATTGCGTCCCTTGTAACCGAGGAGTGCAGCATGCAGAGATATTGCGTACCAGGATCCGAGGAGTGCAGCATGTAGAGATATTGCGTCCCTCGTAACCGTGGAGTGCAGCATGCACAGACATTACGTCCCTCGTAACCGAGGAGTGCAGCATGCAGAGATATTGCGTCCCTCGTAACCGAAGAGTGCAGCATGCGGAGATATTGCGTCCCTCGTAACCGAGGAGTGCAGCATGCAGAGATATTGCGTCCCTCGTAACCGAGGAGTGCAGCATGCAGAGATATTGCGTACCAGGATCCGCGGAGTGCAGCATGTAGAGATATTGCGTCCCTCGTAACCGTGGAGTGCAGCATGCAAAGACATTACGTCCCTCGTAACCAGGGAGTGCAGCATGCAGAGATATTGCGTCCCTCGTAACCGAGGAGTGCAGCATGCGGAGATATTGCGTCCCTCGTCACCGAGGAGTGCAGCATGCAGAGATATTGCGTCCCTCGTAACCGAGGAGTGCAGCATGCAAAGATATTGCGTACAGGATCCGAGGAGTGCAGCATATAGAGATATTGCGTCCCTCGTAACCGTGGAGTGCAGCATGCACAGACATTACGTCCCTCGTAACCGAGGAGTGCAGCATGCGGAGATATTGCGTCCCTCGTAACCGAGGAGTGCAGCATGCAGAGATATTGCGTACCAGGATCCGAGGAGTGCAGCATGTAGAGATATTGCGTCCCTCGTAACCGTGGAGTGCAGCATGCACAGACATAACGTCCCTCGTAACCGAGGAGTGCAGCATGCAGAGATATTGCGTCCCTCGTAACCGAGGAATGCAGCATGCAGAGATATTGCGTACCAGGATCCGAGGAGTGCAGCATGTAGAGATATTGCGTCCCTCGGAACCGTGGAGTGCAGCATGCACAGACATTACGTCCCTCGTAACCGAGGAGTGCAGCATGCAGAGATATTGCGTCCCTCGTAACGGAGGAGTGCAGCATGCGGAGATATTGCGTCCCTCGAAGCCAGGGAGTGCAGCATGCAGAGATATTGCGTCCCTCGTAACCGAGGAGTGCAGCATGCGGAGATATTGCGTCCCTCGAAGCCAGGGAGTGCAGCATGCAGAGATATTGCGTCCCTCGTAACCGAAGAGTGCAGCATGCGGAGATATTGCGTCCCTCGTAACCGAGGAGTGCAGCATGCAGAGATATTGCGTCCCTCGTAACCGAGGAGTGCAGCATGCGGAGATATTGCGTCCCTCGTAACCAGGGAGTGCAGCATGCAGAGATATTGCGTACCTCGTAACCGAGGAGTGCAGCATGCAGAGATATTGCGTACCTCGTAACAGGGGAGTGCAACATGCAGAGATATTGCGTACCAGGATCCGAGGAGTGCAGCATGCGGAGATATTGCGTCCCTTGTAACCGGGGAGTTCAGCATGCACAGATATTGCGTCCCTCGTAACCGAGGAGTGCAGCATGCAGAGATATTGCGTCCCTCGTAACCGAGGAGTGCAGCATGCAGAGATATTGCGTACCAGGATCCGAGGAGTGCAGCATGTAGAGATATTGCATCCCTCGTAACCGTGGAGTGCAGCATGCACAGACATTACGTCCCTCGTAACCGAGGAGTGCAGCATGCAGAGATATTGCGTCCCTCGTAACTGAGTACAGAGATATTGTATCCCTCGTATTTGACTAGTGCAGCATGCAGATATATTGATCTCATACAGCAACAGTGTCAGTGGTACTCATCAGATTTATACAACTTTTGATACACGAATTGAAGAGATGCCGGCATTGTTTTTATAAACAATGCCTTAAATTTTAACTTTCAAATATAGTGTAGTTGAATGTGATGATTTGGAAACATATCATTAAACCATGTTTAAAAACTATGATCAAGGCATGATCATTTTTTGAAGAGGTGCTAATCAATTTCTTTTCTTTCGTCAGTTCGGTTTAAACAGGGAAAACAGAAGTGAAAATAAGAATTGTTTTGCCAAATCAATAATTTCAACACAAAAGGAAATAAAAACTGAAAGGGAACTATATCCCTTCCATAAAGTTGCCTGTAAATTTTGAAAAATATTATCCAAAAAATATTGCTATTGATTATGTAACATTTGTTCCTCTATTAGTAAGTCACACAACGATGCAATTACAAACAACGTTAGTGCATTTTTTTTGGCCAAGAAGTTTCAAGCTATGTCTTACAACATTATTACATATCTTAGAGATATTGTAAACTGATAGCAACAACATGTCCCTCATACCTGAACACTCTCGATTCGTTACTAGGCCACGTATTTGTTTCGAAAATATCCAAAATATGTTCCTAGGCAAAAGGTGAACAATACTAGCTATATACCTATTCATTAATACATGCTTACAACCTTTAAAACTGGGTATAATGATCTCTAAATGTATGCTCATAGTTATCAATATTAGGTCGCGGCCCCTCGTCTGGCAGCGAGTCCAAGAGGAATAGTAAAGCCTGCATACCCAGCATTACGATGTTCATGCTGTGCATGTTCATGAGCTACAACAAGAACAAGGGAAACTTTACTTAAGGAGCTGCCCCTTGAAGTGATTGTAGTAGTGTGGCCATCATCTCCTCATTTACCTCGCAGTAGGTAGGCAGCACGTAGCTGTCTGGCCACTATCACTTGTTTTGTCCTAAGTTAACCAAAATTCTTAAATTATAATGTTAAATTTGCAAGCAAACATAATGAGAACTTGGACTCGTAATTTCATTTTATTATTTATTTATTACTTGTTGTTTTAAAAGTAAAAGTCATGGTCTTTCTCATGCAAACAGACTAAACTAGTGAGACATCTCTCCATGATGTCATGTCATGTATTTCACTTTAATACAACAATCCATGTCTTTTAACAGTAAAAATACAAAAACTTTTCAGTTGTGTAATATATTCCTGAAGCATGTACATCTGAATCTACTGATTACATATTTTGTCAGTTGCACGTGCAACAGGCATGAAAGGGTCATCTCAAAATCGTGTAATTTTATCATTATATCAAAATCCATTTTGTAGACATTTTTACATGTGAAGTCGTTTAATATTGGGTTCAAGAAAAAACAATCCTAGCCAAGACCTCATATTCATGGGGAGCTATGATTGATTAAATGATCCGATTATATGCAATTTATCTCAAACATAAATAAACGATTATTACTTCTTGAAAACAATATCAAATACGTGATTGACTATCATCTGATCTGTCAAATTGTTCATTTCACCTATCATAAACTGCATTCTGACAAATATATTGATACTTTTCAACTATGATGTTTCTATGATATATATTTAAATATTTGTTTTGAATCAATATAAAATAGTTAACCTTACATTCAGTAATGGAAGACAATTATCAAATCTGACAATCATCACTGTTGCATATGTTGGTTTAGCATCGATTAATGTGAACTTTTTAAACAATTGGTAATCTCTGTTTTATCTGTTTTATTTCAAGAAATGTCAATTGCGTTAAAGCAGGACATACTACTATAGTTGGCTTACAACTGGTGCTATCGCTTCCAGTCATAATCAGAAAACTTTAAGTTTTGTTCTTTTTTCTTTCTATATTCAGATATTCAACTTCTGATTACAAAAAACCTTGGCATTGGAAATATTCTACCCTAAGCATGATTGTTAAGTTGAAAACCTCTGTCTCCTCACAACACCAGTCTGAGAGAGTTTACAAATATTAATATACGAAGAAAATTCAATTGATCTGCACAGAGTTATGTAAATATTTCAAGTGTCCAGAAAATGTTTCCATATAGAGAATCAAATAATAACGATATTTTGTATTTCTATTACTACGTAATTATGGAAGTTCCATATAAATCTTAAATGTTTCTGGTGTGAAACTGCAGACAATAAATCAAGAGGTATAAGTGACAAATCTTCAATACGTATTGATTCCGTCTAGGACAAACGAGGACATAAGAAGATGGGGTTTCACTACAGAACATGTTACAACAACTACAACTCGCTAGATTTATCAGATCGAGTCGACCTTGTTGACGATACTGGTAATTTGTTATGATTTCTCAACAGGAATACGAAAACCAAGAACACACAACGTGACAAGTGACAGATTTGTTACGCGCATGCATGCACCCCTCCTTATCGTGTAAGGCAGGCATGCAGAGATATTGGTTACCAGTTTGGGGTTGTGGTCGGGTTGAAATAGATTTAGTCAGAAAGAATTGACGAATATGTGTACACGTTGGTCGTAATCAATATTTCCGTCTTTAATAAGGGATTGCAGGAGGAATATTATAAGGAAGCCTTCATGATTGATCAATTTCCGTTATTTTGTTTTTGCAACATAACATGGAAAAAAGAAGTGAAAATAAAACATCAATCATTTGACAATCATAAAACATAAATTAGGAAATAAAGACTGAACGTGCACTAAAATCCCTATCTATTAAACAATTTGCATGATTCATGCTCGAAAATATCCTCCAAAATATTAATTATATGTTCATTTAAACAGTCACCACTAAGTAATGAAGCTTTTAGCACCTTCGTCAAATTTTTCCACAGCGTTATTGCATTTTTCACAAATTTCAGGCCATGTCTCTAAACATTTTTTTCTTTTAAGCAACTACCTCGCATGCATATTCACTGACAATACATTACCAATCATTGACTTGTGACAAAACTACGCTGATAAAATTAGAATCCTGACTTTGCCTTAACTAAAAGGGGAAGTAAATTCCAAAATAAGCAAAAGTTAAACAATAATATCACCAAACTCTTATCCATGATTACAATCTTAAAACTGCGTATAATAATTTCTGAATGGATGCTCGTAATTCTCAACATCAGGTCGAGGTTCCTGGCTCCAGTCTGTCATACAGTTAAACACTGTTTTTACAAATGAGCGTAGATCGTAAACTGATATGCAGTCCCTGAAGTGGAATGTTGCCAATAAAGTTAAACGTTAATCCAATGGAACAAAATAAAAAGGAGCATCTTAGATGTATTCATTTACGTAAATTCAAGTTTTCTTGTCTTCTTATAGACTTGTTTGGGGTGTCATCTCATTTAGGATCTGAATGACTGACTACGTAAATTAACACAACCACATATCTGCACCTAATTCTGAGTTTTTAAACCTTGATAAGTATTGTTCATTTTAAAAATCAACAAATTAGGTTTCAAAAATCTTTTTTTTATTAATTAGAAATACATAAAGAGAAAAAGTCAATGCTTATCTGTTTTGGTTTCTTTTAGGAAAATAATTTTAAAAATATGACAATCAGACAAAATGATACCATTTGGTAACAAAACTACCAAGCCAATATGAACACTCATATAGAATTTGAATAGTCAAATGATATGGATAATACTTGGCCTTTTGAAACTTGTACAAACATTAAAGCTTGTCGATATTGAGGTACAAAAATTTCTAATTATCTAAATATTTAGCTTATAGAATAGATCCATTCGTTGAGATTTTCATCTGAATTTAAAAGACATTTCATTTAAAACTGAGTTTTATATCATCAGATATGTTTTTCTATGGTTAAGTTCCTGTGAGGAACTCAAAATAGATAAAAGATCATCGAATTGCTCGATGAATTTGTAAACAAAATTTTAGCATGTACTTAATTTCCTGGAGTCACTTTCATAATCGTGAATGGTAAACAAAACTGTTTGATTTAGGCTTTTAGTTCTTTTCGAATAAATTGAAAAATTAAGTTGGATTGGTTCGTAAGAAGATGACAACATTAGGTCTTATGGTGGGGCTTCTTTTACTTATGTCAAAAGAAGATGATAACATTAGGTCTTATGGCGGACTTCTTTTACTTTTGTCAAAAGAAGATGATAACATTAGGTCTTATGCCGTGACTGTGACTGCTGTTAAGGGTCACGTAGTAAAACCTTTTAAGTTGACCCAGGACTCTGTAAACTATAATACAGGAAAGTGTCCAAGAGAAGAAAACGAAATGAGGCTTCACTCCATTATGGTGGCTGTTATTATGGGTCACCAAAATGGTTTTAACGCCGTCACATCAGATGAACAATTTCACTCTCAGCGAAATGTAAAGTAAACCTTTGAAGCAGCATTTAATGTTCCATGTAGTGGTCTCTAAATACATTACTATTGTTTGCAACTGATTGCTGGGAATCTTCGCCAGGTGACGAGTCCTCAGTCTCAGTAGGCCCAAAACATTCCGCCATGAGGGGAATGCTGATGGCTCCTCTATTGGTATGTACATCAGCTATAACAGACAGTGAGGAGCTGTTTGCTTCATGCGCTGTTGCTTCAGCTCCTCGAGCAGATTGTGGAACATAGGCCATAATGGCATCATCTGATGGTGGAGCAACTGCAGCTTGTGGCTCGTCTTCCTGTTGATCAGACACCCCATGAAATAGCATTGGTTGCGGAGATGGGACTATGCAACCACTGTGTCGAGGTTCGATATAGCTGTCAGGTCTTGCTGTACTTATTTGACCAGAGCTTACCTGGCTAGTTCTATCTTCCTCATCATCTTGAGTGTTACTGGACGCACGAGCTTCACCGATACCTGATATGCCCTCTCTATTGAGATGATCATAGTGTTCAACTAATGGTTGTAAGTCAGGTGACGAGTCCTCAGTTCCAGTATGTCCGAAACATTCCGCAATAGGCGGAATCCAGATATCCCCTCGAGTTGCATGTACATCTACTGCTACAGAGAAGAGGTTTGTTTTCACCACAGAAGTTGGCGCTTGAGCTCCTTGAGTAGGTTGTGGAGGTGTGGCCATCCCTTCTTCGTTCACCTCACAATAATGAGGTGAAACATAACTATCTGGTCTCTCGGACCACTCATCAGAGCGTCGTTGGACATTTTGTAGAAGTCTGTCTGAAGGTGGAGCAGCTGCCCACTGTGACTCGTCGTTCTGTTTGTCAGACACTCCAGCAGCCTGCAACTGAAAGTTTCCAAAGTTGCCACTATGTCGGGGTTCGATATAGCTGCTTTGTCTGATCGGAACACGTGGGCAAACCCTTCGAGCAGTTATTGTTACCTGTTCTTCAAGTTCAAAGTCTCCTGGAGGAGCAACTGTTCGGAGATCTTGTTCAGCAGAGCCAGGACCTCTTCTCCTCTTCTCAATGTTGTAGACAACGCCCTGAATCCTGCAGGGAAAATGTAGTTACATATTTATTGTCTCAAATGTCGCATACCATAAAAAAATTATAAAGGCCAAATATGCTTATGACTTGGCTGAACCAAATAAAGAGAAAAATCCGTGTGAGAAAGCGTCGTTAGGAAGCAAGTCTTGATCTATGGGTCTGTAAAGTTACTCCTTAAAGTGAGTGAGTGAGTTATTATATAATGCCTCTTGAGCAATGTTTCCCTTAAAGCTATTGTTTCTTAAAATTAAATTTAGTAAACTAAATTGATTTTTATAGTTAAAAGTAAATGGCAAAACGATTCTATATCGGAACCAAAATACCTAGACCAGCTTTTGATTAGTTGTTTTGTGACGATTCACTGCATTTCTCAAATCATCTTTTTCAATTTCAAACCAAGAGCAAGGAAATTCCTATATTTGCTTGACTCATTAACACCTTGATACTTTTCATGTCTAAACACCCAAGTCTGTCATCTGAAAAGTTGTTAACTGTGGCGAGACAAATGAACTCTTTACATTGCTCATTTGTCAACCATAAAGTCTTAATTGTTCTATTGTTTCAAGAAGATCATTTGGGAAATGTGGTGGATGAATATGGATATTGTTCAGAAACATTACAAGAGAATATTCTTCAATAAGTTTTCCTTTTGCTGGTATGTGGTTTTACCGTTTCCAAATGTACATGTTAGTCTTCATGATAAATAAAACATCTTTTTCAAGATACCACTAGATTGATAGCAAAATTGAGTCATTTTGATTCAACATGCATCTTCATGTATACATACAAATAATTCCGTTGTAAGCTATTATTGTATATTGTGAGATTCTTTAGAGATTGAAGGTCAATTATGATGAGAAGTGGTGTAGTAATGATTAGAAATATGCTTCACAAGTGATAGTAATGTGCATGACTTAACTTTCTGAAAGGAAAGACGTTAGTTGTAATAAAAATAAATTGTAATACTTGCTGCATATTATTATGGTAACAACTCTTGAAGTATATTGTACTCAAAATGCAAATAATTATACATGATAATACAAAACGAAAATTGTAAAAAGCAAATTGTTCTAATGATTAACGTAAATTGTCTATTCACCCTTAAACGTAATAATCTTTATGTTATTTGTAATAACCGATTGTATTTCACAAAATTGTGAGTGTCAAAGGAGTTTTTGGTCAGAAAGACAGAATAAAACTGTTTTTAAATTCATTTGAATAACGAAGGAGATTGTGGTTGATAAATACAAACGGAATAAAACTGTAGGTATATTCAATTTAATTGTACTGCTACAATTAAATGAAAAACGGTTGTGACAGATTAAAAAGAAGCAGAGCCAGAAAGACACATTACATACTGCCTTTAAGCAGGACTATGTTCGATTTATTTAGCGTTCCACATAAAAACAAAATCTTCTGAAAGATGTGATTCACTGTTATAGAAAAATGTCACAACTGCACATACATTACTACCTTAGTTTAAAAATATTATCACTTTTTATATAGCTGGGTATGTTTTAATCATTTGAATTTTTCCGCAAAATAAGATATAGTAAGAATAACAGTTGTGATATTTCAGCCTTTGCTCTCAGATCAGAACATTCAGAATTGTAATTGCTTCGTATGTAGTTGTGATATTTCAGCCTTTGCTCACAGATCATAACATTCAGAATTGTAATTGCTTCGTATGTAGTTGTGGTATTTCAGCCTTTGCTCACAGATCATAACATACAGAATTGTGATTGCTTCTTATGTAGTTGTGATAATTCAGCCTTTGCTCACTGATCATAACATACAGAATTGTGATTGCTTCGTATGTAGTTGTGATAGTTCAGCCTTTGCTCACAGGTCATAACATACAGAATTGTGATTGCTTCGTATGTAGTTGTGATATTTCAGCCTTTGCTCACAGATCATATCATACAAAATTGTGATTGCTTCGTATGTAGTTGTGATATTTCAGCCTTTGCTCTCAGATCATTACATACAAAATTGTGATTGCTTCGTATGTAGTTGTGATATTTCAGCCTTTGCTCACAGATCAAAACATACAGAATTGTGATTGCTTCGTATGTAGTTGTGATATTTCAGCCTTTGCTCACAGATCATAACATACAGAATTGTGATTGCTTCGTATGTAGTTGTGGTATTTCAGCCTTTGCTCGCAGATCATAACATACAAAGTTGTGATTTTTATACTTTATAACCTCATCTCATACTCCTAAAGATGCTCCATGATTTCTAACCCGATCCATTGGTCCCAATCTGTCACATCTTACAGCATCACATTTAAACTCATTCAAGTAATTTATGACATTTCAAACACATAAACAAGTTATTGTTCAGATATAAGATAAATGGTAGATGTTCAACGTTGTATTGTGTTAACGAAATTACCATCGCAGAAAATGACATGAAAAGGGGTATGATAATACTGATAACATATCAATCACCCAGCCCCCTTCTCTTGTAATAAATTGAATGTTCGCCAGAACTCGTTGTTCTTCTTATCTATGAATAGGTATATACTAGTAGCATGTATATAATTATAAAGTCCTGGTTAACGACATAATTTTCTGTAGAATAGAAAAATAGCTTCCATATTACAGTAAGACGTATACAATTTCCTGCTGTGTACAACGAAAAGTGTTTTTAATCTAAGTGTGTTTTCCACTGGTTTTTTATATGTAAATCTGCGTTCAAGTAAAGGGAATTGTGTGAAGATTAAAAGTCCCCATGATATTTAGTTTTTTACAACTAATGTAAACATAGAAAATATTATTACAATTGACATCAGTTTTTGATATACTTACTTATGACAATATATGTCATGTTTGATTGCAATTTGATTTTTTATTACAACTTACATCAATTAATAAAATTTGTTGATTTAGCTTTATCTCTAATTGTAAATTTAATATATTGCAAATAATACCGTCCCATGTTTGAATTCAAACAAATAAAAAAGAAATAAAACGTCATTCTAGAAAACTAGTTATGAACATATATCCATTGTTAATGTTGTAAAAGGTTAATGCCAAAAAGCAACATGTACAGATTTACTTTTCTATTATCATTATTCATTTCTGTGAAAGAAAATAACAACTCAGTTTTGATTGTTAATTACCCTTTGAATCGACCTAAAATATTAACATAAACCTCCTAAGGTTATAGTTATGAGTGAAAACATTGTCAAACACTTACCGTTTCAAGCGACGGGACACGTAGATCCCAACTGCAATGATGATGATGAGGATGAGGACAGCCACGCCCCCAACAACCCAGGACTGCACTGAACTCCACTTGTCTAAACAAATATCATGAATACATCATTGCTGACTACTTTCTTCTTTTGGTTGCGACAATTATTACTCTTTGTATATTGTCAGATACATTTATTTGACCTGAAATCTTCTTTCTACCTCTGAATGATTGCAAGTCACATGTCCCCGTCACTCTTTACCCCATGTTAGAATATAACAAACAGGTTAGATAGGAGAGGTCAGTGTAACAAAACACAAGCAATAATCTCCGATCTCCGTTTTATGCTCTCAATGTCCAATGAACCTCAGTGCCACTCACATTTTGTGCATACACACGATTTTGGTCACCAATACGTTCTAATTGTTCCGATATTAATGAAATTTTAACTATTTAATGCTGAGATGATTACGATTGGGTCAATGTATTTTTTTGTGTAAATAAATTATAGTTCTTGAAAGCGTAAATCAATTACTAATTTTCAAGAGAGAAACCCATAGTATGTGTACTCCATTTTCACGAAATCTTAAAAGTTATATTTTCTAATCATTTTGTTGAACAGTGATCTGCGTGACGGCACTAACAAACAAAGTTAAGAAATGGACCGTGGAATGAACATTATTCACAATAAAGCATTGTGACTGAACCTTCATCCTCTGATAGTTATCGTTTCTAGCTTTAAAATATTTTGAAAATATTTAGGGAAAAAACTGTCGTTAGTTTCATGTTAGTGTTGTAATAGAACTACAGTGTTGACTCATTACTTCCTGAAATGTTTATTTTTTGATGCGTTCGAAGACAGATAAACTGTTCAATGTCATTACCGTCTATAAATGACAAGTATTTTCATCCGTAATCAGGGATTTTGCTTTAGTTTGTGTGATTTATAGAATAACTAAGTCAACGCTCGCGACTGTGAACATTATTTCAACTGGTGCATATTTTCCATGATCAATCGTACCTCGTTGGTTATCTTCTAAAACTCTACTAATAGATCAAAGGTGTGATAGAGTTGTTTCATCCGAGCGATCATATCCTGTGGTCACATGACCACTGTTTACTACAGCAAATATTTACCAAGTCTTCTCTTTGAGAAGTATCAGATCTTATCATACTCTTATGTGTAGCTTATATACAAGTTACTTATTCTATGTTAGTTAAATTTGCATTTTGACTGTCGAATATTCACAGAATATGTTGACGGCGACTTTTTACATATAGATGTATAATCTGAGTAACTAAATAAAGATGTATAAGAGATATCACCACAAGGTCTCACAATGTGTCAACTACCACGGAAAGGCACGGTAATCAAAAAGTAACCGAAAGAGAGGTTTGTGTGAAAGATTACTTATTGAACCAAGCTTCTTTATCAAACCTCTCTCCCACTTATGTTATGTCATAACTTTACATCTTAAAATGTATAATCGTTACGTTACGTTATGTTTCTGCATTTTGAAACGTGGCATAGCCGTAACTATGTTTTTCAAGAAGATGATATTCTTAAAGAATAGATCAGGCCTAATATCCTTCTACAGACTCAGTACAGATTCTCGCATCACAAGGTGTCATTAGGCAAATAGTAGCTGACAGAAATTTGTAGAGAAAAATCCCGCCCATGTTCAATTGTAGGGGCAGTAGCACATTTTCTGAAAGATTAATTCCTTCAAATTCCCCCAATAAACAACAAGTTATACCATAAGTGGGTTAAAACAACTCATTACTCAAACCAATGTAGTTTAACAGCAAAGACATTGGGGCCATTTTTATGTGAACCGTTGAAAAATTAATTAGCATTTTTTACGTATCTGATTATGGCACTTCAATTGCAAATGAAAATTTGTTACACTACGAAATCAAATCCTTCTGCTTTGGATTAAAAACAAACAACCAGACGAATCGTTTTAATTATTTATTGACTTAAAAAGAACCCCTCAAAGAAATGTTTGTTCTGTTATTCACTGTGAATCTGTGATACCAATCTCTTTAATCTATGTAAGGTGCAAGGTAAAGAAATTGAAGATAAAACTAGTTGAAATATTTTCGATTGAAATAGCACAATCACTTACATAAATATTTTCTATTTGAAAAGAAATTCTGCATTCTGATGATCAAAAACTGTATTGCAGTATACCTTGTCAGAATTCAACTATATAAGTGACATAACCTAAATAATGCTGAGCATACATAACTCCAACACTATTATGATTATTTAGAATCTTTGAAAATTAGACAGAATATCTCAATTCAAAAATAAAACTACAGACAGTGTGACATGTATTATTATATGATAGAATCATGAAGTGTGTTTAACAAAAACATCTAAAACTAAGCAATGAGAGCAATTGCTATAATGGCTTAAAAAAAACTTTACCATGAATCATGCAGCCTTTTTATGGTAAAATCTGTTGTTTGTATTTACAAAGTAACGCATATGTAAAGGTAGGAAGGTAATATAAGTGATAACCATCTCTTCTGTGAAAGGTCAAACCTTAGAAAACCTGTTAACCACTTTACAATATCAACCAATGACTTAATATGACCCAAAATGAAGTTGCCAACAGCATCGTTTAAGGGTGAAAAAGCTACGTGACGTGACAAGTGGTGCATACAAACAAAAACAAATGTGTTGTATATACATAAACATAACAACTTTAACTTCACTTCGACATATGCTTAGAAATTTGTGGCAATAATCAATTGTCTGATTGCTGTATCAAGGCTTCATTGTTGACGAAATCACTTTCAATACCACCGAGAGCAGATTGGGAGCCATTGATTGTATACAGATCATCTCCCTCAGTCTTCCGTTCAGCCACATCTAAACTAGGAAATCAGCTGCATTATCCTGTCGACTTTTCTTAATCCTCAATCATCACACCAAAACACTCTCCTTATCCACTACTGTTGGATAAGCTCTTGAGTACATTCTCACTATCGTGACGTATGTCCACTATCTGGATAGGTTCTGGTGTAAGTTTCTCTCTGTCTGGAGGTATGTCCACTATCTGGATAGGTTCTGATGTACGTTTCTCTCTGTCTGGACGTATGTCCACTATCTGGATAGGTTCTGGTGTACGTTTCCCTCTGTCAGGACGTATATCCACTATCTGGATAGGTTCTTGAATACGTTTCCCACTGTCTGGACGTACATCCACTATATGGATAGGTTCTGTTGTACGTTTCTCTCTGTCAGGACGAATATCCACTATCTTGATATGTTCTGGTGTTCGTTTCTCTCTGTCAGGACGTATATCAACTATCTGGATAGGTTCTTGGATACGTTTCTCTCTGTCTGGACGTATGTCCACTATCTGGATAGGTTCTGGTGTTCGTTTCTCTCTGTCAGGACTTATATCCACTATCTGGAGAGGTTCTGGTGTACGTTTCTCTCTGTCAGGACGTATATCCACTATCTGGATATGTTCCGGTGTACGTTTCTCTATGACAGGACGTATGTCCACTATCTGGATAGGTTCTGGTGTTCGTTTCTCTCTGTCAGGAGGTACGTGCAGTATATTGATTGGTTCTAGGGTAATGATCTCCTCAGATGGTAACTCCACTACCTGAATTGGTTTAAGAACAAGACATTTTTCAACAACTGCTGTAGCTTCTTCTACCATCATTTCACCTTCCTCTTTATCACACAGTGAGATCATATTGCTTCCCGTATCACTCCCTCCATCGCTTCCACATTCAGTCCCTCCATCGCTCCTTCCATCGCTTCCACATTCAGTCCCTCCATCGCTCCCTCCATCGCTTACATATTCACTCCCTCCATCGCTCCTTCCATCGCTTCCACATTCAGTCCCTCCATCGCTTCCTTCGCCAGTTCCATCAACGCTCTCATCCAGATGCTGACAAGATAGACCACTGGATAAGGGGATCACGGCGCAGTAGCCGGATGCTGTTTCTAGATCATCATTAGCTAGTGAGAAGGTAGCCTCTGGTGGTTTTAAAGCACCGAGGTGGTTGTACGTCTCATCAGGGTTAGTACCAGAAACGTTGGTGTTGCCTAGTTCTATAGACCTCAGCGGACTACCATGGCCTGGTAGAAACTGCACTGCTGTGTTCTGACCAATCGTGTCCACACCATCTTTCACTATATCTCGCATTCTGAATGTGAAACAAAATTAGTTATCAATAAGTTATTACAGTTATTGTTAAACAATGTCAGTTATTAATCGGAATATTTATTGGAATAAAGTTTAATATACATTGTAGATTTTCTGAAAGTGGACCATCTATCTCTCTGTTATTTAAATATTTTATCTAAAGTTTTTTGTTCGAAAGAAGATTAAGATGTTAATGCTTATTATTTTTGTATATTGGATACTGACCGTTTCAAGCAGCAGGCCGTTAATCCAGCAAGCACGAAGACCAGAAATAACGCACCTCCTCCAATTATGTACGACGAATTTCCTGGAACTGAATTCATGTAATTGTATGTGTGATTTTAATAATCATGTTCTTTAAATTTTCGTCTATATGACGTGTATTCAATTCACATTTGACACTTTCTTCATAAAAGAGAAAATCTATCAATTACCTGAACATTCACAACTTCAAGATATATAGATGCAATACAATACCTTTATGACTGCATTCTCCAGTGGCCCTGTCACAGTCTCCACCTTCACAGTCCTCACATGTCAGGTTACAGAAGGATCCATAGAAGCCGCTCTCACATCCCTTGATGCATTCTCCTGTCTTCTGTTTACAGACGTCGTCTTTACATTTAGGGCAAAATTGGTTACAGCGTGTCCCGAAGAATCCCCTGTTGCAGGCGCTACAGGTTTCATTTATATCACATGAATCAACGGCACATTGCTCGGGACATTTGGACTCACACTTCTCTCCAAAGTAATCCTGCAGACATCCATTAGTGCATATCCCGTCTCTGTTACAGTCATTGTTGGTCCCTCTACACCCTGCACTGCACTCGAACTGACAGGTTTGACCGAACCGACCCGCTTCACACTGAACACACTCTCCGGACAGCTGATCACACCCAGACACACAGTGTTGGGAACACTTCATGTCACATCTATCTCCGTAAAATCCTTTTGTACAATTGTTAACACATGTCCCGTTCCTGTGACAGTTCTTATTCACACAGCCCGGACTACAGAGTGACCCACAATCGTCTCCATACCATCCTTGGATACAACTGGTACAGATCCCGGACTTTTCCTCACAGTTACAATGAGGAGAGCAAGATCGCTGACAAAACTCCCCGAACCGTCCGGGTTTGCAGCCTTCTAAACAATTCGGTCTCCTGGCAGAGACACATATGTTGTTCACACAGTGGTCATTGGATTCGCATTTCACACCTGTTGTCATTAGAAAGGTACATCTATGATTATCACTTAATCAGAATTTTGATTCAAAATCACGGATACAAATAGGGGCAGCCTATCTCGTCTGATATCATTGACTTAAAAAAGCCTTCCACAATACTTTTAAAAAATAGATTATTTGATAGGTAATTTGAAAAAATTAAATAGTTAATTATTTTTATATAAGCTATGCCTGTTCAAAATTTCGAAATGAGTTAATTATCATCAGCGGTTGTCAATCACAATAGTATAACAAGTCTTGAAATGTTGCTTTTTGATATATATATATTCTTATATTGCATATAGATTTAGTAAAATTCTTATCAGTTAGCATTTTCATTTTTTCATCTCAGAATATAAAAAAAAATGTTGATGTTAAGCAATCACGATTTATCAATTATACGATGCCGCTTGTTTGGACGGCGTTGAATTTATGTGACTGTACCAAAAGGTATTAAATTTATAGCTTATTGCTCAAATAGGTATAACATCCTAGTTAAGAAATTAACTATAAGCATCTTGTTTTGTAAATACTATTCCCCTTTGTTGAATCGAGCCAGCAATGTTAGTATTTGTAGCTCAGCACTTTGCACTTTACCGT
Organism: Phorcus lineatus; assembly: GCA_921293015.1. NCBI lineage: Eukaryota > Metazoa > Mollusca > Gastropoda > Trochida > Trochidae > Phorcus > Phorcus lineatus. The sequence goes on from OV121093.1 coordinate 40,133,170, forward strand.
GTCTTTGAGACAGTGGCGTCAGGTTTAATGTTTTTAAGGGTGTTAATCAATCTTTCTAGATGTAATGATTTGGAAGAAAGTTCTTTCTACAAAATGTGTATTGGTGTGTGAAATTTGAATGAGATATGATCGAAAATTTTAGTTAAGTTTTTACTGGAGACTTCTACACATAATCACATGAACACATAGTACAGCTCCTATAAGATTTGTGTTGTTCTTTTATCCGACATAAAAGAATGGACGCCCAATAGATGGATTGGCATCCACCCTACCGTCTGTCTGTAAATCTTTCACGTTTTAGCTCATCAGGACTACTTAGTCCCAATCGTCATAGGGCATGGAAGAAATCTGACATCCGTCCGTCCTTAAATCCGTAAACTTTTCACTTTTTTATTTCTGTTCTTGAACCATCGACACAAAGAAATCTTATTTACAGGTATTTAAGCCAATTTGGACTATAAAAATTAGATTTTGTGATTCTGTAACCCCTGATAATGACCAAAGATTCAACTCTCTTAAACCATACTTGTATCTTCTGCTGACAAATTTAAAGGGCTTTAAAGCTAATGTAATTTGTGTGGACTCCTTACGCCATGCAAACCATCATATTGTTTCCACCATCTTAGTTTTAGGTCGAAGAACTTCAAGCAGTTTATCATCAACATATTTCAGTGTTCATGTTGGTTCGATGAGTTACAATATGTCCCTGACATAAGCTTGAAAGAACATGTGAAGCTGTCTATATGATGCGTTTGAAATTTGTTAGTACTGAAGCTGAGATATTCTAAACTCACCGGCAAAAGAAACGCTACCACTTTAGATTTGAAAAAAAGATTAAATTTAAAAAAATCTAATTCAGATTCAAACCCAATCGAAGGAATAGACATCGCCCAAATACAACAATGATTGTTCGTAATTAACTCTGGTATCAAACGCATGCTTTTCCAAAAGTTTTTCAAATAATTGTTTTCACCTTTTTCATGCAAAGCAAAATAACCCCATGCCCGACGGGTATAAAAACAATGCGAATTTGTTGTTAGAAAACCCACTTTGTAAGAATAACACTTTAAGAATGACAAGATCGAGTTTTACAACAACATTAGCGGCAAGTCAGGATGATTGAAATGGGAGCAACCCACAACCATGTTGCAAGAACGCTTGGCTGTTACTGTACAACTGTAACAAGACTAATGCAACGTTGTCCTAATTCGGGACAGACCTCAGACAGACTAAGATCAGGCCGACAGATAGTCATAACCCACCAGGACGACCAATATCTGCGCATGTTACACCTCAGAAACCGCTTCCTGACAGTGACGTCATCGACGTCATATGCCCTGGGTCACCGGGTAAGCAGACGCACAGAGGCCAGACGTCTAAGGTCCCCTTGCATCAGGGCATACAGACCGTTGCGGGGACAGCTGTTGACAGCCGAACATCGCCAACGAAGACTGAAATGGGCGAGGATAGTTTTACTTTGGCATCCATTTCAGTGGCAAAGGGTGCTTTTCTCTGACAAAAGTCAGTTCTGTCTCTTCAAAGCAGATGATAGAGGACGTGGGGAGAGAGAACCTCTAAATGTTGCGTTCAGGAAGTGGACGAGGAAGTGTCATGGTTTGGGGTGACGTACTTGGTGAGGAGAAGACGCCGCTGGTTATCGTGAATGGAAATCTAACGGCTCAGCGCTACGTCGATGACATTCTCCATCCCGTCATCTGTCCCTTTCTTCGACAACAGGCACTAGGTGTGATTTTTCGACAAGACAATGCACGATCCGACACAGCTCGAGTTACTCAGAACAACATCGACGTTTTGCCGTGCTCGTCTGACACGTCACCAATTGATCATCTTTGGGACGCTTTGGATTGTTGTATTCTACAACCACGACCACCTCCAGATTATCACTAGCAACTTGCTAAAGCTCCCCAAGACGAATGGCATCGCATTCCACGTAATGACGTCAGAAGTTTGATTTTCTCTATGTGTCGGAGGGTTACTGCTAATATTGTGGCAAGGGGAGGCCATACACGTACTTAATGTGAATTGTTTTCAACGCTTTGAACCTGGATTTCCTTGCACCGGGATCAGTCATGACAGTGAACTTGAATTTTTTTATCTCCAATCCAATATCGGAGACTGTTCCGTTCATAGCGGAAGCTGATTTGTGGCATTTTTTATAAAATTTATATTGTTACATGTTCTTGTTGAATAAGCATATTCTGCAATCTAGATTTAAATACATTGTCCGTATCTAGTCTGCTGGACATGACCTGAAATGAACTGCTGGTGAGCCTTACCAGGAAGAAAAGGAGGCAAGGCGTCGCTTGACCTGAATAATGAGACATTTCTAAGACTTAACTAAAACATATCTTACTTGACATTTCACCATTTGTTAAATTACCTTTATAGGAATCGCAATACCCTGCGTTGAACGTGTATCCTGGTTTACACATACAGAGACCGTCTCGCTGTTGGCATGTCCCTTGTTCACAGTGAACATCACATGTTAAGTTGCATGTGTTTCCATAGTAACCAGGTACACACCCTTGATAGCAGGTTCCTGTGTCTGCGTTACATGTGGAGAGCGGAGGAATCTTCTTACATTCCTTTGAACAGGGTCGGAGACCTGCAACTGAAGTAGAGAACTTGTTTCTTTTGAATTTCATAACGTCTTGAATATGACAAGGACATAGTGAAGAAAAACATTTCTGTTTCAAATTCAATGTTCTTGTTTACTTTCAACAACAACAAATGGACTAAGATCTGGGATGGGGGTAATTATATTTGTAACTACTAACCTGGACACAAACAGTATAGTCATAAAGTCCCCTCTATCTTTTGATAGTAGATAGTAAGGTAACGCGAGGCAGTTAATTTCACGTAACAATCGAGGCACAGGTTGATACTTGTTATATCTATCGCGAACATATTTTGTCAATTTCAACTTTAATTTCCTATATCCGATCCATGTTTCCGTATTATAGTAAAAACATATATAATACAAAAGTATGAATTTAATAATTTCAAAGACATTTTAACTTTAAATCAACATAAATTGAGTGAGATTAGGTCAGCAGGCAGACCGCCAATGGTAGACATTGTTTCCGTCAAACAAACTTTCTTTGCCAAATAGCATCCCTGTGAATATGGAGTATAATGATGAAATTGACAGTAGGTATCAGTATTTATCCAACAGATGATTTGTCATTTTTATGCCGACCTACTTATGTTTGATGTAATCTGTCGAAGGAATTTAATTGTAAATACATACCAGATATCACACAGATGACAACAAAAAGCACGACTACTCTCAATAGCTTCATCGCGGTGACTGCAGTGAGAGACCGGGGCCAGTAGATTTTCTATTTAATTGTTTCCGTATCATGACTAATTATGAAGCAACTCTGTATCAAATTGTTGCTATCAGCTTTCATATTTAACAGACAGACAGACAGACAGACAGATATTTTATTTCAGTCTTACCTCACATAAATACAGTAAAAAGTATATACATATAAAATCGAACATTAAAGTGAGCCACCCTTTAAGGGTTATGAGAGACTATTGTAAAATTGTATAATGTATAAAATAGGCTAAGACATATGTAAACTATATACAGAGAGTAATATATAAAATCTATCCATATAAAATATGTTTTCTTCTTTGTAAGATATTAAAGCAGGTTTTGGCGGTAAAATATACAGGGTGTTTAAAAAGTAAAACTAATTTATCAATATCACTAAGATCTAAAAAGTTGGGATAGCTAAAACAGACATTTTCTTATAAAATCTCACGCAGATCATCATACACAGGGCAATGTAAAAGTACATGTCTTTCATCCTCAACACTCTCACTACACCGAAAACACACTCTTTCATTCACATTTTTATTCGTATATCTGCCGGTTTCCAAATGCAGAGGAGCAGTACCTGATCTGAATTTGGAGAGGGCAGAGCGGTATGAACGGGGCATACTCATACTTACGTATCTTTCACAGCCATATACATCCTTAAACATTCGGTACGTTCGTAATTTATTACCTCCAGTTCTACCGCTTGGCTTATTCAATAAATCAGTCCAATTACTAACATACTTCTTCATACAGATATCTTGCACACGCTCACATATACGTTTAGCACTGACATCAGCTTCCACAATCAGGTTCCATTCTTTCATTTTAGCTTTCACTCTAAAATTCCAATTTTTCGCACGTCCACTAGCACATCTTTCTGACCACATAAAAACATACTTATTAAGTCTAAAAGGCATCTTTATAAAAAGGCAATATTGTCTAAAAATACACACCCATTGTCTGACAATTGGAGGAATCCAACCCATGTCTCCATTTACAGCTCCATTTGGAGCATATTTACCCACCCCCAAGAAAAATCTCAAAGCACGGTGGTGGACAGCATTTACAACAGAAACCTCCCGATGACCCCAGATAGATGCCCCATAGCTTAAAACTGACCACACCATAGTATCGTATAGTTTCGAGTAAGTAGTGGATTCCATTCCTCCAAGTGCCTTATATTTACAAATGAGAAGGCTTAGAGCTCTATTAGCAGCCTTAGCTGCTGCCTTAGCCATTGCATTATAATCAAGATGATCTGTGAGCAATAGGCCTAAATAATTGTAACTATCAACAATTTCTAAAATAGAATTACCAACAGTAAAAACAGCACTCGTTATTTGTGTGCTAACATGTCTGAAATGTACAATCTTGGATTTATCATTATTTATATTTATACAATTATTCACACACCAGTCATTTAAAATACATAACAATTTGTTTAAATCCTCTGATGATTCTGCAAGTAGAATAAGATCATCAGCATATGCTAAGGCTGCAATAGTGGTACCATCAACACAAATACCGATACCACTATCTTCTAACTGGCTGAGTAAATCATTAATAAAGAAATTGAATAACAATGGTGAAAGTAAGCAGCCTTGCTTTAAGCCTTGATTAACATTAAACCATGATGTTAACATACCATTAACACGAACACTACACTTAACATTGTCATACAGTGAGTGTAGAGCTAAAAACATCTTTCCTTTTACACCAATGTCATTAACTTTCTCCCACAACACACCTCTATCAATAGTCATACGCCTTCTTAAAATCAATAAAAGCAGCAAATGTATCTTTATTTTTACATTTTCTATTTTCAATTAAAGAACAAACAGAGTGAATATGATCAGTGGTGGATCTCTTCTTCCGGAAACCATTTTGTATATCACATAAAACACCAGTAGCTTCAGCCCATGACTGTAAACGGTTATTCAAAACATTGCAATACAGTTTGTACATAGAGTTGGTGAGGGTTAAACCCCGATATGACATGGGATCCATAGGATCTAAAGTTACACATTTGGGAATAGGATTAATAATGCCTTTAGCCCAAGTAATGGGGATTTTACCTGTATTAAAACATACAATAAAAACATGAAGTAATGTCTCAATAACATTTGGAGACTTAAGACATTCAATAGGTATACCATCAACACCGGGTGCTTTGTTGTTGTGGCTTCTATCAGCAGCAGCAGTAACCTCAAACAGCGTAATATTTGCGTCAAAAAGCACATGCATATCGTCAGAGTCATCATTATCACGCCTTGCTGGGGTACTTCGCACATCATTATTCCCATTCAACAATTCACAGTAGGCGTTCTTCCACTTTTCTAAAACATCTACACAATTTTCAGACACACTTCCATCTTCCATATACACTTTCATAGGAATCTGCTTTCGCCTTTCACCCCCTACACTAATCTTACCAATCTTCTTCCAGAACTCTCCATCATTATTATCACACATGTCATCTAAACGTTTACTCTCCTCTCTTACATACGCTCGTTTCGCCGCCTGCACGCCTTTATCAAACAATTTACGCTTGCTCACAAAACAATGCTTTAAAAACACTCGCTCATTACCCCGCCTCTTACACTTACACCACTTTATCTCTGCCACACACATATCATTCCACAACACACGCAAATCATCATTCCACCAAGGCTTTCTCACTCGACGCTTTTTATTACTCTTACCACCAAATACAACAAAAGTGCGTGATTTTAATTTGTTATGCATTTCTCTCTGTACCAGGTTCGCCAGTCTATCTGCACACTGGTCTAACTCACCACCCGACTCCTCCAGCTGTAGTATAATAGCATTTAATTCATCTTTACATTCATTTGATTCTAAAAAGTCATTTGGTATATATGATGTGTCACAACGTGTTGCATATACAGTCTCCTGATGGCTCACTGTAAGAGAGTCCACATGTACACTGTCACAGGACACTACCCACTGTAGCAGGGAGTGATCAAGCTTACCCAGCAAGTCAGAGTCAACGTTCTCTGCCCCGATATCGCCAATCAGAGATGAAGGTCTAAAGACCTGGAAACTGCCGAAGTCACTCAATGCCTCGTACGGAACCAGGCAGTAGTCTACGACAGAAGCACCTCTTGTAGATATATAAGTAAAGTCATTCACTGACTTATTCCTTCCGTTCAAAATACAAAAATTAGCGTCTATAAGGAAATCTATAAGTCGTTTACCATGAGCGTTACTGACATAGTCTATAACCTGTCTCTCAGAGATCACATCAATACCTTCAATATAGTCACACATGTCTGAGACTCTACTGTTCAGGTCACCACAGATGTACAACATAGTACCACGTGACTGGTACTCTAAGATCTGTGACAACAAAGTGTCAAAAAAATCGGAAGCACAAATGTTTCTCGTAGAATTATCAAGTGGTAAGTAACATACAGCCAAGTAAAACTTGGAATCTAACTTGTCTGTTAACTGCAGCCACAGTATACCTTCTGTTGCACAATCAATTTTACTTATATCTTTGAAATAACATATAAATGATGATTTGATGAAAAACCCGACACCACCAGATCCAGTTTTCGCACGTTTATGAATATCACTTCTATTATGACCAAACCACTCATAGCCATCTAAAAACAGTTCTTCATCCTTACGCAAGTGTGTTTCAGCTATCCCATCAATGTCCAGATCACGTGCGATTAAAAGGTCACGTCGTAACGTGTAGTTACTATTAAGTAGATCAGAAGACCAGCCAGCGACGTTCCAAAACCCGCAGAGGGCCTATCTCCTACCCCCGGGTCTACCCCACACTGACGAAGACGAAGGCTCTTGCTCAGGCTGGCTTCCATCGACTCGACGTCCCCGCCTCCGTGGTGTTGTCGATTGCTCCTGACACGCTTTCTCTGAGTCTGCCACTCATCATCTGCACGTGCTGTGTCGTGTCTCACAGGGTTGTCGATGTCACGCTCACCCACATCGTAGCTCCGTGCTCTGTCCCGGTCTCCACGGTGTGTGTTGTCACCACGTGACCTTGATACCTCCAGACGGGCACCTCTCACTGTGAGTCTATCCTCAGCTACCACTTCAGCGATCGATCTTAAATTAGCTTCGTACAACCTCTGCTCTCTAGTTTTATCCGAGTTAATAAAAATGTCCCTGAAATTCCTGGTATCTTTCAGCATTACCTTTGCTTTCAAAACTTGTATCTTGTCTGCTAGTGTTCTGCAAGTAGCAACAACTACACCAGGGTAACGTGGGTTTGTTGACACTTTTCTCACTGCTCTGTCGACTGCTATACTTCTTAGTTTCAGACCATCCTTGATAATAGAGTTAACTTTATTACACACATTCTCGTTGTCTGCTTCAGGAACATTTTTCAGTACAATGTTAAGTTTGATAGAACTGTCTAGGGTGTGATCTATCTTCTGCCGTATGTCAGGGAGCTCCTGTCTCACAGTGTCCTCTGTCTCACACGTCGTTTGCTCTATACGGTCGATTCGGTCATGTACCTCCTTCACTTTCACTGTCATAGTTTCTTTGATCTAATTCAGTTTTCTATCAAAAGAACGCTCTATCTTCTTAAGCATACAGTCTTCAAAGCTATCCAAACGTGAGGTTAAGGCTTTAGTGAGGAGATTCATTGCTTTTACCACGTCACTAAGTCGTGCATCTTCACCGATATAAAGTTCAGATTTTTCTTCATGACAAGACACAGTTTTTTCACCTTTGCTTTTCTTACTAGTAATGTCCATGCTGTCTTCATCCTTTTGGATACGTCGTTTGCGGCCACTATCTTCACATTCGATGTTCACATTGGTCGCTTGGACTTGGGTCGCCATTACGGCCGAGACAAAATCCTCGTCTGTGTTGTCTGCCATAATCAGATTAATAAAAGTTCAAGAAAATAGCTTTCTGTACACAGATCGTACCCTTTACTTCATATAGAAGCAATAAATGTTGATAAAAGAGCAATCGGCACTTCGTAAACTTCTCAAACAACAGATAATCACCATTCAGTCAGAGCATTCAAATTTCACGTCCGTTCACCGCCAGCCTCGTTCTCGTCACAAATAAAAAATAGTTGACACAAAGAAAAACAATATGATTATCAATGCAATATACCTTTTTCTGATTTCAGATCACCATTAAGTGGAAGATGGCTTCTGCTAGCTGTTTAATTGGTACGCATGAACTTGTATTTTTACATGAGGGTTTCATCAGTAAATTCAGGATATTAGTAATGATATAATCATCACTTGTGTTTTATAATTGAGACGGAAAACCACCAGCATGAGATAAGAATGATTTTACCTGTTACACATGATGTGAGTTTTGTTACACAGTTATATGTTACACACATTCTTGTTACATCGCCAAACTATCGTCCTCGTGCTTTAGCTATGATAATATAATTTAGTAATATGATAATTGTACATCAATTTTACAATACATGATGGTTGAGAATACTCTATTTCTTGTTGTGTAAAGTTGTTTCACGTAGGACGCCACAATAGTGTGTAGTTTTGACATCCTAATGTAAGCCCTGTCCTCACAATGGTAACCAAATCTCATAATGAAAGTTGCAGAACACTATCGGCAATTAGGCTTGTTTTATGTGGACGAGTAAGAAGCAGAATATAATACTTCCTGTCATTAAGTGCTTATGTTATCACAGTCGTGAATGTTTTGGTATCAAACTCTTTGTTATTCGATTTATGCGAAATCATTAACTCATTGGGGATATGAAATAGAATCAAATGGTTTCTTCTATATTTCAACAGTATACTGTAACCAATCTGAAATGTTGTATTAAAACTGCATTTGGTTAAATATATTCTTACAGTACTGTAGGTGTTATGTTATCGCAAATTATTTGCACATTTGTCAGATGTAATATATGTCATTTACAGGTTGCCTTATTCTTCTGGCCAGTCTATCGCAGGTGTCTGGACTTTGTTCAACTTGTGTTGAAGAACAATGTCATTACAATGGAGAGTGCATCATCGGGTGTGTACCTGGGTATGTCGGTCAATACTGTGATGAAGAGTGTCCACCCAGATGTTTGAACAAAGCATGTCACATTCACATAGTGTCGGGTGCAATCACCTGCACAGACGGGTGTATTCCAGGCTACTGTGATATCAAGTGCACTGAACCGTGTCCAGGAGATTGTGTGACCTGTGACAGACATTGTGGCTCCTGCAATGTGACTCTCTGCCAAGAACGTCGTTTTGGAACTGACTGTAATCAGATATGCAATCCCAGGTATGAAAAATGTGACAGAGAAACTGGACAGTGCATCATATGCAGACGAGGATACTTCGGGAATGAGTGTAAGCAGGAATGTACGGGGTGTTTCACTCGAGCAGATAACATCTATGACACCTGCCTGTCCGGGTGTGAGATATGTCATACTGAAGGTAATGATACTCTAGATTATTTGTTACAGTTATAACATCGAATGATATGTCTCACTGGCTATAATGTTTGTGTAAGATCGTTTGCTTTCTAATGAAATATTGTTTCATCAATATTTAGAATAACAAACAATTTAATGACTTTCTAAATGTGACCCCAAATTGGTGTCTAAGTGATAATTCACTTGTCAAAAAATTATCAGAGGGCATTTCCTAACTAAGTTAAACATGACAAATCAAATGAAAAATGGATGTCATCAATTCGTTGAAGGTATTCACGCAATTGACAATCTAGAAGCTTTGAGGATGGTTTCTGACATTGCTCAAAAACATCCTTATCTAATGTAACCAATCATCATTGGGACTCGCTGTTGTTGTTTTTAAGTTCAAAGGTGTTTGTTGTGATTGACGATCTTACAATTTCATTGTTTAATAGAAGCTATGCGTATTTGTTTATGCTCAATTACAGAGACATGTCCAGTTGGGTTTTATGGAGATATTTGTGAAATAAGATGTTCAACTGGCTGTGAAAATCCAGGACGGTGTAACAGGGCAACAGGAGAATGTTCTAATGGGTGTGTGTCTGGATATCACGGACTTACCTGTCACTACACGTGCAGTGAACATTGTCTGTCTTGGAAATGTAACAGGGCAACAGGAGAATGTTCTGATGGGTGTGTGTCTGGATCTTATGGACTAACCTGTAACAACACGTGTAATAGCTTCTGTGTGGGCGGGGTCTGTAACCAACATGACGGAGTCTGTACATCTGGATGCATCAGCGGCTACAAACCCAACTTAGATATCTGTGAAAAATACGACAATGAAGGTAAGAATGTATTGTTCAACTGTAGAACATTTAACGAAGCTTAATTTCCATTGCACAGATTTAAATCGGTTCTTTGTTACCTTTGTTACCCAGGGAAATATTAGGATTAGGATTTAAAGGATTAGTTCATAAACAAACCACATGCGTTTTTTTGAACAGATGCATGTGTATTTAATCAGGGGCTTTACTATTAAAACATTCATATCAGCTCGATCAAAGAAACAATTAGTGTACCTGTTGTACTGAACACTCTGTCGATATTATTATTTATCTCAATAATGGTACATAATGGTTATGTACTAAATCAGTCGCTTTTTTTGTTTGTTATTTGTGGTGCCCACTCATTTCTCGCTATGAAATCTGGGATGTTGATGATTTTTTATTGTGTTTGGCTGTTTCCGGAACACAGTTTAAAAACCGTAAGCCAACCTCTTTGAAACTTGGTTTATTCAAATGATTTCTTTAGCTTTTAATGACAATTGTTCAATAAAAAGTGTGTGCTCGAAGGTTGATCAAAGAATATTACTACATTATAATTGTTTACTATATTTTTCAGTTGGCGGCGAAAATAGCCTACTCTGTCTGCCTGTTTAGATTCAAAACTTTATGGTCACGTTATATTTGTGAGGTTTGAAAGTGACTGAGTTGTATGATTCGCATGTTTACATGACTCACTGTACACAGGACACAATACAAGGTCTCATTTCCATCGTGGTCCTATGCGGATAGGGATGCAAGTTAGATACGTAACTGTCAGAACTACTTTCATGTATAAAAAAAATGGCGACGCCCAATTCTGATGGAGATCAATTAAGAATTGACAATCAGTGGCACAAAAAAGTAACCAAAATTGTGACTAAAAGTTTAAACAAGACGTCACTCATTTTGTATTAATTTTACTGATTATGCTGCTAGATATAAAACGGGTAACGGAGTTACCGCTAGGGGTTCCTCGACACAAAAATGTAAGTTTGAATGAGCAGAAGAATTTCGGACAGTAGAAAATGAGGACATTGACAAAATAGTTACTATGTACCTGTTGCATCTTGTAACATATTTCCTTAAATCTAAAAATGAATTTCGAGCTATTTTGTAACTTAAAAAACTGAAGTTGTCAACATGGAATCGCTTTTCAAGTATTAGGTTTGCAGAAATGACGTTCTTTAAAAGGGGAACCATATATGGTCCAAGGGGGCTCTAAGGGTTAAATGTTTATATATATATATATATATATATATATATATATATATATATATATATATATATATATATATATAAATCTATCATGCTTGTCTCCCTTCATTAATTTAAAAAATGCTATAAACTAGTTCTTATGTATTTCCTTGGTTTCAGGTTCACGCCCAGCTGTGGCCATTGCTGTTCCTATTACTGTAGTCTGGTGAGTTGCTTGTTTTTATTCATATATTGTTATTTCTGTGTTCACATTAAGAGAGCATCAGTGACGCCTGACATTCACCATCCAATACAAGAGCGAGTCAGATTTATAATGTTACCATGTCTGAATAATCCAGTGTAAACGTTCGTCAGAAACAATAACCAATCACTCAAGTCATTTTGATTTGTAATTTCCTCTCGAAATGGAAAAATCGTCTGAAAGACACTCTTTTTTGAACAGGAGGACGCGAATATTATCTTGAACAATTCAAATGAACTGGAAATGTTGTGATTGATTATGATGATCAATATGATACACTAAATATCTTGAGACTACTTTCAGTTTAAGCGTATTTTTTTTCATGACCCTCCCCCAACCCATATATACGAAAGTTCTTGAAATTGGTCTTTTGAAGTATTATGGTCGGTTCTACGTTCAATTTTTTGTTAATATTTCCAAAAGAGAAACTTCTTAAAGTAACGCTTAAAATAATGTTGAAAAAAAACCAGATTTACCCTTCCATTGATGGGTGTTTAACATGATATCTGATAATGGTCTGTAGTGTTTTAAAATCAGTTTTATTAGAACTTTTTTTTCACATCAACTGTATATCAAAATAGGTTTTGAATACTATTGCTTATAATACACACATATGTTTAACATAGTGTAAATTCTATTTTTAATTTTATCTTACTTTTAAGGCTCATTTTTTATTTATTTTTAAAATTCAAATCACAATGTCTTTTTTATATTTAAATAACAAAAAAGGTTAGCACTGAGGGAGAGAAGAAATCTTTTTTATGGATGATAAACTTCTTTATTGAATTTACTTTCAACGAGATAAAAAGACCTAAGATATTGCACTAGTTAAAGATTCCATCAAAATACATATCTTGCCGTCATTATTCCACTGAAAACTTGAAACAATGAATTCATAAATTAATAAAACCATGGAAGGATCAGTTTGGGAGATAAGCTCTTGACAAAATGTTATCTTTTAAAGCAAAAAAAAAAAGATTTAAAATCTATCTACAAACACTTTCAGAGTATAGGACCAAACAATGTAAAATGTCAAATCTTTACTTCATAGGAATTAAATTATCAAATTTCATAACATTTAAACTGTTTGTGTATACTATGAATTTGATTAAAACAAATTTAACCGTCTACATTAAGTTTGTAGCACAAGAAATCTATAGAATTTTGAAGGTACATAACATAAGGATAATACTGTAAAGGCACATCTAGGTTTCACAGAAATTACATATGTCACTTTTCCTACATATTACATAATATTTAAACAATAAAGTGTAAAACCCAAAAAGTATGGAAGCTTAAGTGTGAATATAGCAAATGTTCCCAATTTTTAGAATATCAACATTGGAATTTATTTTTCCAAATATGCATTAAGATATTTTTCATAAGTATGGCTATATTAACAAATTTGCACCAATCAAGCCATCTGATAAAGTGTTAAGGTTTCATTACTTTGTATCATTGAGAACTATTAATATAATCATTCAGATATTAATAATTTGACTAGCTGTTTTAACTTTATGAGTCTATTAGTTATCAAATATGCATCTTTGTTGATTAAAAATATAGCAAACACCTGTTTACTTCTTGTATAAACTCTCAGTCCAACAGAACTACTAGCTACTTTTTGCTCTACAAGAATTAACAACAATGAATTGAGCAGTGAATTCATGTTGATTTTTTTTATATAAGCATGTGTTTTTAAGAATATAAACCAGTCTTGCTCATATTCTGGAATTTCTTTTCATTTGATAAGGCTCTATGTTAATGTTTCCGCCCCAATTTCAATTGCTAAAGAAGGATGGTTTTCTAACTGTCTACTTTAGTATTTCAAAATGACCCTCCCCAGCCTTTTGTATTTTTTTTCATGACCCTCCCCTGTTGGCTGTATATTTTTTTCTGACCCTCCCCTGAAAACCCCCGGCCAACCCCTCCCTGTAATAAATGACCGGTCCCTAATGACAGTGACTATGATGTCATTCGACGCTTGGTACAAAAGAACAACTTATATCCATTTTTGCTGTTGTAACTAACGCTTGTACACCGCATTATTATAAAATTTGTAGAGGCCAAAGTTGATCTTAAATGCAAATGCCTTCGTCGCAGTTAATCGAAGACCTTCTTCTACAAAAGATTATGAAAAAAAATAACTCTTTGTAATATAACTTTCTTGTTACAAAGTTATGTCGAATATTCGCTCTCAGTTCAAACCATGTTCAAATCAGATATTGGTGAGCGTCATGCAAGCACACGCCATCTACAATCCTTTAATATATTTGTGTATGACGAGGGTCGGAATTCTATGACAATGTGTTTCAGTCTCCTTGCTGGGATGGTGACTGCTGCTGTTATCTGGAGAAGAAGCCGATCTCGAAGGTAATGGTTAATCTCCATGACGATGTAAATATGTTTGTTATAAAATCTCCTGAAGCCTAATATGGTACCTACTTTCACAAACATTTCCGTTCTTTTGCTACAAAGCATGTGAAGACTTTTAAATGTGTCATGAAGTGACACAGAGTATGCACAAGCTCGAAAAAGGAAAAGTTAAGATGTTTTGAATTTATATCATAACATATGACATTCAGGTTCGTATAAAAGCCAAATTATATGTTATGAAAATCACGGACTGACTCTTTAGAGAAGTGACATAAAGTATGTTGTCGGGGTCAAATATGACATTCATTGTCAATGGTGTTATTTTAAAGAAAGGTACTTAGGGTTGTCGAAAATCAACATTTTAGTTCATATTGTTTTACAATGATTTAATTTGTGAGTTTTGATCGAAATATAATGTACCGTGACTTGCATACCCAAAAGCTAATTCGTTAAACTTAATTATCTACTGCAGACAAGCGTTTACAGGGGCATATATAACTAGTGTAAAAGTTTGGCACGTGCACTCATATGTATATATATGTAAATTTTAATTTTTTTAATTTTTGAAATAGAATTGTCATGAACCCATTGAAGCGATGTTTTATGTGACACTGTTATGAGGTTTGTGTTACAATGATATTACAGTCTATTATGATGGTGACGTCATGGAATCATTGACTGTATGAAAAGTATATATAACATTATATCTTCTTTCACAAAACATTTACTCATTTTTGATTGGCTGAAAGGCATTTCATTTCAACTTATGTTGACTTTGACTATATTCCCTCATAATATACAAATTACATGTACCTAATTATATAACTGCACTCCTTGCCAAAAAATAGATGTCGCATAAGCCATAGGATAATTAAGGTATAACGACACCCCTTTTATTTCACAACATGGACGGGTGTGATCTTATTATTGGGGGTAATTCTAAATGATAATGGCGAATAAGTAAAGCTGAATAGTGGTCAGATAGCGTAGTCAAAGTGTGTCGATAAGTTAGATGTTTGTGTAACAGTAATATCACGTAGCACTTTGACGCTTTAACATTTCTCTATTAGCGGTATGCAAGTTACGTCAATAGAGTTACGTTTCTTTGCCCTTAAAAAATGGATGTCACGAACAACGCGGGTACTGTGAGAAATCGTGGTGTTAACGACGTTGAGATGTGTAGGTTATTGTGTACATGTATCAATGGATGTTTCTTCTATATCGATTCTAGCAGATTGTTGCTATAATTAGTTTTTGTATTATTGAAATCGGGAAACTGTTACAGACAACAGGTTGGTGAAATCCTGAAATCGACGTATAATACGTCAATCGACGTATAATACGCCGATTTAGGTAGAAAACCATACGTAGATCGACGTATAGTGAACATTTTGGTCCGATGATTAGTGTACGCCGTTTTCCGAGCATTCGGCAAATGTCTAATCAAACAAGCCATGCATCAGTTTATCGATTAGGCCTATATGTAATTTATTTATAACTTGAAACCCTCCACTTTTTTAGTTTGAAAGCAATAAATATCACCACTGTCCGTAAACAGAGCGTCAAAACGTTAAATAACAACACAAAAACAACCCTAAACTTCCCAAAATTTACGAGAACCACAACATTGAATTTTCATAGACTCGTCTTTTCAAAACCGGAAGTTCTACTAGTCGACAAATTAGTGTATTTTGATGTCAATTAAAAAATTAGTCCGCCGCACGACCAAAGTATGGAGGCTGGGAATAAAGTAGTGCCATCAATTTTGCCGAGTTTTGACGTCATGTTTGCATTGAATTTTTCCTTCGAACTTACATTGCAATTATCATCCAGTTCTATTTACTATTTTTCTGAGAAAGTAGATGTTACCAAAAGAAAATTATTTGGATGTATGTTTTCAGGTAGATATGCAGATATTTATTGGGAGAAAGCATGTTTTTACTTAAAAGTAGCTTGAATGTTGATAATTTGTATTGAAATGTTTGATCACGCTTGTAAGTTGTTAAGTTCAATGATATCAATTTTATTACAGACCCAACAGATCCAAGACAGAACATTCTAAGAAGGGTAAGTATGTGTGGAACAGTCTCTTACCAACAATTCAGAAAATGATAGTCAGGGCTATTTGAGCTTAGAAGTAAAACTACACCACGATAAGGGATGGCAAGTAACATATGTAAAAATGCATTGGTTTAATGAAAACTAGTATGTTTAGTTTCTACATGACAGTGAAATAGAAAAAAACAATTCCATGATTATATATATGATATTTTACAGGCACGAATTGTACTGATGTCGTTGAGCCTATCCTGAAGTATAAGAAAGGTAACTTGCTCCATGACATCTCAATGAAGACTTTCTTTTTACAAACATAAACGGTTTATCGATAAATTCATATTCTCAAATTAAAAAATTTTTCTGCTTGAATAATGAAAATGTTTCAGAAAATCTATTATAGAGATATCAAGGGCCAACATGCATTCTCTAATCCTCTGTTAAATGTACTCTGTCACTGAGAGAGATATGTACAATTACATATATATTTTAATAAATGTGACAGGTTTTTGCAATATTCTATTTCTTAAATTTTCAGGATTTGAGTTTTTTCATGTAATGAGTATTTCAAATGGTTTTATTTTATCCTATTTTGCAGTATAACTCAACTGGTTTATGAGTATGACAATTAAATATTTTTCAGCCCTAGACAGTGTTCAGCAGGTTCCTATTCGGTCAATCCAATCTGATCCAACAGTAGGTGAGTTATTTTAATTAATTCATATAAGATTCAATAAACTGGGTTCAAATGTCAATCCTTTAAGTAAGTACTATTTATCAAATGGCACCTCTTGATAAAGCACAGCATATGTTTATGATGAGAAATTAATGAAATAATGGTATGTTAACTAAGATTATGCCGTCTTAAACATCAACTGAGCTACGTATTTTACACATCTTCAAGATGGTTAATTTTGTGACTTAAACATACTCCTCTTTCACAGATCCAGAGTCTGCCCAGCTGTTGCCTGACGAATCCGTCTCAGCAGAACTTCATAGAGGTGAGAATTCTTTCTTACAAAGTCATCCTGTGTGCTGATACTTAGATTTGTATCCATAATGGTCCAGTAAAATGTATTGGTAATTACAATTCTAGAGATTGAAGAATATATACAAATGAAGAATATACTTATTAGTACAATGTTCATCCGTGAAAATACCCTTGCTTTCCTTTAAAACCATAAAGAATGTGTCTCAAACATATAGTGCAATGATACATTTACCGTGTTATCCCATCAGTATGTAATACCGTGGGATAATGTCATTGCCCTGTCCGTCTGTTTTGTCTCTGGTGCAGAGCTTATAGACAATTCATAGGGGCTTACTGAAAATTTGCATGTATTTCACCCACGACTGAGGTGGATCCTTTTAATATTTTCAGAGATTATTGTTTTTCTGTTTCCACGGAAACAAGTAGAATTTATAGTAAGTCTCAATTTCTGGAAAAGAACTCAAAAGAATGCGCATCCAGTCTATCGAATCTCTCCTCAATGGTTTTATTAAAAATGCTCCTTTATGATTACAAGATATATTGAGGACCGGTGCGATATGTAAACTTCTAAAGACTTTTGCTAGAGATGGTGATGACCCACGTGTGCAGTTTTTTTCAATGTTTCTGTAATTCAGATGTTATAATTTCAAAACTTTGAGACCTTGATTCAGGAAATATTTCTAAACCAAATGAAAAAAATATATAAATCATTGTCGAGGCATTTTCCTGTAATATGTATAAAACGTGCATCCTTTGTTTGTTGAACAATCATTATTTTATAATAAAGCTGATCAAAAAATAGGTGAAATATATTTTTTAAAAACCCATATGAACTCATATGAATAACCTGTACCCCCTTGATGCCTATAAAGAAGGTTGATTATATAGAGATTATCACCGAGGCAGTGTGTCATGTGACTTAAATTGAACGAGTGTTCAAGTGTGTAACTCTTGGGCTTACACCCTTTATTTCATAGTAGGAATATCTAAATGAGAGAACATCTTTGTAAGATGGAGTCTAAGATCTACAAATCTCATTCTTCAGCTCTTCGAATGAAATAAAAAAAATAAAATAAGGGTGCCTGATCATAACCAATAACAATCTAACAAAACTGTGTTGATGAGTCTGATGTTAGGTCTTAAGGCCTGAAAGGATTAATGTGTTTAAGCTTTGGTCTTGATTCACCCTCAAATATGGGCGTGGCAGGGGCTCCCTAAAAATTCCATCTTTTCTTTGGATACGACTATAACATAGGATTCTAAAAATCAGTATATAATGGAATGTAAATTTGTTCATCTCCTCCCAAAAATAAATAGTTCAGGGCTATGAGAAAATTTTGAATGTAATCAAATAGCCATGTTCATGAACTTTCAAATGACCATATTTCATACCTGTAGCATCAGCAATACGTAATACAACACATCACTTTCTACTGTAACACTGTAACTTTACCCTCTGCTCTGGTCAATTAAGCAGTGAGCCCCTAGGTAGATAGATAAGTTCTAATCCAGCTATAGTCAATTATTTAACACTTTTATTCCTTGGAACACGGTCAATTGTGATCGGACTCCCTTCAAACGGCACATCAAGTGATCTTAGTAGTCAGGTTATCAAGTTTGTTGAGGACGGTTTGCACAGTTTGTTAGATAAGCCATAGACAATAGGTTTACTTAAGATGTCACTGCTTAATCATGTTTTTATGCAAGTCGCAAACTTAAAGTTTAACCATCAAAATACTCATGAGAGATCATGTTTGACAATTGTAACAAGTTTGGTTGGAATAGCTTGAATATTGAAAATTAGATTCTTAATAAGGGCTTCTTCAAAGATTCACTAATCAAGTTATTGTGACTGTCACCATGTACAAATGTAGCTATAAGTTTCATCTTGATAAGTCTTCCTGGACAAATAACGACACAAACTTTCATAAATGTAAAGAGTAAAATGGATATTAATTTTCAAACTCTAAATAAATTGCTGTTATAGCACTATTGATCCAATTACTCACCCAGTCGTGTGTCACTTTGTTGGTTTTACAGAGGATGATTCTCAGCAGCTCCCTGAGGAAGTACAGCATCTGCAAAGTTAGTTAAACTTTCACCTCACACCACATGTTTGGACAATTAATTCAATTCATACCCAATGGAGTTTTGCACATCATACGAATGCAATAATTGATCAGTTTATAAGTTTCATTTTCATTCGTCTTCTTGAACAAATTTTGACAAACACTTTCATAAAGGTAAAAAGTAAAATTGATATTGAATTTCAAACTTTGGAATTTGCTGTTTTACAAGATTGTGTCACTATTTTCTGTTTTACCGCAGAAGCTCCTCAACAGCTCCCTGAGGAAGTACAGCATCTGAAAAGTTAGTGAGATTGACTTTTGGGTGCTTCAATTCAATTCCACCAAATTCAATTACTAAAATAATCTAGATGTAATTATGAGAGGCAATTCACATACTATTTAATTGAAGAAAGACATTTTATCAAATAATATACACTTTTGATCAAGATTTAACTGTAAACAAGAAAGATTGTCCATTACTTACTACCTTCTAAATGTTTAATTCGAATATTCTAGCTAGAACCATGGAGGAAATAGAGTCAATCACAACTGGGATGATTCGAGTGTCTGCTGTGGACGATGTTCTAGACAAACTGAAAAGAGGTCAGCGATGGGTCACTATAACAGGGAATGCTGGGGACGGCAAGACAACACTCGGCTATCTGGTTCTAAAGGAGTTCCTGCAGCAGAATGTCAACGTCTTTACAGTATACAAACCTGAAGAGTACGATCAGATAGAAAAGATGAAAGAAAACAGGGTCATCATGTTTGACGATAGATTCGGTGCATTTCTTGCAGATCAACAGCTGATAAAGAGCTGGTTAGATGTAATAAGAAAATTCTTAAGCTTCCGTGAAAATGAGAAATTAAAAATGTATGTCATCTTCATAAGCAGAAAGAACGTTGTGAATGAATCTAAGATTGATCTTGGACAATATACTGATAAGATATTTGACCCAAAATGTGTTGTTGACCTGAGTGTGAGAAAAGTGACAGAAGAACGACTGAAGATCCTTGATTACCATCTGCAGAAGGAACATGTGACTGTAACTCTTGAACTCAAGAAGAAAGTGTGCAATAAAGACATGGCTCATGGTTTCCCGCACTGTTGCAAGATGTATTCAAAGCTAAGGTCAAATGGATATGTGGTGGATATTGAAGATTTCTTTGAATCTCCTCTGAAATTTCTGGACATGACCACAAAGGTTCTGTACAAAAACAACTGTAAGGACTTGTTCCAGCAGATGATAAAGAATGATGGCAAGTTTGATGTGTACAATGTAGAGGATGAAGACACAAGACAGAAACTTCTTCAAGTAGAGAAGGAACAAGAAGGCAGCTATATCGCTATTTGGAGGAATGGAACCTGTCAGTTTGCTCATCCCTCTGTTTATGAGAGTGTACTGAATGTCATCAATGATATTGACCCTCTGTACTGTGTTCAGTATGCAACTCTCTCTGTTATACGACAGAAGATGATCATATCGACATCTGATGAAGAAGACAGAAGTAGATCTCCATGTTACATCATCCTGAAGCCAATTCCTGCTGTACTGAAGGCTTTAGCTGAGAGGTTTAGAGAAAAGATACTTGAGGGGGATTACTCTGTATTCACACACAGACTTTGTCAGAGTAGGGAGTTCTGTGAAGCTCTTGTCTCCTGCTGTGTAACCACAGATAAAAGGGAGGTAAGTAGTGATATTGATTACACTATTGTCTGTCAAGTGCATTTTGTAAATTGTGGATTAAAATACATGATTTGGTTATTGGACTAAAATTTACAAAATGAGCATTTACACAGACTTCAAACTAATATAGCTATCTATAATTTCCATACATTGATTGCCTCACTTGATAGCTTGTCCCACAAAGATTATGAAAATACCCTAAAATTCTTTTTCAGAAGGGATCCTCCTTGGGGTACTATTGCATAAAAATCTGTATTTTTTGCAATATGACAGGTTGTGACTATTTTTTGAACAAAAAATATACAAAAAACCACTCAAAACGTGTTTTTGTACATTTCACCACACTAACAGGGCCCCCTACCCTGGCGATAACCGTTCGGCCGTTCGGCCGGTAACTCTATTAGCAAACCACTTATCAATCTGTCATCACAGAGTGAAAACATGCTTCTGAACTGAGAGATAAATTGCTAGTTCTAAGAAAGAAAACTGAACATGGACAAAGAGACTGTATGTGTGGTAACTTTTATTCTATCTAGACAATAGAATAGGTTCGCATTTTCGCATTCTCGCACTGTGACTTAGGTTTTTCCAAACCTGTCGTGGCCATGTGCTCGCGGTATGGGTTGGAAAATGGACAAACATGGCGAATTGTTGGAAGATTTTTTCCCGACTAGAGGGAAATGTCCAATCTTTCGTTTGGAATTCGTAGGTTATTTGGCACTTGATGTTATTTTTAATAATGCATCTTATTACGTTGGGACGATCGTTTGTGTCTTGTTTTTTAACTTGGCCAAAACTTTCGTTGTCTGACGGGCAAGCCATTGTCTTTCATGCTCTTTTTATTGCAGGAATGTTTTATGGGCTTGCTTTTAAGATGCCTTTAGCATTTTAACTATAAAATGTCGCTGCTTCTTACTTAGTGTAGGCGCATCACATATGTATACACAAATGTACATATTAGTCTACTTGCACGTTTAAAATACCTTGTATGATTCTTGCAGTCATTCAAGCGGTGTTTTAACTGCGGGGGGAATATCCCCCAGGCTTACACACACGAGTTATGCCTCACCTGCCTGGTAGAAGATGGTCACAACGACTCCGAGTGCAGCACCTGCTCGGGATTCTCCAACCGCACATGGCGTCGTAGGTCCCTTGAAGGGTCATGAAGTCGGGAGGTGCACCCCCCCCCCCCCCCCCCCCCCCCCCAAAGCAAAAGGTCAAGGGTAAGGTTAGGGATAAGGCCCCGGTGTCTCCCCGGGTTCCGTCAAGACTACTCAGGACTCGGACTCAGGGGCCCTGTTGTCTTCGGCTAGGGTCCGCCCACTCACACCATCCTTAGACAATTTTAATGCTATTATTAAGGGGCAGATGAAGGGTCTGATGGGGGAGTTGATGTCGGAGCTCTGTAAGGAGGTGTGTGATTCGACGACCCGGTCAGGCCCCGATGCTCCGTCGGCTGGCACCTCCGGTACCACTACCGACGCCGGCACTGGCAATGGGTTTCTACCAGGCCATTACGAGCATTATCGCACGGATCCCCCGACCACTTCCGGCTTGCCCTCTACGTCGGCTGGGACCGGCACCACAGAAAGACAAGGTCCCGGCTTTACAGTGTCGGGGCCCGCACCTGGGCTCTGTCATCCGCTTCCTACTTTGGAGCGACGTAGGGATGATAGGGAGGTGTTTCGTATTCCTCTGCTTCCTTCCTCTGCTGTTTTGATCGCTCCCTTTGACGCCTTGTCCTCCACGGAGGGCTCCGAGGTGTCGGGGTAAAATGGTCGGAGGGGGAGATGGAGGTCGAGGGGGATGGGAATGCCGACCCGTCGGACCTACCGGTTTCCACGGCCCTGAGGGAGGTCCGCGAGAATTTACAGAGGCCTTTCCTCAGGTAGTCGTCCCTGAGAAGAAGGCGGTGACTATTCCGGAGTGGCTTCCCACTCATCTGGAATGGTGGCAGTGCGAGGACAATTTGGCCAGGGGTCTTTCCTTGGCAACGCCTTGCGTGACCTTCACGGTGCTGGGGGGGGGGGGGGTGGGGGGGGGGAGTCCTGGGACACCACTCAGCTTCCGGCCTGTGGTCTCTCGACGAGTCCAGATAGCACATAAATGTTTTGGAACTTAGGGCGGTCAGGTACGTATTCAGCCGATTCCTGCCGTATCTTCGGGGTCAGTTGGTTCGTCTAGAAATGGACAACCAGACAGCCATGTCATACATTCTGAAGTAGGGAGGAACAGTGTCACCAACGCTCTTGAGCCGATGCATTGTCACGTCGCATGTTGGCTCCACACTAGTGGATGCTCCACCGGGGGATATTCGACACTATCTCCCAGTTGTACGGGTCGTTCCAGGTGGATCTGTTTGCGTCGTCAGTGAACAAACAGATGCCTGTGTATTGCTCCAGGATTCCAGATCTAGCAGCTCTGGCTCACGATGCCTTCGCGATAGACTGGGGGAGAAGGGTGCTGTGGGCTTCCCACCGATATCTCTGATCCCCAGGGTTCTTTCGCAGGTAGCCAGCCAACAGCCCGTCTTCTTGGTGCTGATGGCATCAACTAGTTAAAAAACAGTATCTCCTATTTTGACATAGATAAAGTACCCAATATGTAGATAAATAAAACTCATTTGGTTTCTCACAGAAAAATTTGGATACTCAATTAGAACACAAGGAAGTACATCACTCAGTCACCCTAACGGTTATCTGTAGCTCCATGAAGAGATTTGTACAGTATCGTACTTATGTGCTTGCTTTGTATTGGGCTAAGAATAAGGACTCCTGGGAGTTCTTCCAACACCTTTAATGTCAGTTCTGTGGAATAAAAAATAACAATAAATCAGTATGAAACAGATAGACAATTATCTGTGATTTGTATGCTTGCTTTGAAACATATGGTAACATTACTTCAAGGGAAGTAACTCTTGCATGCCTTATGCAAACACCGATTCAACTCACACAATGTGAATGAAGCGCTACTAAAATATCAACAGAATAATTAAACCTAGAAACTTTAGGAAAAGCCTTTCTCTGCAAAGAATTTATATGATGAAAAAAGCTGAGGAATTAAATAATAATCTCGAAATAATAGAAAGACAGTCTCTTAATAGAAATGAATGTATTTACTTGTAATTTCAAAATTGTTTTTAACTAATGGACTTTGACTTAAAAGGGGTTAGAAATGTATCTGAAAATATCTCATGTGAAAAACATATAAAATGTTCATTACACAATACAATTTAGACCTTACAAATACTTTTGAACGGGAAAATGCACCCTATTTATACTTACTTTCTTAAAAGAAATCCTAGTAAATCATCTAATTTCATACACAAAACCCAATAGCGCAACCTGAATTATAATAGACTAACCCAAGCATGAACTTGCCATGGACACTTTGAAAATACTTAAAACATTACTGCTAACAAATATTAACAAATTAATTTTGATCTTAACTATAAATACTTTAAGTTACCATAACAAGAAATGAAAGTTGCCTGAAGAGTGAACCTCCCATCACATTGAACACATGCAAACATCAATACTCTTCCACACACGAGACAGCATGGTTTGTCTTTTGAAACCAAAACCAGAAATGCTCCTTTATGAAAACTAAAAAATCAATGATGCACAAAGCGCAACAAACTTGGCTCTGACTAATAATAGTAGAAAAATCCCTAATAGACCTATTAGAGTAAGCTTAAATTGATAATAGAGAAATATGAATGAATATTTACTCAAAAACAAATAAACATTTGAAAGAAGTCTTTGTTAAAAAAATGTCCTTCTATTCAAGTCAGTGCGCATTCTTCAATAAACTTCAATTCATGAGTTTGTTCCAATTCTTCACTTCTTTTTAGTGTTTTTATTCAGTGTCTTTATCTTCGTATTCTCCATAATAGTAAAAAATGTTTTCAGAAGATAAAGATATAACCTCAGTCTGTATGTTGGTCTGTGAAGACTGATCTTTTCAGGACCAGAACTCGAAATCGATAGGGCCAAGCTAATTTAAACTTGGTATATGGTATAATCATCATGTATCCTGGTGCTGTTTGTGGTTTTTAACCTCTCCCTGCATTAATTTTTGCAGATTCCATGGAAATGTTAATTATAAGTGTTCAGACTCCTTGACTATTGCAGATTACTTTCTATTGATTTGGTGACCCTATCAGGCTATGGCTTGTGAATTGGGCACGCCTTCAAAACCTATTTTTGTCTTCTCCAAGAGGCAAAAGTTTTAGAAAGCTGAAACGTTGTGTTCTTAGACTTCTTGACTAGTGAGGATTATAATTTATAGATTTGGTGACTCCCTTGTTCACAGGAGCCACACCCTAAAACTTGTGTTCATCTTCTTCTCCAGAAGGTATAGGTTTAGAAAGCTGAAACGATGTGTATTGTAGCCTTGGCTAATGAGTATCATCATTTATAGATTTGTTGGCCCTAATAACTGATTTGGTTTTTCAACAGAAGAATAAGGATAAAGTTGAAATGTTGTGCACAGACTTTTTGGCAAAAGTCACAGGGGTAAAACACTCAAAATGTTGAGGGATTTGAGATGGTACATGCTCCTTAGCTAATGGGGACTATAATAGTAGATGAGCCTGATGAGTTACAGAGCCTATGTATCTATTTGTCATGATATCTGTTATGGTTAGCAATAAGGTGAATGCTAAAACTATAAATTCTAAAATACATTGTCTTTATCAAACTTTGGTAAAATCATTTACTAGCTTTCATAATATGATATGGAATGGTGCATAATGACATTTTATCTAACAAATACTTACAAAAATTAAATATAGGTATGATCAATTTCATAATGCAGTAAAGTCAACATTGTTTTGACAGAAAATAAACATTAGTGGTGGTTGGCCGATTTGCAAGGGAACTAACTCCAAAGTAGAATCCAGGGTGCAGTGCTAACGGTTTGTTTAATATATTTACGTCTTCTCGCACGCGTGGACGGGAGGTACAGTGCATGGACATAATAGAGTACGCAGAAATCATAACGTTTTGGGGACTGCGTTTCACAAAGAGTTTTTTCCATATCGCGTTTGTTAACTTCGCATGGTATAGAGATGAATTTCAGCATAAACATTAATCACCGATTAATATTCTTCTTTTCACAGAACCTCTAAGGGAATTCCTGTGTCTATTTTAGTTCAATTGCAATCATCATCCCAGGTTGAAGCGACATTACGCTATATTCAACGATTTTATATTTTGCAATCATGTACATAAATGGACGAACTATCTTCGGACAATATTCGATGATCTTGGATTGAGTTTTATTTGGAAATTTCCAAATTTTGAAAACAACTTCTGGCTAAAATCAGTTGTTAAAAGTAAATTAAAAGATACCTTTCAGCAAATATGAATATCAACAATTGAAACTTCTTCAAAAGCAATAACTTATAGTGTTTTTGAAAATCCAACTCTAAATTTTGAACAATACCTAAACTCCCTGCACTACAATAACTTGTTGAAATTCCGAACTTCTAATCATTATCTCCCAATTGAAACAGGTAGATGGCGTCGAATCCCTGTAACTGACAGGTTATGTACTCTTTGTGATTTAGACGATATTGGTGATGAATTTCATTTTATATTTTTATGTCCGAAATAAGTACTAGAAAGAAAAAAGTATATTCACAAATATTTTTATATCAGACCAAATATGCACAAAATGAAAACTCTGTTTAATACCAAATCTAGGAACTATAAGAAAATTGTCATTATTTTGTAAAATCATCATGTCGCATTTTAAAAAATAACATACTTAACTTTAGAATGGCATGTCAGCCTTTTATTGTATTGTAATGTATCATGTATCATTTGTATATACATGTATATCCATGTACCTCTCATGCTGCAGTTTGCAGCCTTAGTGTAATAGAGTTCAGTTCAGTTCAGCTATCTCTCATAACAGCTAAAACAGAGAGATGTGATGAATTAGGGCGTTCATAATGTTTTAAAATGTGCCAGAAATATTGAATTATATGTATAATTAGGTCAGACAAAGTTGTTTGGTTACTTTGCCGCAGAACTGTAGCTTTATAACCTCTTCCCCCAGTATCACATGTTTAAATTAGATAACAGTTAATGAAAAATAGATTTCAGTTGTGTTGTCAAGGAGATACGGTTCACAACCTGGCTGTACATTTTCAGCTCATTGAAGGATTAACTCCTTCATGGCAACAAAAGGTGATCAAACCTTAAGAATGCACATCAAAAAGTGAAAAATCCCAAAGTTTCGAGCCTATCTGGTAAATATTTATTGTAAAATCACTTTATAACGAGGGGACTAATCCGTTGGGCGAACGCTATTTCTTTACGTCAAGACGATCTTTGCGTACTATAGTGCATGGCCTTTATATTGTATGCAAATCCAACAGATGTTATAAGAGACTGTTGAATTAAACATTACATTTGAATGCGATGGGACTACATAATGAGCACCTGTTTGTTATAAAAAATAGTCTTTTTAACCAAGTCTGATTGTTGAAACAACATTAGGCTGACTTGATAACTGATGAGCACTTGCTGTAGGATAGTGCGCATAGCATTGTATTAAAGCATTTTCTTTTTACTTGTTTCAATATAAATAAGTGAAGATACTTTACATATCAATTAACCTTAGGTTTGGGTTGTTTGGATGACTTTTAATTTGTTAAAATGGTGGTTAAAACAGCATTATCAAATTTGCTGTCCTTTTTTCAATAAGGAGGGGCGAACCCAATCTCGTCACGCGGCAGGACTCATGCTTCAGTGACCATAGGCCCTTATAGTTTTTTTGAAAAAGCCATCATTAAGTTGTTTACCCGCGATTTCAGAAATTCTAATTTAAGGTGCTGTCAAATAGGAATACATTTTAAAAAATCATGAAATTTGCCATGGGTCATTTAGTCGATCTTTAAAATCTCATTCGGCACCACATAGGTTCACCTTCTTTTTCAATTTTTTTATTTTTGTTTTCCTGGCAACAGTTTCGACTTGTCATTTTGAAGGGTAGGGTTAGTTTCCGGAGCACAACTTTGAAACTACATGACCAATCTTCACCAAATTAGGTATACATCCCCTTCATATTATGTAGATGTCACTTTTGGGGTTTCAACTTCTTTTGCAATTTTATATTTTCTTAATCTTAAATTGAATCATATGTAGTTAATATTTTGTCAAAACTGTGGAGATGTTCATTAACCAAAACCTAAAGTTTATGTTGTTTTACAGAAAAATTCTTTAAATTTTTTTTGAGTTTAAAAAAAATGTTTAGAATTTTCAAAAAAAACATCTGTTTTTACGAGTAACACTTTCTAGTTATTATCTGTATTTGCTGCACTAATAAGAATCAATAAAGCCAAAAAAATGAGAAAATATAAGCTTTAATTCGACTACTAGGAGACATTTTATGCCCCTTTTTTGGGTAACCACCTAATGAGACTGGCGAGCGCTAAGACAAAATCACCGAAGCATTCGAAGCCACGCCCAGTGTGTGACGTGCTAGTCGTCAGCTGAAACTCCAGCCCTTTGATTTTCTTTGTATTTTTAAGCAAATTCAACAGCAAAATAGAGGCAATAGCATGACCGAAAGAATTCCTAAATACGATATGTTACTGCTTCATGATATCAACTTTCCTTCTCAGTCGTCAAATCCATTTTGATTGGACTGTGACAATCCTTGGACGCGTTATTTTTGGGTGGGTTTATATCAAAAAGGTTAAGAACTTTGTCAGTGAGAGATCCACCACTCTGGGATAACACGTAGTGTTATATCATGTTTTAATCGATATGAAGTTCTAAATTGTCTCGAAAAAATGAAAGTTTTTGTAATAAACGGGAGACAATTTAAAAAATTGTTTTTACTGTAGAAAAAATTATTTTCTTTCACTTCACTTTCATGACAACTTAGTACTTACGTGGATGATTCGTTAGTATTTAACTTACATATATTATATTGTTATTTATTAAATCATCTCACACCGTGTGGCAATATATGTGTCTTTGAATTTAACAATCAATGATATGAAAACAAACCTGGCTTAAACGTTAGAAACATCCTATGTAATACAAATGAATGTTAGTTCCCGTTATTCACTTTTTTAAATCAGTGTAATCGTCGGTAGAAGTGCATGAGCCAAATCTTCTTCTCTTAATTTATTGGTTGAAAATATATTCTTCAAGTTCATAAGTTTATAAGTTCATAATGACTGCACGCCGTGACAATAACCTAAGATAATGCCAAGAGTTACGCCATTGTGACAGGACATATATTCCGCTTGGCAGGTCCAAGGCGTGAAAATTAAAAATGTATAATTAGAGACTATTAAATCAAGAATTGAAATTGAATGCGATAGGATTAAGATAAAAAGAATAAGACTATTTAATAATTAATAAGACATAGGCAATGTCCGCCACCTCATCACTAGAGACACAGCAACACTCCTTGCAAGATCCCTCATCCTCTCACCCATTGATTACTGCAACAGCCTTCTTTGTGGAATTTCACAAAAACAATCTTCAAAAGATACAAAATACTGCCGCCCCGATGTTGCTAGATCCCCTAAATCTGCCCATATCACACCTGTCTTAAATTCACTTCACTGGCTACGCATTCAAGAAAGAATTGACTTTAAAATCATGTGCCTTACCTACCAATCTATCAACCATACTGCTCCGATATACCTACAGAAGTTAGTGTCACCATACCAACAGACTCGTTCCTTGCGCTCAAACAGTCAACACCTACTCCAAGTTCCAAAATACAAACTTGAATCATTTGGTGCCTGATCCTTTGCCTATAGTGCTGCCGTTCTCTGGAACTCTCTTCCGATAGATTTAAAGACTGCTTCCTCATTGAACATTTTCAAAATCCATCTTAAAACCTACCTTTTTAAACGCTACTTTTAAGAATATTCTCCATTTTCTCATACTTTGTATA
Organism: Phorcus lineatus; assembly: GCA_921293015.1. Lineage (NCBI taxonomy): Eukaryota > Metazoa > Mollusca > Gastropoda > Trochida > Trochidae > Phorcus > Phorcus lineatus. The sequence continues at coordinate 40,163,309 of OV121093.1, forward strand.
TAGTGTATTCATATATATTTCTGCCGCATTGAGCATGTGCCTTACATGTGGATTTCTGCGGGGTAAAAGTACCCTTATAATTATTATTATTACTATTTAAACCAGTCAGATTGTTGTGACAACATTTGGCAGACGTCGTAATTGATGTACACATGCTATGGGATAGTGCGCATAACATCATATTAAAACACTGTATTTTGCTTTGAACAATACAAATAATTAAAGATATATTAAATATCAATTCACCGAATGTTGGAGTTATTTGGATGACTTTAATTATGTTTAAACAGTTGTTAATTATATCTAAAACTGTGAGATTTGCTGTTGTTTTTTCATTAAGGAGGTAATACCGGCACCAACTAGCACGTCACGCGGCAGGACACGCTTCAATGACCACGGGCCCTTTCAATTCTGTTCACTGGTGCTAATTAGCAGGTGTTCCGAAAAAGCCGTATTAAAGTTGTTTATCGGCTAATATCGAAAATTTGAATTCAAGTTACTGGCAAATTAGAATACATTTTAATGAATCACAAAAGGTGCCATGGTTCATTTCAGTTGATCTTTAAGTATGGTTGCCCTGTGGATCTGGTAAAGATATCTCTCCACATGCATTGTAGAAAATTAACCCAAGTGGCCATGGCCGAGGACAATAGGTGTCCTGATCACAGTTTTGTGTGAAAACCTTGATTTCTCTGTTTGAATCGTGGTATTTTGGGACCATATATATATATATATAGTCCTGCAGCAATGTAGAGTATTTGGGGGGAGGGGACCTTGTATAGTCCCAGGGCACTCTAAGGGTTAATCTAGCCAAAAACTATGTCTTATATATTGTAACATGACTTTGTTGTATTAGTAAATTCGTGCCTTACTCCGATTTGACAGTAGTCTTTGTCATTTTTTAGATTGTGCCTACTGGTAGATAATACAAATAAAGTTTAATATGATATATTTTTGAAGAACGAAAATAATTTCAACTGGCCCACTAAGTCCAAGTTAGGCGCAAAGTTTCAGGCAGCCGCCATCTTTCGAATGCCATTTCCATGGTATGACGTCACAGACGCCAACAGTTTTGACATCACATTGTTTGCGTCGCTGTCATAATGGTTTTGGGCTAGTTTAAGACTTTTGTACGTGGGGTTTTACGATATTTTTTTAGGTTTATAATTGTTGATTTCAATTTCAAATTAAACAAGTATGTTGTAAGGTCTAGCTGTTACGAATGCCACTATTTGGTATTATCAGTACGATGTTTGTAATGTAAACTATCCCGGGAACTCACATCAGTTAGACCTTATCCCACCTCTTACAGAAATAGAACAGTCGCAAAGTCCTTTATACACAAAAATAAGTACGCAAAAACAGAGTCCGCTCTTAAACTTACGGTCATGTTACAATATCGATAAATAGTTGCGTTTGTAAAATTTCCGGGATTCATTGTTATTCAACGCCGGCAAATTTAAGCATTTAAAACCTCCAGCTAACGCCGTTGCGGATGTTGAATAACAATGAATCCCAGAAAATTTACAAACGCAACTATTTATCTTCTAATTGATGATACTCTTGAAATACAAGTTACGAGTTTATTTTTATTGCTGGTTTTCTGTTTTATATTATCTTCTGGTATAAGTCTTTATCCCAAGTAATAAAAATATCAACAACAAAATTCAACTTTGATAATCTCCGGCTATTAGAAATACTTTTTAAAGTTAAGGTCACTCCAGATAGCCAATAGCTTACCCGGCGTGTAGCGCGTGTCGCAGAGGTATTTAATGTCCTAAAACCATCGATTAGCATCTTACACAGCTCGTTCCCAAATTTAAATTAATAAGTTGGTGGACATAACACATAAGAGTAATAAAACAATTGCGCTCACACACATCAGTGGGTGCAAGTATCATGGATAGATTAATTAATTACCGATTCTTATTCAAACCACAATCATACAAAGAAAGTGAGAGAAAACTATTTTAGCAATAAGTTTAATATATTAGTTTAATCATAATTATGAATTTAGTAACTAACTGAATTAACCATAACAAGATGGCGACTAGATCATCAAATCATAAAAGATGAAATAATTCTGATAATCCAATATATACTTAGACGTAACTTAACATAAGTTATCCTAATTAACCCACAAATATTGATAAATATATAGATTAGCACTTGTTTAGAATTAAACTTACATATCAGATCATCGATCTGTCCTGTTCCGTCGAGGGATGAGTTACAAGTGCTGATATGGCGTGCACGTGAAATTGACATGGCATGAGCGGTGATTTGAATGGCCATTAAGATCAAAGGGATTGAATCAGAAGACCCGACACCTTTAGAAAGATATAGACTTACCCAACCCTTCCTTACTGAATTTAATCCCGCACAATAAAGAGAATATTCTTATTGGTAATTAAAGTAACAAGGCATAACTAACAGTAATTGAATTAAAAGAAAGAAACGATATAATAAGAAGGTTTCTAAGATGCCTAGCGGTTAGAACAATCGAAAAAAAAGTACTTTATCAGACAATAAAGGTATAGTTTTTTCATGACGTAACAATCGAATGACGTTATATCCGCTCTTCCCCGCTGCCCCCTCGTGATCAAGCGTCCATGGTAACCTTTCATCTCGATTTTTCGATCAACATGGCTTATCCCTATCAATGTCTATCGTAGTGGCGATTTTGCCGATAATGTTTCTTTTAACTGGGACTAGTTTCGAATCATTTAGTTCTATGTACCGGAAAGAAGAAGGGAAAGCAAATGCTTGAGTGACCGCGTTGTTTTACGTCAGGTCACGGCGCTCCGTCGGACTGTGACGTTGGTTCACGTCAACCGTCTCTACAAGGTTCAATGTGATACGGTCAATCTAATAATGAAATAATTCTAAGTATACAGCCCCAATAAAAGATAAAAGCATCACCTTCAACGTTTATGACAGCAGCAAAAAAATTCCTGTCAGGATTCAGTCCGCCATCACGCTTCCAAAACAAACAATACCCATAATTCTTTGTGGAATGTTAACCACGTGATAAGCCTTATATGGGCAATGTGGCCCGCACTGCATAATCGCACGACAAGAGTTTGTAAAAGTAAAGGTTTTTATAAACCAAGAGGTGTTAATTTGGTTGTTTAAGTTTTTAAAGAAATAAGTAAGAAGAAAATATAATCCAAAATTGAATAAATGCAAAATTTACAGTGCAAAACTGCAGTAATCAAAGCTTTTACCAACTTAATGTCGTTTGTAACTAGGGGTTGGGTTCTATACTTGGAATAGCCAACATTTAGCCCTGTTCATGGATTATTAATGTGAGCGATGTAAACACTATATTTTATTTCGAGATTATTAAAATCAGAGTGGTCTCTCTATAGATCATTTTAGCATCTCAGAAAAGAAATAAAGTTCGCTCTACCCCAATGTGTTTTGTAATAAAGTATAGTTTTGCCCTGAACTATTATAACGTGAAAGCACTCGGACTACCGTCCTCGTGCTTTAACTATAATAGTTCAGGGCAAAACTATACTTTATTACAAAACACATTGGTAGTGCTTTAACTATAATAGTTCAGGGCAAAACTTTACTTTATTACAAAACACATTGGGGTAGAGCGAACTTTATTTCTTAATTAATAGCTATGTGCAAAACAAACTGCCTGTTTCAACTACGTATTAACATAAGTTTTATTTTTACATAACGACAGTAAAACTACAGACACCGGTCCTCATTTTTGCTTGGTGTGTATATTTCAAACTCTTTCACTATATATTGCTGTAACACTTCAATGATTCGCTGCTGAGACTCAGGAAACACAATTCCTCTCATCACAGTGTCAATAATTTTTAATCAATCAAAGGTTCAAAGTATTTGCATCGAATGAAAACAAGTTTACAGTCATTTGCTTGTCCAAAAAAAGTGAAAGGACATGGTGCAATCATAAATTAAAAAATATCTTAACATTTAAAAAAATGAGTAAGTCGTTCATTATAAAGTTGTTTCAACCAACAGAATTTTACTTGGGGTTTTTTTCATGACAACTTAACGAATCATATTCTCTTTCAGAAGAAGATAATTGTCATATCCATTTGTAAACTTTATTTTTACAGGATGGAAGGCAATTCATCAACCGACCAGGACAAGGAGGAGATACCATGTTGTGGACAGCTCTGAAGAGTGGTGGCATGACTGCTGTACAGACTCTGGTGAGGAAGGCTAAAGCAGATGTGACTATACAGGATGAGAGAAGGAGAACACCACTGCAGTATATCTGTCAGTTCAAGAATTCTGCTACTGATGATCAGCAACATCAACTTCACATGGAGACTATACAAGTGATCATCACTGAAGGAAGAGCAAATGTTAATGTATACGATAAGCATGGACAGACACCTCTACTTTACATCTGTCAGCTCAAAACAAACACTGACGATCAACATCATGTTCACATGGAGACTATACAAGTGATGATCACTGAAGGAAGAGGAGACATTAATACCTGCAATCAGTATGGACAGACACCTCTTCACTATCTTTTCAAATTCAGCACCTTTACTGCAGATGAGATTCAATGGATTACCACCAAAGGTCAAGGTGATCTGAACCGATGTGAGCAGAATAAGAACACCCCACTGCACCATCTCTGTGCAAACTCAAGTCTTCAACTGGACACTGTAGATCTAGTGATCAAGGAAGGGAAAGGTGACTTCAATAAAGGTGATGAACATGGAACTACACCGTTTTATTTTCTTTGTAAAAATGAAAAGGTTGAACTTGATGTGGTCCTTCAAATAATCAACACAGCAAAGGGAGACATCAACAAGCAAGATGAGAATGGAATAACACCGCTTCATGTTCTTTGCAAGGGATCACTTCCCATGAAGAATATTCTGACATTGATCGAACAGGGGGACAAGGCCGACAAGTACGGAAACTCTCCACTCCACTACCTGTGTAGAAGACGAGGATTCAATGCTGAAGTATTACAACAGCAGCTGAAGCAGCTCCCTGAATCAATAATGGAGAAACAAAACGACCTCGGATACACACCCATGGACTACCTCACTGACCAAGGTAATTTTCTGAAATTTGTTGATTTTATCAAAGCTGGCTAGGACAGTGTTTCAACTTGTAATCCTTATTTGCCCCAACTTGCGATTGACGGTGAATTAAGAAACTTTTCGTGCAGGCGTCCGAAATCAAAATCAAAACTCCAGGGTGATAATTATGTTTTTATATTTTAAACATGATGACGTCACAGTGGTATGACATCACCGCACTGTACTTTTATCCCTCCGTTTTACTTTTTTCACTTTTGACTGTTTGAAATCCTTAATGATATATCCTACCTAACGTTTTCAAGTCAAAAGAACCGAAAATACGAAATCTTAAATTATTTAAAACAAGTTTTTATCATGTCGTTAAGTGGTCCGCAAACTAATAATTCTAGAACATGATGTCACACGACTTCCGTTACTCGCGTGTAACAATACACCCTCATTTCTTATAACAAGATGCATCTGACAAGATCAATCTGGTAGGTTGATGTTTGTTTTGTATTTTGTTAAGTTTAGATAGTGATAAGAATAATCTAAACCTGCTTGGTGACATATAGAAATAATTATTATCTGCAATATGTTCGGTGCTTGACATTTGACTGTTAGAGCCAAAGCCATACAGTAGCTCACAAACCCCCAGCTGTATTTTGATCGCCTTTAACCATCATTTCTTCTTTCAAAACCATGTAGTCAATCATATCAATGATTAAAGATCACCTTCAGATGGAAGGAGAAGGTGATGTTACATATTTGGACACTTAAATGTAAACACACAGGTTACATCTTATTAATTAAAAATGTTTGGGTGAAAGTTTCAGAATGATGTTGAACCCATGAGTTTTATAATAACCACTAAAAAGCACATGAACACCCATTTGTAACATTCATACAAATGTTAAGTTTCCAAGTCATATAAGTTTCGAGTTATGCCCAGGAAATGATTTTTGGACAGACGCATGGACGGACGAACACGAGGGCTGCTATGTATCCCAGACTACCCGTCGTAGCGTGGGAATAATAAACTATAAAACATAAAATAGATAACAAAGGAGACTGTAATGATGTATCTTTATTTTAGGTTTTCATGAATTAACATGATCACATAGTTAAATATATATTTAAAACATGTATCTCATAACGTAGGGAGATAATCTGTATGTTGATCCTCACTTCAAAATAACTTCATCATGGGAAAAAGTAAACCTTATTACTGAGTATTTGTGACATGTGAGAAAATTTCTATAAAACATTTGAAAATATTCCAAAAAAATCTGAGGTCTGCTCAAATGAGATCTGCTGAAAGTGAATTTGTAGTATGCATGGAGAGGAAAAAAGAGGTTCTAAATTGCCCAGTACAGGATTCATTTATCAAACATTCATTTCATTGATATCTTGGTTTAAAAAAACACACAAAATGTTTTGAAAGAATTAACATATTAACCCAAGCAATTATCTGCAAATTTAACACCTTTTGAAATTATCTCCCTTAGCTTACAATCCAGACTACTGAACTAAGTGCTATGCATTCTGCAGATACCTAAAGTAAACTAAAGAGCAATTGCCTGGCTTCAGCTTTTCATTTTATAACTCATTAAATCAACCTATAAACCGTTTACAATGTAAAATGTTTACTAAATAGACCCACTGGCTCTGTAGCTCACCAAGCTATCCAAAAATTATTTTATAAACTGAGACAGGGGCAACAAAGCTGCCAAATCAATTAATAATAATCCCCATTAGTTAAAATTATCAGCCTGATGAACTACAGACCACATGGCTCCAATTCTAAAGATCTTGATGGGAACAATCATACTGTACTGCTTTCAAACACATATGTTCATTCTTTTTGGGGTTTATACTTGGTGACTCAAGTTGAACAGTTCTTCAAAAATTGTTGACCAAGCACCTAGCTGCATGGAGGACATTGGGCTGTCAAAAGTCAAACACTGGCCATCAACTGACAATTCTGGATTTGATTCAACTCTGATGGATTCCTGAAAAGAAAGTTTTAAAAAATCATATTGACAGCCTAAGATGAATAAGCATCAGTTAAAAGTAATTAACAGAAATTGAAAATAACCTACTGGCTGCTAGGTTTCACTCTGCATTTTGACATCATCTTTTAAAAGTTGACAAGTGGTCCAATAAAATTTAAGTGTATCAAATAAAATAAAATTATCAAATCTTCGTAACAAGAGTATGTTAACATAATCAGGTCTAGAGGGCTTTTGACCTGATATGGTGTCTGCCTTTTTTAAATCTTTGTTTACCAATAACACTAAGAATCTGAAAGTTTGTGTACAAACACATTGACAAGTGAGTATTTTAGTTCATAGATTTGGTCACAGGGGCCACACCCTGAAACTCATTTTTCATTTTCTTCAGAAAACTTAATTTTTGTATATAGCCTCTTTTATTAGTGAGGACTATAATAAAGATCACAGGGGCTATGGTATATTTTTTTTAAAAGCATTGGGTCTAGAAAGCTGAATTGTGTGTACAGACTCCTTAGCTAAGGGGCTGTTAGTTATGATTTAAAGATTTGAGGGAAGGCAAGCCACACAAAAGTAGTTTCTTTAGAAGGAAAAGGCTAAGAAAACTGAAATGTGTTTGTATACCTCATGGCAAAGTGGGATTATAATACTACTGCCCCAGTTGAAATGAGGTTTACAAATTTAACAGCCTGATAAGCTAATGATCAAGATATGGGCACTTATATTTAGGTATATATTAGTGATTACTACCTAGATTTTAAATATCTTGATTATTCAATAGTCAACCTTCTTGATAGTACCATATATTACTTATAGTTTATCAGTATTACTCACTGTCATTTACACTTGAAATTGAGTAAATGACACAATAAGTAAAACACAATGACACAATCACATTCTTCGGCCAAGAGAAATGAAATTTGAGAGAAAGTCTGTAATAATGAGAAGGTTAAGTTTACCTTTGTCTTCAATCACGTTTTGATTTTGTGGCAAATTTCTTTCTTTCACCATTCATGTTCTGCAACAAATTTACAATTATGTTTTAAAATGTCATGTTTTTGTCACCTATATCACTTTTCAAAGCCATTATAAGCATTTAAAAAGTATAAAATTTTCTTTCTTGCAAAACACAAACACATTAAACTTGTTTATATTCATTTTGGTTGCTAAATTAATTGATTAAAAAATTGAGTAATTGTCATGAAGAGGACTTGTTGAAATGTCCAAAGTGAACAAAATATTTCTAATCCTCAATGAACTATTTACTAACATTTTCCTAATTGAGTGACCAAATAAAAAAACAAAAATAACTGTTCTTTTGTCATGTAGTTAATAAACTTAATAATTGTATTTTTTGTCATCAGAATAGAGAAAAACTCAATGTCCACACATAAGAATAAAATTGGAATCATGAATGATGTAAATTTACATTTTGTTATCAGAATAACTTTTTGAAAAATTATGGTATTTGTAAGACTGAGCTATGGAATAACATGGTTAAATCCCTGAAAAGGTTGATAATTTACAGAAAATGAATTAATTTTAATCTTTATGTAAACAGTTCTTTATTTCACATCAATTTGTATCTTCATCTCTTTTGATAATTGAAAGATAGTCCAATCAGTGACGGAAGCACTAATGTTGATAATAATATCTGTACGAAAATGTTTATCATAATTAAAAAATACTTCTGAATTCAACAAATATTTTTTTATTTATATTTGAAAAATTCTTGACATTGAAAATGTATTCATAGTCCTAATGCTAATTTTGTCATCCTCTAGAAATTCTTTAATTAGAACATTAATAATAAAAAATTCATACATAACTTAATATGATTATAATAATTCTCTTGACTCTCGTCAAAGTGTTGATAATTGGTGAAGATGGGTGAATTCTAAACAAATAGATTTATTACAAAATGAAAAATAAATTGACAACTGATTCTGCTGAATAGAGAGCGATATTACTTTTAAATATCTATACAATGTTATATAATGTTATATCTCTTACTTGCTTCATTTGAAGCTGAAAAGTTTCTCACTAGGCCCTCAAATCGGCTGTTATCAAAGAAGCGGCCGGGTTGTCCACTGTTTTGGTGGCAGGGACCGTGCGTGTTATTCCTCTCAAGTCGACTTGATTTCTAGTTTGTTCCTTAAAATTACCACTAACATGGCAATGTCCCCCGCCGTTATGAGATATTTGGCATTTTATTTATCTTTTGGTACAATGAATGTTACCTGTAAGTTGATGTGTCTTGTTATGATCAATTGAGAATCTTCTCTTCATTGTGATGTATTTCAAGAATGACTCTAAATATAAACATACAATTTTAACCACTGTCACTATCCGTATGTATATTCGCACCTCTTTCCTTTTAACAAAACATGTTTGAAATATTGAAAAATTTTTGTCCGGAGTATATCTCCCAAACTATAGGTGCTATCTTCACCAAACTTCATACACTTATCAACCATGATTCCTAAATATGCCTTTTGAGGGTAAGCGCATCAAATGATTTTTATTTTTTATGGTTTCCATGGCAACATGACTGAACATTGACTCGATCTATGACAAAGTTAGACCAACAACTGATTATTTGTTTTTGCGGTTTACATAGAAACATGACTAAAACAGTGATAAAGTCCTTTGTCCGGAGTATATCTCCCAAACTATACATGCTAGCTTCACCAAACTTCATACCCTTATCAACCATGATCCCTAAATGAGCCTTTTGAAGGTTAGACCAACAAATGATTTTTTCTTTTTCGCAGTTTTCATGGAAACATGACTTGAAACTTACCATTTTACTCTCATCCAACTACACTCAAACGTTTTTTTTTCTTTCAAGAAAGCCAGACTATAGTTTGAAGCGGGGGAATGTGAGTTGTGCTCACTTCTTTACTTGTTTCATGGTGCTTAATTAACCATTTTTTTTGTAAATATAGTCAATTTCAGATCTTAAGGATTTATGATATGTATAGTAAATTTAGATATTTGTCACCTTGACATCACAGACACTGGACAATTTTGTGATGTCTTTCACCTGGATTATGTAATATCGTTTGTCATCAATTATCATTAACAAACAATACAACAGCTGATGAGCTACAGAACCCATTATACATTAACTATATTAACATTTTTGTAGTTTTAGGTTTTAAAATGAATATGAAGAAAACTTTCGGTTTCTGAAATATTTGAATGGATAAAATATCTCTTTTTAATAACAATTAGAACATTGATAAGGATGAAATAAAAGTGAGTCTCAAAAGTGTACAGACCAAACAGTATACTTCAAACATAATTCAAGTAATGTTGTAAATTCGTCACTAATTGGATAGTGCAAGACATCACATAACATTGAGAATTATGTACAAACAGAAAGTTATATTCATTTTCATGTTGAAATAGTCAAGATACCTTAAATTATTTTAAGTAAATTCAATAGATTAATTTTTGAAAGTCTCTTTAAACAAATTTGATCTTAACTTAAAATTACTGAATGATATTTTGTACCTTTCTGTATTGTCCAGATGACAGTCTACCCTGGACAGACGGAATGATAGCCAGATCTGCTGCTGACCTGGTGCTGTGTAGGTTGAAACATGGAGAAGACTGGATCTATGTGCTTGGTAAATATAGTAATTAACTAGAATACTTTTGATCAACATCATCTTTAACAGCCACAGTAGTCATAGTATTTCTTATTTTTTAGTCAATGGATTGTTTGTGTTGTAAGCTGCTGATAATTGATGATGACAGCTGCTTGTATTTTGGACTGGATGCGACAGTTGCATGGGTCAAAGATATCTTCACAATCTACACAATGTTCCAATACCTTTTTTCAATAAAGTGTTGCTTGAAATAGGTCTGAAATAATGTAGGAAATGTTTTACTATCACTTTAAAACCTCCACCAACGTTACTGGGTTGTTCTTTAGGGATACTATTTCTCATAATTTCCCTCCAACCTGATTGAATCTATCTACCTTGGGAATTTAAGTTATCTTAATAATACCCCTTTGCTCTTAGCAAATCTCTTGATATTATCCTTCACACGTTCCTCTTCAAAGAAGATAACAGAAGATGACAAGATAATAGGTTTTAAAATATACTCAAAGAGTTAACTGAATATACTCAAAGAGTTAACTGACTATCATTTTTGAAAATAACTCAAATTTCAAATTGCAATTGCTTTGATATATGTCAGCTCGAACTCGAATAGTTCCTTTTTGTCACAATTACTGGTTTGATATTGGGGACTCGCTTATGAGCATGCGAGAGTTACACTTCTAAATAATACGAACGGAGGTTTTTCATCATTTTATCATAAAAACAGTTAAGGCATTTTACATGAACATACAATTCCTACTCTTACCTCAACTTTCCTAACCTATCGTTACCCCTATACTTACTCTACTCCTAAAATACTTGACCCATCTGCATACCTGCCTCTGCTTGACCCGGCCGAAGAAGTGCTCTCTGACCTATGACCTCGATAACTTTGCACCTTGACCTCCGTGACGTCACGAATTACTCTCTCTAATTGGTTAATACACTTTAGCAAATGCTCAGTTATTCATAACGTCACACTAATATTTTTTATCTCTCATCACTTCTTCTTACTTAGTCGTATTTGACATATGAAATGACTAAATGAAGGTGTGTCCATTAATTCCAATGACAATCCTTCCAATATGTCACAACCCTTGACAAGAACTCTTTTCTTACTCATGTTTCCCCTAATTGATAACTCCCTGACACGCATTGTGCTAAACTTCATCAACTGCTCGATTAATTCTTTTGTCTACACATTTGCTACTTTCAAATATTATCTCTCTATTCAAACCTTATTCTAAACAAACTGAATATTTCCTAAAAACCCATAATCTAACTTATTTTCAACATCACTACATAACACTACACCTCTACGCCGTAGGTCGATCATCATACCACTAGACGACAGTGGTTTGAATGGCTGAAACTTTATTTATGGTCCTTTCATAACATTATGTTATGATAAATTTCAGAAAATAAGTGTTAAAGAAATAGATATATCAAAGAACAAAATCCATTTTTTCCTCTGACAATGAAAGAGTTAAGAAGCTGTAGATCTGTATATTCAGAGTCTAGGCAGTTTTTACTCTGGACATATAATCATGTAATTTACCTTGTGTTTTTCACTAATTGTCTATAGATCTTGTTGTGGCTTGTACCGTATATGACTGGGTAGAAGCCCCCCTCGCGTATAAGCCGACCCCCTTTCTCAACCCCCCAAATTCCAGTTAAAACCCGGTATCTCATGTATAAACCGACCCGTTTTCTACACTTCCCCGCTGACTGGCTGAAGTTCCATGGCAGGTTGATTTTACCGCGTAGTTCTAATTTGAGGATTCTCTTTTAGGATAAAACTTATAGATTTGTTAAAACATGCATTAAGTTATCGGTTAACACGGCTTGTGTTATTTTTATAACTACATCTTCCATGCATAGACTTTTTCTGCGTAAGACTACATAAGATAAACCTTGCTGCCTTTCCCGTACTTCTCTTTACTTGTCGTCCAGGCTGCTGCCATAGATTTTGATAGTCCAATGACAATTGCAACTTTTTGCCAAAGAACACAATTTTAACTTGTTGGCAGCAAGGTTTAGACAAGCCAGTGATTTTAAAAGACTGGTGTAATTTTTGGCAATGCGGGGAAAGATGTTATAACTAATGCGTACTGATTTTTAAAACAGTTGCAATTTACATTATAATAATCTTCGTAACAAAAAGCCAAAACAAAAAGATTTCTAACGCTTCCTGCTTCCATGGAGAGTCTATCCCGATACATTTTCACCTTGCCGTTGGAAGATGCATTGTGATTGAAAAAAATATATCTTGATGGAAGGGTTTAAACATTTAGTTGCAAACGGTTATCAAATTCTTCAATTTGCAAAAATGCAGAGAGAAACTATATTTATTGTCTCAAAGTGACTTTGTATTGGTAATGTATTTAACATTATAATAAGCTGTGTTCTAAGTTCTGTCAGTTCAGAGTACAACATAAATATTATTTGTATTTTTTCATTGTTTAAACTTAAGATTTGTTTTGACTGATGAGCCTTTCTTGTTTTTTTCACATTTGATGTGATTTTTGTTTGCACAGATTGTTTTATTTAGATAGAGGTGCGAAACAAACCCTAGAAATCTTAATATCAATAGGAATACAGTCTAATTTGTTGTAATAGCGTTAGTCAAAATAACGGTTAAACACTTAAATAGGATTGGTAATATAATTGTTATTTTTAACTGTTTGAATTTTATCAAAAGCAATTAAGTTTATAGTTGAGGTAGATTGATATGGTTTCAGCGTCCGTTACAAATACAAAGGGTACAATTCAGAAACACATTGACATGCCATGTTTGAACAGCAATTATGATAAACATAATAAAAGATTATTTACTACTACTATTATTGACGGAGACCATATATCTTTTTATGATTTATTAAAACTCTTTTCGCAGTTTGTGTCATTTAAAGTTAGATTAAACATGACCCATGGGCATTATCAAAAAGTAATTAGGCCTCCTCCCCTGGGCGAGGGTCAGGCTAACTTTTTACCCACCTGGCCTGAAAGGCCCGATTGGATTATTGCTTGGTATGGCTTCTGGCTTCCATCTGTCCGTCCGTAACCTTTTAACTATGTCATTTTCTTTTTCAGAACCATTGTAATATAAAGGTCCCTCAAAGGCGCCACAGGGTCATGCCCTAAAAACCTACTATCATATTCTTTTCCAGAAAAAAAAAAATTAAGACCTAGAAAGCTGAAACTTTGTGTACAATCTCCTTAGCTGATTAGGATTCAGATTTATAGATTTGGTGACCCTGTTAACAGTATATAATAACCCATTTTCATCTCTCCAGAATCTAAAGGCCTAGAAAGTTAAAACCACATATACAGACTCCTAAGCTGATGGGAATTCAGATTTATAGATTTGGTGACCCTGTTAACAGTATAGTAATTACCCATTTTCATCTCTCCAGAATCTAATGGCCTAGAGAGTTGAAACCATGTATACAGTCTCCTAAGCTGATGGGGATTCAAATTTATAGATTTGGTGATCCAGTGACTACTGTTAAGGATCACAGGAGCTTTGCCCTATAAAAGCTATTTTCATCTTCTTCTTCAGGTGAAAAAGACCTAGAAAGATGAGAACTTGTGAAAGACTTCTTATTCTTACACGAGACGCCTTGTTAATTGTTTAAAGGTTTAAAATTTGTCTGAATTGTTACATTCTCTCTTTTGAAAGAATGTGAAATATTAAGAAAGAAACTTATACATGAATTTAATTTGCATGATATAAAGTTGACATTTCAAGAAGTTCTTTTGCAAAAATTTACTGAAATAATTGTTTTGCTCTTTACTGTTTCCAACAACCCCCTTCCTGCGCCAAATGCACAGCCCCTTACTGCTTGCAAAAATTATCAAAAAATTGATGATTCAAATGATTCAACATTTGTTATAATTCTTTTTACTAAAAAGATTCTTTTGTCACTTTCAGGGTTCAATCTTCGAAATTAAGATTTGATATTTTAATTATTTTTAATTAAAGACTTATTAACAAGCATTTTTTGTGAAGAATCAAAATACACATCATACCATATTTAAACAAATAAACAATAGAGAAGTTTGATGTTTTTATTTCAGGCTTTTACTTTTAGGGATAAATGATACCGTAAACCATACATACTATGCAAATGACATTAGATAAATAACATTTAAACTGATGATTAAAGGGAGATAATCGGGTATAAAACAAATAAACCATTAGGTGTTCTTCATTTATCTCAAAGTGGATCATCATGTGAAAGATAATACAACTGTATAGTTAGGTAGTTACAGAATAAATAAATGTTTATTTGAAATTCTTATCTTCCCCAATTTCTAAAGTCTGCTTCTACGGATTATGCAACACCTGGGATCTATGAAAATGACTTTAAACCATTTTGTCCCCAATCATCAAACAAACATTTATGATATTGAAGAACTATCAAACATAGTTTGAATGAATGAATGCTCATTAGATCTCTGGATCAAACAAGTAAATTTAATGCTTTGGTACTTTTGTTGCGTCCAAAATCATCAGAGTTAGATCATGAATTTATTGAAATCTTTAACAAAATCATGAATAATTATCATATTTGAATTTTGAAAATGAAATTCCAAATAACTGGTAGGTTTTCTCTGAGTTTAATATAAGCCTCAGTGCTTAACAATCTAATCCAATACAATCCATTTGTGTCAAATAAATCAAAAGTATAATTTGTTGATTAGATGATATATTTCATTTTCTCCCCTCAAAGTAAGCTGCTCCATTATGTCATATACAACCTCTGTCCTAATAGCTAAATGATCCAGTCCAATGCATTCAATCCAAAATAAAACTAAATAATCAAATTCCAGATCAATCAAACGTATATTTTTTTAATTGATCATATATTGTGATATGTCTACTGGCACCACATGATTTCTATTTCATTACTGTTTTGGTAAGAGGATATTTTATAACTTGTTTAAAATATCACAAGGAATGAAGGGTTATGTCTAGTGAATTCATAATTTAAGTTAACTCCCTGCATTCTTTAAAATCTATACAAACAGTGTTTCTAAGTTGAAATATTGTGTGTTAATTGTTTCATGAAATTTCTGTACTGTCACATTTCTTTATTTCCTATGAAAATAATAGGGAAAGCACTGCTTTAATAAAACCTCACTGTAGGCACATCTTGCAACATGCATTTTGTTTTTTAATATTTAACAGGATTTTCATATTATTAACATACACTTTTCTCCAAATAAATTTAGCCCTATAAACCCAATAACATCAAATGGTTTTTTTACAGAAAAGAAAATTAAGATAGCAACAGAATCGAAATGGCAATGAAGCTTACCTTAGTTCTCTTGTCCCTTTTCAAATTTTAGCCCTGGTAGTTTTTCTACCACCTCCTGTGGAATTCATGAGCTGTACAAGTATCTACCTTAAACAATTATATTTAAGTACCTGATTACAGAGTTCACACTTCAAACTGACATGCAAGTAGAGCTGTGTATCATCTAGGTAAACCTGTGTATCATGTAAGTAGACCTGTGTATCATCTAGGTAAACCTGTGTATCATTTAGTTAGACCTGTGTATAATGTAGGTAGACCTGTGTATCATGTAGGTAGACCTGTGTATCATGTAGGTAGACCTGTGTATCATGCAGGTAGACATGTGTATCATCTAGGCGGACCTGTATATCATGTAAGTAGATTACTGTATTATGTAGGTAGACCAGTGTAGCATGTAGGTAGACATGTGTATCATGTAGGCAGAGCTGTGTATCATGCAGGTAGACCTGTGTATCATGTAGGTAGACCTGTGTATAATGTAGGTAGACCAGTGTATCATCTAGGTAGACCTGTGTATCATGCAGGTAGACCTGTGTATCATGTAGGTAGACATGTGTATCATGTAGGTAGACCAGTGTAGCATGTAGGTAGACATGTGTATCATGTAGGCAGAGCTGTGTATCATGCAGGTAGACCTGTGTATCATGTAGGTAGATTTGTGTATAATGTAGGTAGACCTGTGTATCATGAAGATAGACCTGTGTATCATGCAAGTAGACCTGTGTATCATGTAGGCAGAGCTGTGTATCATGTAGGTAGACCTGTGTATCGTGTAGGTAGACCTTTGTATCATGAATGTAGACCTTAGTATCATGTAGGCAGAGCTGTGTGTTATGTAGGTAGACCTGTATATCATGTAGGTAGATATGTGTATCATTTAGGTAGACCTGTGTATCATGTAGGTAGAGCTGTATATCATGTAGGTAGAGCTGTATATCATGTAGGTACATATGTGTATCATGTAGGTAGACCAGTGTATCATGTAGGTAGACCTGTGTATCATGTAGGTAGACCTGTGTATCATGAATGTAGACCTGTGTATCATGTAGGCAGAGCTGTGTATCATGCAGGTAGACCAGTGTATCATGTAGGCAGAGCTGTGTATCATGTAGGTAGACCTGTGTATCATGTAGGTAGACCTGTGTATCATGTAGGTAGACATGTGTATCATGCAGGTAGACCTGTGTATCATGTAGGCAGACATGTTCACATTTAGGTAGACCTGTGTATCATGCAGGTAGACCTATGTGCAGTGTAGGTAGACCTGAGTATTGTGGGCTTGTGTATTGTGCCCAGACGATCCGACCCCAGTTTTATTAGGCGAGACGAGATGATATATCATGGGAGAATTGAAAAAGAAGCTGCGATATGATTGTTTGAGATAGAAAGTCAGCAATGTTGTAAATCTGTTCTTTGTCTTATCACATTAAGTAGAATAAAAAGTTTGCCGGCTTAAATAGTTATTTTTTTAGACAAATAATGTTTTTAGTATGGATATATATATATATTGAAAAATACGAAGTCAGAAGTAAAAACTTCGTATTTTTCAATATATAACGCCTGGGAGCTGAAGATCAATTTCAAATTGGTCAACTTTTTTCATATATATATATATATATAGTTCTTTATGGCGTTACAACAATGTATCTTGGACCCTCGCGATATAAATATCCTAGGTGATATATTGTCTAGAGTGTGTGTGGTAGCGATACAAACATCGATACTAATGATAAATCATTACACAACTATATTTATATGAAGGTGTAAAGAGACTGCACTCAATTTAACCTGCTATTAAGTTATTAACAATAAAATTTAAATTTTTACCAAAGAGACGATCATAATTAAAACCAAATGATATATATAGTCACAAGTGACAATGACAAGATTCAGCTTTTTATGGCCAGTTTAGATGGGAGGGAAACGCACGCTGAAAAGGTCGCTCAGTGTGATAGATTCTTTGAAAATGATTTGTAGAATATTTCAACATTGTTGCACACTCAGGCATGTATAGCTAGAGATCAACGGAAATGACGCCGCTCAGTGACGACAGGCGACCAAAACAAAAACATTAATTTGATCGTGAAGTATCGACTGTTACCAAAAAGAATCATTTAAAGCTAATTGGATTTGTACAGTGACAGTGCGAAGGTAGAAAGTCGCAATTATGATCGAAAACCGGACAGTGGCGCGCGTCAAACAGCCAAACGTAATTTTGGAAACTTAAAGCCGCCAGGAGGGCAGTTTGGAGTTGATAGTGTTTGTTAGGTTATATAACTAGTATCCATGTAAATTGAACGTGTGATCTCCGCCTCTGTGTATTTATAAGGCTGTTTTTAGATTTTCAACGAAAAACAGTATTTGTCATATATTTGTCATTAGGAGGGGAAAAGTTAAGATGTTTTGAATTTATATCATAACATATGACATTTAGGTTTGTATCAAAGCAAAATAATATGTTATGAAAATCACAGACTGGCTCTTTAACAGACACTTACCTCTTTCCCAACTATTTGAAATAACAAAAATCTAACTGATCATAACCTGCATCTAGAGAGTAAAACGAACAGATGCCTGTTTGGATAAGTACATTGACAATGATTCCTGCAAAAATCTTGTCCACTCTTATGTCACATCCAGGCTTGACTTTTGCAATTCTCTTATTTCCGGGTGTGGCCCAATCTCACATTTGCAGCGCATTCAGAACAAGGCAGCAACTGAGAAGGCACGATCGCCAAGTTTGGTAGCGGTTGATGGGACACTTGGAGAGAAGTTCTTTCAAGTACAGAGGAGCCGAGTGATTAAGTTACCAAAACCAGCGCAACTATTTACAAGTTCGAATAAAGCGCCATTAAAGTGGCACAGAGTATGTTGTTTGGATCAAATATATCAAACTTTAAAAATGGTGCTGTTATCTCGAAAACAACTTGTTGTATCTGAAAACTACAATTTAAGGCTTATTAGTTCAGTATAGTGAGAATTAACAGCTTCGAGTTGTGTTTTGTGATTGAAAACCGGACAGTGGCGTGCGCCAATGTCAAACGTAATTTCGGAAACTTCTCAAGATCAGACACAACGACAATATGATATGGTTGAGTGAAGCATATCACATAAGTGTTATACAAGCAAATGGGACATTGAATTTCAACATTATTACATTTATATTGCCGTTCGTTGATGATTATGAAAACAACTAAACATAATAAGTTTTGGCTTTAAAGAGCTGAAAATTATTTTTTTCGACATGATGTGAACTTTAAGAAGGACACATGGTATGTTGGATATTACCTAAGCAAATACAGAATTTTGAAACATGCTCTGTTTCACTTTAAGGAAATTAGGGTAATTTGTCTCTTGGCTATTTCTTCAGACTAATCTAAAAGCCGATAATCGCGAAGAAAACCGATGTCAGGTGAAAGGTCGCATGTGGCAAAATGTTACCCATTGGATAAAACAGCTGGCTTGCTATCTCTCACTCGCTGATAATAGCTCGCTTGTATTTCGTATACACCCCTTGTGTCATCATGTTTCTATGACCTGTCACATAGGTTGAAAACAAAAAGAAATATTGTCTCTTGAAATTAAAAGAGGCATCGGACAGTGACGAAGTGATTCTGGTAGGCAATGTAAACCAACTTTTCATACCCCACACAAAAATACACCTTTCAATGATATAATAGGCCAAAATAAATACACATTTTGTTAGAAAATGTTTTTTATCTGCAATATTTTCATACAATTCCCACATAGTGTATGTAAATAATTACACTTTTTTATAAAAGTAAGAAGCCAAAAGATAAGCACATTTTGTTAAAAAATATAATTGATCTGTAATATTTTGAAACAATTCCTACATGACGATGTAGATGAATTACCTACAGTATAAGCGGTCATTGGTCCTGTGACACATTTTGTCAGTTCCAGATAATGGCTGCATGGCGTGTCCTTAAAGTTCGTCTCTCGGAAATCCACAATTTTTATACTTGTTTTAGGGGCATTCATTTTTATTGATTGTTTGTTTGATTGATTTGATGATTACAATTGCACTGGAATAACCTCAAATGCTCCTAGGTATCCATGTCAACAATAGTTAAGAATATTTCTGCAGAATATCATTACTAGAAGTATTGTTTGTCATTATGAGAACTGATCTATTTTGGAAAGCGGCAGTGTCGGCAGATCAACTGCAATTATTACAGAGTGAAGAGTAAAGTTTACGTTTTTTGTCATAACTATTAACGAATTTCTCATCACAACAGTTCAAATCTTGAAATCCACATATCAAGATGTCATTTGTATCTACTTTGAGAAAATATTGCCTTAAAAGCTCTAAGATATCGTTGATGATTAAGTTGAAAACAAAGATATTAGAAATTGCTACTCTATATAATCTGAGAAAATAGCTTGATTATTATTCACTTTTAGTGGCAAATTTGTTGCATATTGTTTTATTCAAAATATTCTAAATGATGAAGTCAATATTTACAAATAGCATGTATATACGTTTAGTAAGTTTAACTTACAGGACAGTCAGAAAATGGTCAGAAAAATGTTGTAAATAATTGTAACAACTTGCATATATTTTATCTTAACACTATTTGAAATAGTAAAATATAAATTGTAAGATATCATTATTAATATAATAGATATGCAGAGATTACTTTCAAATAACGAAAACGTCAGAATTCATTTTTGAAAAAGCGGTCAGAAAAAAAGCCAATTGCAAATTAGAGAATGAAACGAAGTTTACATTTTTGCCCCAGTGATGTTTATAATATATATATTGATGAAATGAACATTTCAAGTTGTTTATGTTTGGATAACAGTTTAGTTTGTCAGTTTAAGCGGTAAACAAAATTTTTAAATAGAAATCCTGATATTAAATATTTCTTCATCAAATTATTTGAAAAAGTGAAATAAACAATTTACGATACCATTTATACATATTGAGACAACAAATTTCAACAATAATCTATATTATTTACAGACCGCGACTCTCAGCTCTAAGAAAGCAGCTGAATTATCTGTCAGTTTGAGCGCCAAACAAAGTTTTAATTTTTTTACGCAATTATCAAATATTTTTTCTTCAAAGTATTTGAAATAGTAAAATAAACAGTTTAAGATGCCATTTGTATAAGTTTTCATAACAACAATTTGTCCTGCGAAAATGAAAACTGATCCATTTTGAAAACCGGCTGTCGGTAAAATCAACTGTAGATTTATTGTGTATTGCCGAGTGAAACAAAGTTTATATTTTTTGTCACAAAGATCGATAATTTTCTTATATAATTATTCCGAACATTGAAATAAACATTTCAAGATGCCATCTGTTTATGTTTAAATAACAATAATTGTTTATTTTCATGATAATCAGATCTAGAAAAATGTCAGACAGTTTCTTAGTTTGAGCGGTTAAACAAAATTTTAATTTTTTTAAGCAATTATGAAATAGTTTATCATCAAAATGTTTGGAATATAAAAATAAACATTTTAAGATGTCATTTGTATATGTTTTGATAATATAATTTGTTAATAAAGTCGACATGAAGCTCCAAAAATGTTAACAATTTGTTGGATTGAGCGGTTAAACAAAGTTTTAAAAAATCTTGACAATTACAAATTATTCTTACATCAAAATGTTTAAAATACAAAAATAAAGATTTTAAGATGTCATTTGTATATGTTTAATAACAATAAACTTGTATATTTCAGGCCGGGCGATGATTCTCAACTCAGAGAGAGTATACTGGAGGTTTCAAGTTGAAGATTTCGGTCGAGTCCTGACAAACTTGGAGGGAAGTGGAGACAGAAAGAGTCCGGGTCAGTTCTCGGTGTTCGAGGGGACTTGTAGCAGTCCCGTCCCCGTCCCTCCCTCCCCCTCCCCTCTCACTACTCCCCCCTCCTACTGGGAGACCAGCTCCACACTGACACGGAGGGAGAGAGGCGGGTTACTGCTGGAGATGGGGTTAAAGCTGGGGAGGAGCGACATGGACGAGGGGTTCTATGTTTCTGATCTCCCCCACACCGTCTGTGTGTCTGTGACGGACGACTGTAACGATCACCGCGACCGTCTCTGTATTCAGGTGTTGAGGAGAGATCAGGAGGACGGTGAGGAACATCAGGTTGGAGAGTGTGTCTCTCTGTCTCTCCCCACACCTGGTGTAGAGTTCACCCTCACCTTCGGGCTGGTGCTGGATGTGGGGAGGGGCAGAGTGGGGTTCATAGACGTGGAGAGGGGGCAACTCTTGTGTAAAGAAGATCTGCAGATGAAAGAAGAGGTTTTCCCCATGTTTAACGTTCATCCACGCAACGACGTCTGTGATACAAGAATGAGACTGGTCAGTGGCCGCGAGATCTGCGTCACTGACAGGAAAATACATCTCATTCAGCAGGCCTTGTCAGACTGAACAAAGTTAGTTGATATTGTTTGTATATTTTGTGAATTTGTAAATAAAAATAAAGTTTTTAGTTAGACATATTAGCATGTTATATTTATCATAGTTTATCTTGTTTATCACAGTTTATTTTTAACCCAAACCTGTTGAATGAACAAATTTATAAAAAAGTAAAAGATATCTGCTTGTAAATACTTTCATTGTCTTTCTTTTGACATAATATGAAGAACAAATATACATTTGTACACTTTTAAATCATATTAAAGAAATAAAATCTCAATTCTAGTCACTGAGAATGTTTGCGTGAACTTGTTGAGTGAAGCGGCCATAAAAGGCGACATTCTTCTCTCTGTAACAAACACACGATTTGTTAAAAAATTGTCCAATATTTGTTTCAAAGTGTTATAATTGTATTTGTTATAATAAAATATGAAAAACAAGACCACATTTGCATACTTTAAAACATTGTTTAATATTTTGAGTCATGACAAGATCTTGTAATGTGAAAGTGGCCGACTCAGATCAAAACCTAATTTTCAAACAACACCGTGAAGAATTTCTTTCAAAATTTGACATGAAATTATCAACAATGACCATTAGATTATCAGATATGAATTTCAAGATGACATTTACCATATTTTGATAATAGTTTGTAATTTCATTGTTTATCTAAGTTACTGTGTTCAAAGGCGACACCGCTAATCACTCTCTCCACAAACAACGATTTGTTAAAAAGTATGAAATATCTGTTTGAAAATATTGTCACTGTATTTATCATTAGATTTCAAGGAAAACAAGATCCCATTTACATAATTTAAAGACAATTTATATATCTAGATCTGGTTATTTTAAACATCGAATTGGCCCGTGTGAATTATTATTTGATATACTTACATATAACTTGGAATTTTTCTCGCAACATTTATGTGAAATTGTTATCATTACAGAATAAATTATCAGAGAATATTTCAAGACCTTGGTTGTCATATTTTAGCTTATGTTTAACAACAAATTAATAAAGCTGTTTAGTGACTGAAGGCGAGAGCTTATGTTTCTAGATAGATAAGAAATTTTGGTTTTCGTACGATTATAACCTGACGTTCCCTTCCTAATTTGAATGGTGTTTTATAACTCAAATGTATTTTTAATCGAAATACCTTAAAATTACAAATCTAAGAGATCCGACAAATCAGTGTTCATAAATGTACCGTACAGTTTCCCGCTCACTGTACCGTGTTCAAAAAGCATTGTGACGTCATATCCGCTCGTGCTGTTGACGTCATTGTATCCGAACGAAACTTGACACAATCAGTGATTTCAAGGCAGCTTTTCGTAGCGCTTTACAGATCTTGGTAATTCCGCTCTTGAGGGTAGTCCGAAGGGCGCCCTTTCTTAAATAATCTTTCTCTCTGGGACTTGGGTATGCTTTGAAAGGAAATAATTTTTTGCGTCAGTTGATATAAAATTGGAAAAGACGATGTATATGCATTATAAAAAGAAACGTTTTGATAAAAGTATATATTTTGGACAGATAAATATATCTATTTTTATTTCTTTAGATTCCTCTATGTCACACAACGGCATGGAAAACCCTTTATCAAACTCAAAGTTATTTGTAAAATACACGAGACATTCTTGAGAAAACAACTTGGGAAAGTAAGTCGGCGCTCATACATTGGAAGATATTGCAGTTTGACTAACTGCTGAGAAGTCATTGAAATAACATTTATCTTTTGAATCTAAATAAGTAAACACATGTAGGTAATTAGTAACTTCAACAAGTAACTTATATCGTATTTTAGAAATGAAATTACAAACAATCATGGAATAAATTTTCGATTGCATTATACTTACAAAAATTAATAACTCTGTCACTAAGAGGTGTAACAGGCCTGGAATGTCTTCGTAATTCTATAGCTAACGGTAAACTTCCACAGCTTAAAGA
Organism: Phorcus lineatus; assembly: GCA_921293015.1. Lineage (NCBI taxonomy): Eukaryota > Metazoa > Mollusca > Gastropoda > Trochida > Trochidae > Phorcus > Phorcus lineatus. Next base: position 40,187,632 of record OV121093.1, read on the forward strand.
GCCACTCCGTGAGTTGTTGGAGTCATATATGCCAAACTTAAACGCACTAGTGCACACCAATATTTCCTTAACAAAACGAATGCACAGATACTGCATATCTCTCGATGTTATTCAAGAACCTCACTCAAATAATCTACCTGGTAAGTTATTTAACGAATATTTACGTATTCAGGTAGTAAACTTGATTTTTAAAGACCGGAAGTATTTAATGTTACGTTACAATAAATCCGCATGAACTACGATATCGGAAATATTAAGATTTTGCCTATAACCAAAAAAGCGGAAACGGCAGCCGCTTTGATCAATCTAATAGCAATGCTAATGCTGTTTTATTAAGTCGGTTTATTTACAGCATTGCTTTCATAAAACATAATTCATTATTTGTTCTCAGTTCCGAGTTTAGGTAAATTCAACAGCTGCACATAATAAGTGTTCAGCCGCTTTCAACTGTCTATAATTTATCCGTTTTGTGCACAGCTAACCTTAGATTTGTTATATGTCCAAGCCGACAGCGGCTGTCTAAAATTTTTCATTGTTGATTGCAGGTCAATTGTTAAGAATTATAAGTATTTCATTGCATCGATAGAAGGCTTAAGTGATTGCATAAGTCCTCTTAAACCTTAAAATAGCCAATTTAAACCGTAAATGCGTGCACTAGTGCCTTTAATCAATGGTGTCATTTGATCGCGAAGTATCGACTGTTACCAAAAAGACACATTTTTATATGGAAGGGGATGTGTGCCAAAAATGAAATCCTGTAAACTCGTAATTCGCAAGTTGTAACATGTCGTTCTCAACCATGCAATTCTCCAAAAGACAAGTCCAAGTATGCAAACCTAACATTTCATTCCTGTAAAACTCAACTTTCTGTTCTCAACTTTACAAAGTTCAAATGTAATTTTAGAAATGTTAAAGTCGAAACTCATTTTTGTATTTCAAATACGAGGGATATACACATTTAGCAATGCTACAAACTACGTTTTACAATTGGTGAATGAAAAATGAAGAGTTGTAAAATCACCCTTTGGAAACAGACTTTTGCATCTGGAGTTTTACATGAGTTGCATGGTTATGATTGCAATGTTCCGAAATACATCTGTACACGATTTCGCATTGACCATATTTGGAAGTTTTACGGAGACTGCCGATGATTTCCGAGGATGATCGGTATTTGACAACAACGAGACATCCCTGATTCAAGCTCCATGCAACGCTGTGCCAGGTTTCCTGACAGGGTTGAGTTGAGTCCAACGCAATGCGCGGAGCTTGCGCCTGTGACCTTCACCTTCTGTCAAAGTTCGCACGTTTCACGATGTAAATATTGACTGGTGGAATTACGGTTTGGCTAACAGTAAGGATTTATTAGGAGCTCGACAGATCAATAAGCGTAGTGCTCGTTTTACATATAACTAGAATGATATAATTATTTTTCTTGTGTCTCTAGGTATTGAGACACCTTTCTCGATGAATACTGCCTGTTTTCAAGCAGAATTACGACTGATTAATCTAAGTTATCAAATATTCGCGCACATAATACACGTTTCGCCGCTCTATGCGGAAACGAAAACAACATAAAAAAATCTCATTATAATATCAACCCTTGTCATATTAAGCCTTTATTAAATCATTGCGCTCAATTTTGAAGCATTGCTATCGAAGCGAGGGAAAGCCGTCATCAATAGTCGTGATAGCAAGAATGCAATAAAATTAGTATGGGGGGCAGTTTGCGTCACAATTTGATAAACGTAGAACCCAATAATTGTTGTGTTTCACTCCAGTTTTTCGAACATTTGTACATGAAAAAATCTAATATCGTCCAGCTCGCTCTCTTGTAACTGCGGTCACTTTATAACTTTGTGTTTTTGTATTTAATAGCCATGGCATCAAACAATTCCTCGCAGACAATTGCAGATCTTTTGAGGCGAGCTATCGCAGAATTAGAAGGGAACACAACAACATCTACAGTAACTCAACCAACCCAAGCCAACCCTACCAACTCAATAGGACAAAGACAACAAGCAGCAACACCATTGACATCCCAGAGTACTACAGTAAGAGCAGGGATACGGCAGCTGTTCGCACCCTATCCACAGCGTGGACGATCTGCTGCTCAAACCAGACGCATTCAAGTGATAAATCAGCCTGGTACAACAAAATGGACACACAAATTTTGTTGTTTGGCTCTATCTCAACAGGTATATAGTTGTTATTTTTGTCTCTTTTGCATCTGAAAACTATATTCATTAAAGGACTTTTGTATAGAATCTATAATACAGGTCCTTGGTTCATTGCTCGATTTTCAGAAAAATACCAACCAACATATTGAAGACCAAAATAGAATTTTTTTGACATGACTATACAAATTATTTAATTTTTTTTAGTTGAGTAGTAATAAGTACTGACTGATTATGTCACATGCAAATTTTTATCGGCATGAAGATGTACTAGGCATAACAGTATGTGTTTGTAATGTAAATTTTAATCATGGTAATAATGAGGGATGAATGAATGACACGGACTCAAAGAAACTAGCAATACAATTTATAGTTTCTTTATTGACCATTCAACCAGATATACTTGTAGTTTTACTTGAGTAAGAATGTTTTGTACATCTGTTGCAGGAAGCAGTCCCTGATAGGTCATATAAAAAGCTTCTACTGGATGCTGGACTTGGAGATAAAAGAATTACTATGTCTAAGAACAATGACCCCTTGTTCTTTAGGGAATATATGGAAAATACATTTCCAAAATTAAAATCATGTGGAGGTTATGAAATTCTTCGCACAACCTCTAATAGAACAGTGTTAGAACTTGTGGCAATTCCAAATAGTGGATACACTTCTGTATACTTGGCTGATGAGAGCTCTCTGGGTGCAGCCATAGCGTATATCAGGCCTCTCCAAGAAGATCTGTCAATGGATCCAGACATTCCCCTAAAGGTAATAATGCTTAAAATCATGTATTTGTTTTTAGCTTTTTGTACATGATACAAAAGCCTATTTCAGTTCAATAATTTGAAAAATATTTGCTCACACCTGAGTTGAGCTGGGAATGATAATTTCTTCATAAGGGTAATTGTAATGAAAACAGATGATTATACATTTATCTTTTACAAATAGCATTTATTAAAAGTGTCCAATTTTTCATTTTAGCCCTCAGAAGACTGCCTCAAAGAACAATGCAAATTGTGTGAGAGGGATATCCCTGTTGTGAACCTGAAAACACACATTGCTTCATGCCAGCAAGACAATGTAACTAATTGAGAATATGTCATAATGATTCATAGGTTTTAAAGATGTCCTGTAAGAGTGGACAATTTTAATGAACACTTTCATTTAGTGATAATGACAAGAGTATATCCTTGTAAGGCGTTGAAGTATGTTTGTATGTGTACAATAAAGGGGTTTGTGGGTGTGAAGTTTTTATTCCAAGTATAATAGAGTACATTTTACAGACATTTTTTGCAAATATCTGGTGACTTCTTTCTCCTTTTTATGCATAGGATACAGATGATGAGGAGCTTCCATGCCTTGAAATAGGAAACCTTGATGATGAACTTCCAACAATTACTGGGAAGAGAAAGAGCAAGAGCAAGACAAGGCCTATTTGTGACTTTGTTTGTGTAAGTAGAAAATTATTTTCTCAAATAGACATTGTCTTCTTTATTGTAACATTATTGTTTTTTTAGCATTTTTATGTTGACATTGATCAGGATGTTATATGTAATTGGACTGTCTAGTAACATTGCCAATATAACTGCACTTTGAATGCTATTGGCAGCACTTCAACTTATTCATTATTCATTCATCCATTTCATATTTATGTCTTATTGGCATTTTTTATGTGTGATATTCTGTGTATGTTTTAACATTACATGAAATTGAAATCTGAAATGCATAAATTTTATTTTATTTTGGTCAATGTTTGACCTTACATTGTCAATATTTCTTCCAGCAAAAGAAGACAGATAATGAAAAGGAACAGATGTAATTTTTGCTCATATCATCATGTTCATTGTTATCATTAAACTTTGTTTTTCTAGGGGTATGAAAATGATCTCCGCCTGTCCATTGGACTGTCCTTCTGCCTGTGCATGCAAAATGTTTTTTCCGATCATGCTTAAAAAAACCTCATAAGGAATAGTTCAGTAAAAGTTTGTATTTGGAACAATCATCATGTGAAGGGGTTATCAAAATCTTATTTTTCTTTTGGTCGCTCTCTTGGAAGCATAACTCAAATTTTGGTGGGACCAGAACTTAAAAAACCATAAGCAGCCTAATGAAAGTTGGTTTATCAAATACTAATTTTTTTGTGATGGTGCCTTTTCAAGGCTGTCAACTTCTTCCTACTTTATTGTACAGTTTAAATGGAAGCATTACTAAAATCCTTTTTTTTTCATAAAAATCTTAAAGGTTAGTTTTCATTTGAATATATTAGGATTTGATTCAGAAAACACTTTCATATTCATTGTTCAATATATGTCATACTTCTGAGTTCACCTTCTAGTGGGGGATATAGCCTGCATTTTTTTTATCTCAATTGCTGTTCACCTGCACTGACTTGTCATAATTTCCTGACGATGGGTTCATGAAGTACATTGTATCCAATTGAACATGATTATAATTCTTAATCAATGGCTTCATTTTCAACAGTACTGGTGGTCAGCAATTATGAATCACTAATATGTTATTTTGTTCTCACTAACTTTTAGCTCATCTGACCTGAAGGGCCAGCTAAGCTTATGGCATGACTTTTTGTCTGATGTCCACTGGTTGAAAATATTTTTCCTCTATACTTGCTGCAACCCAAAGCTGAAAATTTATGAGGATGTACCTTGCACATAATGAATCTAAATTTGCAGTACAAATAATCAGCAAAATAAAACATAGAATCAAACAAGTAAAAAATATATTTTCTGTAAAGGGGGTTGTTTTTTTGGCATAGCATATAGCCTATTTAAGGTTGCTATTATAGCTGTTAAAAGCTTCTGTGCCTTTTGCAAAGGTGCATCATTCTATTAAATTATACTGTCTGTAATTTACTATTTAGGCATCCTATTTACAGCTTTTTCCTTACAAATCAAAGGTCTTAGTATTTATGCCAACACCAATACCATAATGGCAAATCATATGGGCAATGATTTCTAATGAAGTCTTTTAGAGAAAAAGTATTAGATAATTCAGTACTTGATGAGTTGCAGAACCAATGGCTCTATTGTTAGCACTAACATGATTCACAGCATTTGTTGTTCTAAATTGCCCTCATTAAGCTGAGTGGCGTTCTAGAAATTCATTGTACATGTATAAGGAAGACAAAAAACATTCTCTGGATGAATGTATAAATTACTGTACCCCGCATTGTCTCCTCATATGCTTGAAAACAGTATACGGGTCTATACAGTATACCGAAACATAGCAACTGTCAAATAGATATATTGTGCATCCATGGAAATTCACTAGTCTCCCTTCATCCAAATAAACAAGCAGCAAAAACTTAAGTGACAATATTCTTGAGTGTATTTTGTGATTCGTTCTCTGAACTCAATTGAGTCATTTAAAAGCAACTTGTGGAAAAATGTTACCAAAATTATATTTTCAAAACATCTAGTTGAAGTCAAATTATGCAAGTTGTGTAATTGTCATATTTTTTGCACTGTAAACATATCATTTTATATTTACTGTAATGTTCCTCAACTCAATTCTTTCAGTAGTGGTGCAGGAGTATGTCCTGTGTGTGGCATGTGCATGCCAGTTTCGTTGCTGGAGGACCATGCCAACATATGCTGTGACAAGATAGCGCCAAAAGAAAACATTTCACTGTAAGTGGCATATCTCAGCATTTTACACTCATATCATTCATGGTTGTATGATGCAAAAACAATTCGAATGGAGGATTTGTTGCAGCTGCCACTGCAATACTATAATACTGCATAGATCATTGCCCCAGCCAGCATTTTTAGCTCATCAGGCCTGAATGGGCTTATTGCAATGTGTCCCACGTCTGTCTGTCCATTTGTCCGTAAACTTTGAGCATTTTCTACTTCTCCAGAAGCAAAAGGTGCAGAAAGTTGAAATTTTGTGTGAAGACTCCTTGATAGTGAGGATAATAAAGGGCCACAGGAGCCCCATCCTTAAAACCTACTTTCCTCTTCTCCTCCATAAGGCCTAGAAACCTTTGTGTACAAACTCCTTGGCTAGTAGGGATTATAATTTATAGCTTTGGTGGCCCTGTAGCCCCCACTAAGGTAACATTGACAACACCCTAAAGAAAAATAAATTATGAAGCCTGATTAGCTACAGAGCCAATGGCTCTACTTTTCAATTATTATTACTTTCTTGGCGTATTTGAAATATACTGTAATTGACCCTGAAAGATTTTTATTTATGTAGGTATGTAACAGTGCTTGGTACTTTTGTTTTGTGTAGCTCAGCCTCACTGAAAGAGAGTTTATCCCTCAAAAGAAAGAAGATCCTTAACAGCAAGAAAAAGTGGAACATTTCAGTTAGACGAAGCAGGCTCATAAGTACAACTATGGAAATGATGCAAGATGCTGACCCAGATGATTGGACATCGGAACTGGTTGTGTGCTTTGTAGGTGAGGATGGCATTGATGCAGGAGGACTTAAGAGGGAGCTGTTCAGCTTGTTTTTTTAGCAAACCCCATTGCTGGAGGGAAACACATTTTCCAACATTGCATCCTCTCTGCAAGCAAAAGAATATAAGTTGTTTGGTCAACTAGTGGCAACAGCCATTGTGTTTGGGCACCCAGGACCAAAATGTCTGCACCAGTCACTGGTGCACTACATCCTCAGCCTCACGGAAGAAGTGCCTTCAGGGGACATTGCAAACAAGGATATTCAAAGTGCAGCAGTCAGTACAGCTGTTAAATCAGTGAGTAAAAACATTATTGTGCTGGGGACTAGTTTTCATCTTATTTCAAACTAAACATCAGGCATCGGCAGAATTCTTGTTTTAGTATGTAGCTGTTTGTTCCTTATACAACTAAATTCAGATGAAGGAAATTAAGCTTTGTGATTTTGTTTAGTAATAGCTTAGTGTGTATGTGGTTATTCTATATGCACATGATGAACAACTCTCAAGATTGATAATTGTATTCCAAGATTGAAGATGCATCAACAGACGCAGACTTTCTTCAGGCGGGGATTGCTTTTGGAGATCTTTTGGAAACAGCAGGATTCCAAAAGAAACTATCAACAACTACCAGAGATGCAGCCATTTATACCCTCAAGGAGCACCATATTTTTTATAGATGCCTGGGCCATCTCAGACAGTTCATGGAAGGTTAATGTATTATCATTTGTAATGTGTGTGTTATGTTATACTATTTTAACTTTATAATGCTTGTCTCCTTTTGTTTTACAAAGAATTTTAGATCTAAAACGATAAGGGGAAACTGTTCCTGTTGAATTTTAAATGGACTTTTCGAACAATATTTTTTCAGGGTTTGCAATGGTCCGCTAGCCTGAGTCAAGTACTCTATGGCACTAGTAACAATTGTTAAGATATAAATTTCATTTGAATAAGCCCAGATGTTCTGACTTTGGCTGGCAAATTAAGTTTATGTCTATACTTCTGAAGAGTCAACAGCAATTTTATTATATGATCAGCAGTAAAATATTGGGTTTTATCAGTGAAACAAACTTTCTATCAGGCAACAGTGACAATATATTTGAGAAGTTCCATTGCTGGTGGAGAAGAATATAAAGAATCCTTAGGTTTACAAGAGTATGATGGTTGCAGGGTTGAAGCTGCATGGAGTGTTGGATATGCTAAGATCTTTCCCGGATGAAGGAAATCAACTCCTCCTAGCTGAATCCTCCATTCTGAGAGCGGAGGAAATCAAGAATTTCTACCTCTATGCTGTGTCTGAGGGGGAGAACAAGGAGACTGAAGAAAGTATTGTGTACAACTTCCATCGCTTTCTTGGTCAAGTTGAAAGTAAGTTATGTGAAGGGAAAGTTTTTATCAAATTTGCAGCCTACAATTAAAACATGTACATCATTAGACAAATGCATACTGTTTTCTTGTTTAATTCATTTTCACTATTTTCAGAAAAATGGTCAAATAAGTAACTTAGTTCCTCCAATATATACTTAAATTATGATTTTTGTATATTGGTAAACAATGCCAGTATGTTTTGAAAACATGGTTTTAGTCAATTGATAATGTTCCACTTGTGTAAATGATCAAATATCCCTTTGTTTCCTTGATATGTTTAAGGAGGTGAACGAAGCAGTAATTATATGAATGGCAAACTTTATTTGATAATGTCTTGTAATGTTATTTCAGAGGGCAGGATATCCTCAACGGTAAAAACATTACCTGATGAAGAAAACACAGAGAGTACAAGCGACGTTGACACATCTGTGAAGGTGACACTTGCCCACGTCATGATGGCACTTTTGGGTAGCCCAGGACTACCTAGAGATTTAGACAGTGGTCTTATCGAATTTAATCATGAGAGTCTTGCCTTGTCCTATGTGAATACATGTGCTCCATCCATAACCTTCCAAAACACCACCAAACTTGAGAACTACAAGGACTTTGAAAATGCAATGATGGACATAATTTATGGTGCTGTTGGTTTTGGCAAAGAATAAAGAAAAAACCCATGAAACTATCTTGCATATGCTTTTGATTGATATACCTGGACAAAGTTGGCACCCTTTATGTAAAAATTAATCATTGTCTATATGTAAAACTTTGATTCATCTAAGAGTTATTTTAAAATTGATATTTCTTTAAATTGTGAAAAAAGTTTTATTGGTACTGTGATTTTAGCTCATCAGGCCATTAAAGCCAGATGAGTTTATTACATGGCATATTGTCCGGCATCCATCCGACCATTTCTAAACTTGCTTTTTTACTTCTTCTCAAGTAGCATAAGGCCTAGAAACTGAAACTTCAGACTCCTTGGCTAGTTAGGCTTATGATTTATAGCTTTTTTGTGACCCTAAGGCCCCTAATAAGGGCCACATGGGTCATGCCCTTTCATTGAATATTTGAACAATTTCAATTTCTGAATTGATTACTGCTATCTGAAATTCATCTCCTATATACTAAATTTTAGGATTAGTGGCCCTGTGACCCCAACAAAGGGGGAACCACATTGGCCACACCATATTGCAAAATTTAATATGAAGCCTGATGAGCTACATAGCCAATGGCTCTTTTTTTTATAGAAAATACTGTTGTTCTTGTGTCAAAACTGCAAAATAAATTTTGCTTACAAAGTTAACAATTAACACCATTTGGCTTCCCAAAAGTCACTGACTGACTGTTGAGACTTTATCCCTTTTACAACATCTTTCTAAAAGAAACTACGTTGATACGATCTAGGAATATTGATGTTTTTGTTTTTACCTTAATTCATGTATAAAACACTTCTCTTTAATTGAAGGGGATCATTACGGTTAAAACTGAACAGATTTCATCAGAAGAAAACTTGTACTGAATCATTTGTCATTTTTATTTTAAAAGGTTCATTCGGCTGTAACCACTGATTTTTGTTGAAGGGTCCTTACAAAAAGTAATCAGTAATGGATTATGGATTTTTTTACTCAACAACCAATATTGAGCTCCATCTCACAGTATGATTACACTTGGAACTAAAGACCACATTAACATTTGACCTTTAGAATTTTATCCCATTGGTATTATATAGCCTGTGATAAAGTTTTTGCCCTAACTTTCTGTCTGTTCCTCCCTCCGTCAGTAATTATTTTGTATATGACCTAGCCCATTTAATCTTGTTACAAAGGTTGATGTCAGTAAATATGAGCTATTGACGTGTACACCAAATTTGGGTTTATTTGGATACTCTTTCCAAATCCTAATGTGTAATCGCTTTTGTTTCTGCTTGATATTGTCATCATTATCTTTTTCAACAAGAACTATTCTTGAAAATTGGTACTCAAAGCTATATGTATATTTGTCATTGAAATGAACTTGAACTTATTTAATATATGCCATATCTTCCTTATTTGAAGATATATTTGGAGCTGCTAATTAGTTTTGGTCATTTTTGCCAAATTGCAAACCATGTATACAATGACCAGCAGCTTTTGTTTGTGGATTACCGGGCAAGGCCCTTTGTTCAGATTTGTTTTTGCATTTCAAATAATTTAATTCACTGGACATGTGTATTTCACCTTTTTTATATCATTTTGTTTGTGTTTTTAAATGTTTTTAATTTCTTAGCCAAGTTAAGTCTCTTTTTATATTAAGGCTTACTTGTTTTAATTATTTTTGTAAAGACACTTTAAAAAGAGCAGGTATGAAAATAGTTTGTCCAATGTGTTGTGCTTAGGGTTACATCATATCGAGATAATGAAAATTTTGTATTAACATTTTAATAATAAAATTTCAAAAGTGGAGTTTTATCAGCATATGTTCAAGTTGGGTTTTTTTTACTGATTGCCCTTGAAAACCTATAAATATCTTAATAGCGGATATCACAGTTTAAGTTTACATGAATACTTGTTACATTTACCCTATCAAATCCTAACTGTCCATCTGGCCACACTTGAAAAGTCTCTTGATGTATGTTTTAGCAGTTGATTTGTGCCATTGTTAGGTTTTCGATCATAATTGCAACTTTATACCCTGATATTGTCTCTGTACAAACATAATTCTTTAAAGGAACATTCAGTCGGACGACACCAGTGTTAAAACTTTACAAATTTAAACAAAAAAATACTCACGGAATGGCTCTTTAACAAATCACCTTTTAAATACACCATTATCTAAATTTAAGAGATTTAAGCATTATCATCCCAAAAGAAGGACAACTTTGATAACTTAAGAGAATAATCAAAAGGTTTCAATACAAATATGTAAAGCTAAGAATATATAAGCTTTCACAAAAGGTGAGATGCTGCATCATCTCACTTAATACAAACTACTGGACTCTCATGATAAATCAGTGTGTTGATGTAAATAGGTTGTATCACTGTTCCAAAACACGACAGACAGATTCAAATATGTCAACACCACAAGAGTCTGATACAGCTAATGGATCACACTGCTCTCTGAGAGTATGGAGTGTGTCTTCAGGAATAGGACAAGGAGCGTCAAGTTCAACAGCAAGGGAATCATTTTCAGATGATGTCGGACTGTTACCATCAACTCCATACATGTCCAATTCAACCTTTTGAAGAAAAAAAGATAAATTTGTCATTAATACATATTACAGAATCAAGAAAGAATAATATTAAATAATATTAATTTAAAAAGATATCTTTTACAATGGAATTTTTTTTAGGATTTTGCTTCATTTTTTAAATCTTAGAATGGCTAATGCCCTTACATGAATAGTAAACTCCAAAATTTTAAAGGACCATTCTTTACCCATGTAAATAGAAATGTATCGTAATTAATTTGCTCCATATAAATGTGCACATGATATAATTATAGTTATATTTTTAGAGTAGTTCCCACCTGGGTCTGGATGACCTTTTTGGGGTCAAGAATTTGACCAGCAATCCATAACTGAAGTGGGGTTTGATTGTGTTCAGATCGGAGAGGCATTCTAATGTATGCCTGGACAAAGTCATCAAGCTGCTTTTGGATCCGAGGGATGAACACATACAGCAGTGCTTGCTCATGAATAGGGTTCCCAGGTACATACAAGTAGGTAGCTCTAGGTAGCAGAACAGGCGGTGAAAGATACTTATACAACCTGTCCACAGGTCTCTCCAAAACCGCTCAATTCTGAAGTACAAAAATAAAATTGTACCATACAAATCATGCAATATTAGCAATGCAATAGAGCAATGGGCTCAGTAGCTTATAAGGCTATCTAACTAATCATAAACATTGTCAGAGTTTCAATTATCTATCATTCAAAATACTTTTGATTATATTTTCATGAAAATAAATAAAATTAAGTACTGAATTTCCCCCAAGAATCACAGTGAGGTGATGTCATAGCATTATGAGGGTGTTGTGTTAATGACACATAACAAAGTGATTTTATTTCTGATGTCATTGACAAAACAAAATTATGAATTTATTACACATGTCCCTAATCTAGACTATTTCCTTCAAGAGAAGAATATAAAAATAAGTCATTAAGGTTTATAGTCTGACAATGACACCAGCGGAAAGTCCATGGGTCATATGAGCTTAACGTATGTTTTGTATGTGTAATAATGCTCACTTTGACATACTGACCTTTGGTTATGAACACTGCGGCCTGTAATGAAAGCTCCATTTTGAGTTCCATGATTCCTTAGCATGTATTCAGCAACTAGGATGTTCTCTCCCCCTTTATCTGAGCGGACCCTCTCTGGGGTGCCATACTGGTCAATTGCTGAAAGAAAAGCTCCCAATACTGTTCCTGAAGAGTTGTTGTTGGCAATTTGTAGGTAGACTGGGAGACGGGAATAGCCATCGATTCCCCCATGCACGACCATATGCCAACTGCAAGAAATAGAAGAGTTCTGGATTTATAACTTTACTTTGTTACTTTAGGTAGAACAACATTGGAATTGTGTTAAATGTATCAATATTCTGTTGAAGGAAGTATTAAATAATGTACATGTTGAACAAAATCCAACATATGTTCATCTACTTTTAACTCTTTCTACTATGATATATCATTCTTCCTATACTGTTCTCCGACTAGAAAAAAGAGTCTTCAACAGTTAGTATAACCTGGGGTTCCTTTATTGTACCATAATGTACGATCAACATGATGAGGAAATCCCTTGATGTGGTAAAAACTGTAAAATAACAGAAGATTTGATAAATATGATGTTCTCTGGACATGGAATGAGCACAATTATACTTTTGGCTAAGTAACACTAAATTATGACATTTGGCATGATTGAAATATATTTATAATATATTTTGTAATAAACAATTGCTTTGAAAATAACTAATTGCTTTAAAAACAATGACAAATCTGATACAAAATGAAATATGCATGTTTCACCCACTAGTTAAGACCCTCACAAACTTGCAGACAAGCACGCTTTTACAAGGTTACGTTATCCCACCCATATAGAGCCTCACGGCTTTACAGATGCACATTTATCTTATATTCATTAAATTCACAAAGTAAAATGAAATAATTAACCTAAGATTACGAAGAATGATTTCTTTATCATCTTAATTCAAACTTACGTCTTGGTGGAGGCATTATGCTGGGAAATTGACAATAAATGAATTGCGACACTTGTCGCGAGCGACTTTATGGCCGATGCGCTAACACGAGGTAAAACAAAGGGAGATAACAAAATCTACTTGAATAACCATTAAAAAAGTTTACAAAGTTTAGCACAGTGGTCTAAGGGAAACAACTCTGCTTTGAAGTAACATAAAATCATTAATGTCAGTGCATGACATGACACTCCCCGTCTGATATTAAATAGAATATCACTTTAAAAAACAGCTGAAACAATCAAATCAAACATAAAAATTTACACATGTATCAAAAAACACTGGAATATCATCAGATCCAACACGTTGAAAAGAGGTCAACAGTCATTCAGAAATCAACAAAACTACTTCTGTAACTGGTCGTGTGAACATAACAGACTTATTGTCTTTGAGCACTTTGACTTCAATCTTCCGCACAATGTTATCATCACTAGGGAAAACGTTAGTTATGCGTCCCATTGGCCAATAATTTCTATGTGTCGATTTGTCCTTTAATAAAACAATGTCACCAATCTTCAAATTTTGCTTCACATCAGTCCACTTCCTGCGGACCTGTAGCTGCTGAAGATACTCTCTCCTCCACCGATCCCAGAAGTTGTCAGCCAAATGTTGAACACGTGCCCACTGATGTTTATACATGATAGGCAGAGTGAATTCACCTGAAGGTATAGCTACAAAATCAGTTTTCTGCGTCAGAATCATCGAAGGAGACAACACCGTTGCACAATCTGGGTCTGAGGAAACTGGCGTGATAGGTCTTGAATTCACAATAGCACATATTTCTGCCATGAATGTTACGAGCACTTCATGTGTGAGGTGATGTGGGTTCTGGGAAAGAAGAGAATCTAAAATCCTCCTTACAATACCAATCATTCTCTCCCACACTCCACCCATGTGAGAGGAATGGGGGGTGTTGAAGATCCACTGACATCCAGAATTGTGCAGGTAATGCCAGACTGGGCCATCCTCCACATTGAAGGCATCAATTTTTAGATTGTCAGTAGCTCCAACGAAGTTAGTACCTCTGTCTGAACGAAATAATGTTACTTTACCTCTGATTGATTGGAAGCGTTTGAGAGCATTGATAAAGGATGAACTGCTGAGATCCTCTATTACCTCAATGTGGATTGCTCTGATAGTTAAGCAAGTAAATAAAACTGCCCAACGCTTACTATTTGCACTACCACCTCTTGTTCTTCTTGTCACAACCTGCCACGGTCCAAATGTATCTACTCCGACAGATGAGAATGGTGCTCCTGTTGTGAGTCGATCTGATGGCAAGTCTGCCATTTTCTGATGCTCCAAAGGTCTGCGCAGCTTCCGACACACAACACACTTATGTAGAAGAGAAGAGATTAGTCTCTTGGCACCAACGATCCAGAATCCCCCGTTCCGGATTGCGCCCTCTGTGAGATGTCTCCCTTGATGTTGGACACTTTCGTGAAAGTGAGTGGTGAGCAACTTTGCTATATGACTGTTACCAGGTATGATGAGAGGATGTTTTTCCTCTGATGATAGATCAGATCCTGAGAGTCGTCCACCCACTCTGAGTAGGCCATGTTGATCAAGGAATGGACATAAAGCACAGATGGAGCTTTGTTTTGGAATAGGTTTACCATTGTTAAGGCAGGAGATCTCAGAACTATACACTTCCTTTTGGAGTTCAAGGAATATAAATCTCTGAGAAATTAGAAGGTTCTGAACAGAGTCATTTTGATGAAGGGGTTTCCCTTTCTTTCTTTTCGCAAGATCCTTAAGCGCTGTAATGACACTCACTAGTCTTGTCCAAGAGGAGAACCTCTCAAACCTCTTAACACCGAGAGATTGGTTGACTTCTGTTTTGGCTGAAACTATTGTAGACTTAACTTCCTTGTCTATCTCAGGATTCACAAGAGGATACATAGAGTTTCCAGATACTGGGCTATCCTGGTACGGTTGTGGAGGTCCAGACAACCACTTGTTGGTTAAGAATGCCACATCTTGTACATTTCTTGTAGCAGCATCTGCAGGGTTTGAAGAGGTGTGAATATAACTCCACTGACTAGGAGAGGAAACTTGTTTGATCCTGTGAACTCGATTGCTCACATAGGTGAAGAAACGTCTCGTGTCATTTCCAATATACCCGATTTCTTTATCATCTTAATTCAAACTTACGTCTTGGTGGAGGCATTATGCTGGGAAATTGACAATAAATGAATTGCGACACTTGTCGCGAGCGACTTTATGGCCGATGCGCTAACACGAGGTAAAACAAAGGGAGATAACAAAATCTACTTGAATAACCATTAAAAAAGTTTACAAAGTTTAGCACAGTGGTCTAAGGGAAACAACTCTGCTTTGAAGTAACATAAAATCATTAATGTCAGTGCATGACATGACACTTCCCAAAAATAATAAACAACGAATCAAAAATGTTCAGCAAATGTAATGTACTTACCGAATGAGTTTATGATAGCCATCAATATGCCAAAGTGCCAAGGGTGCACGGACATTGTATTTCCGTCGAGAAATTGGTTTCAATGTCATCCTTCTATAAAGAACACCATCAAGGTCAACATGTCTCATGGATTCTCGTACTCGATACTCCTGCACAACTATCCCCTTGCTTATCAAATGTCCTTTCACACTTCGATATCCAATATTTGGAAAATTGTTTAGAATATCCAGGACTTTGTCATCCAGTTCCAAATCAGTTAAATCACTGAATTTATCACTCATTGACAAATTGAACTCAACTAATCTTCTGCAAATAGTTCTGCGGCTAACTCCAGTGAGTTCAGCAATTCTTTTAGCTGTAAAGTTACTACTGATGTAAAACTCCAACATATCCCTTGTTATAACAAATGAAGGACGTCCCTTGCATCCTGTAAAATATGTTTGACATTCACTTTTAACAGGATCTGAATGTATCAAGGACAACTGCAAGTGGTCCTGTGCTTCATTCAATGTGTCGAGAACACCCCCAATGTCATGATGCTCTGATAACACTGCTAAAATATCAATAACTGAAGTTAGGTCATTGTTCAAGTCTGAATACATATGACACGTTTGGCTTTCAATACTGATTAATATCCGTTGAATCCTATCAAGAATCACTTGTTTTAAATCGCCATCCATGGATCTGAAAGCATATAATTTGTAAATTAGAGAAAGTGGAATAGAATGCAACAAATTACTGGCACTAGTGTACATTTCGTACTACATTTTAAAACCCTTGGCTCATGTTAAACTGTCTTCTTGCTCTGAATTTTGTCTAATTATTCAATTATATAAATCATTATATATTAAATAAAATCAATTTCAATGGAATTGGTCATAGGGTACCGTACACACAATCATCCTATTATAAACCTTGTAAGAATGGGTTACTTGTTACCAGTCAAATCGCCCCACCTTAAAATCACCATAGCGATTTGACCAAAAATCTGGGGCAATTAGACCAATTGGGCTGGGGAGATTTTAAGGTGGGGCGATTTGACTGGTACAGCCGTGTCGGAGGGTAAAGATACACACTCTCACAAAACATAACTACTAAGTAAATCAAGATGAGTGTAATAGATTGATGCATTTTTTGCATCTCAAGGCAATTTGGAAGATATCATGAAGTTTTTTAAAATGTAAAAAGGACTTAGATATTGATTAGTGGCACAAAATTGGTAAAAACTGACAAAATTCCTACCAAACGTATCGTCATCAAACAGTTCGCCTTCCCACATAACAATTGTCAGTGGAAACCAAACTATTGAATCGACTATCGGTTTGTCTTTACCTAAACTTCAGAAAACGGTTTTAAAATCGATCAAAACCATAGTAATGTAAATGTTAGGTGTATTCTAACCCTGCATGCGTATCTTTAGCCTACACATGCTGGTAGTCGATTGAAAACTTTCAGTGTCACTGACAAACACATTTCACCATGGATATTTTGCATAAATATTATCAATTAAGCTCTAAACTTTTATCCCATACCGTATATGTATCGGAAGAATGAACATATCTTAGATGTGTAGCTTTACCCGACAGCACTGTATGTACGTATAATATTAAGATTGCTTTTCTTCGAATCGAGGCATTGATTACGACATCAACGTAAAATATTAAATGTTTGGGTAAATGTTTGAATCATACTTCATTTTCACTGATCGATATAGTTTGTGTAAGGTGTCAACTTATACTAAGATTTACCTGTGGGCAAGAACGAACCATCCTAAGGTCCAAGAGTTCCAAGACAAGATCTACGATGTTGCTGACCGGAAACTTGACAAGGGAGAAGTAATTGTTGAATATTGTTTTTTTAACACGGGATGATTCGTTCATTTTCGGCAGTCTCCGTAAAACTTCCAAATATGGTCAATGCGAAATCGTGTACAGATGTATTTCGGAACATTGCAATCATAACCATGCAACTCATGTAAAACTCCAGATGCAAAAGTCTGTTTCCAAAGGGTGATTTTACAACTCTTCATTTTTCATTCACCAATTGTAAAACGTAGTTTGTAGCATTGCTAAATGTGTATATCCCTCGTATTTGAAATACAAAAATGAGTTTCGACTTTAACATTTCTAAAATTACATTTGAACTTTGTAAAGTTGAGAACAGAAAGTTGAGTTTTACAGGAATGAAATGTTAGGTTTGCATACTTGGACTTGTCTTTTGGAGAATTGCATGGTTGAGAACGACATGTTACAACTTGCGAATTACGAGTTTACAGGATTTCATTTTTGGCACACATCCCCTTCCATAGTTCAGTGGCCAGAGACGACCAAAACTAAAAAATAGCCAGACGTTTGACTCTATTTGACACAAATATCCAACTCGTCATAAAACTCATTCATAGTGAAAATTAACAGGTTAAAAGTAAAAACTGGTTACAGGAATTCACCTGCGTCACAGAAAACTTTCAATTGATCTGTGACACAAATCTGAGTTGACATGTGTTGTCAATCTCATGAACAAAGGGGCAGTAGCACGTTTTTTGAAAGATGATTTAGAAAATTCAAATGAAGTAATTCTCGTTCAGATTTCTGATAGCTTGGTTTGTCATGGAACACTGGGTCTAAGGTCAATTCAAATGATACGAAAATAAATGTTCGTTATAGCTGTCGACTGTAAAAGCATTAAGCATTAACTGTCCACCTATCGTTTAAACAACTTTTTCAACTCTTTCGATTTCCAAGGATGTATAATTTGCAATGTCTTGGCGCCAATTAGACTGTCTACTTACCGTGAGCAGTGCTAGTTTCAGTTTGGCTTCCTCGATTTTTATTTTTCCCAATAATCAATAGTTTATGCAAAATATATTATCTTCAGATAGTCAAAACATCTCATTACTAAACCTGATCATCCGTAGTTGTTAATGGAATAATAATGTAACAAGCAAAATCCACATTAGTGTGAATACTTTTTAATCATTTGAAGTATGAGTAAGGACATAAAGGAATGACAAATTTTTCACTTAAGGATCGCTCGTCCTTGATTGGCTGGCGTGTATTGTTTCTCGGAAATAGAAGTTTTTGCTGATATATTTGCTTAAGGAGGGTATTCATTATTATGATTATTTATCAATAAATTTGCACTGGAATAAAGTCAAATGCTCTTAAGTATCCATATAAAAAAACTTTAGAATATTTTGGCAGAATAATACAAGAAGTAACTTTTCAGATGGGTTGAAAAGTTTAAAAAAGCAGTAGTGCAAGGTGACCTAGAATTCGGACACTGTATCGATTCAAATACTGAATTGTCAAGTGACCCCTAAGCAAAGTTTTATGGCGATGAATAACAATTTTGATTTGGTGTATTATTTTGAACTATTGAAATAAACAGTACATTTCAAGGTTACATTGGTATATATTCGGGGAAAAGAAAAACAAACGGTGTTCACTCTGCTCTTAAAATTGAGTTAATTTGTGTTACTTTTATTGTTTTATAGTAATACACAGGTTTAGAAAGAATTTGCGATTATCAAATATAACATTATCAATATATTTCAGCAAAGTGAAGCATAAACTGAAGATGTCATTTATTTGTGTACAAATTACAACAATTTGTTTAATCTTTAATGAAAACTTATCTATTTTGAGAAGCGGCGGAGGCGGCAATCAACTGCAGTTTACGTTTTTAGGTCATAATTATTGATGAATTTCTCATCAAAACAGTCTTGAAATCTTGAAATGCACATTTTAAAATGCCCTTTGTATCTATTTGGAGAAAATATTGTCTTCATTCAAAGCTCTAAGATATCGTGTATGAGTGATTTGAAATTTGAAAACAAAGATATTAGAAATTGACACTGTATAAACTGAGAAGAAAGCTGAATTATTAATAAGTTTAAGTGGCAAATTTGTTGCAAATATCCCATATTTTAAAAAAATATTCTAAATGATAAAGTCAATATTTAATAATAGCATTCATATATATTGGTAAGTTTAATTTACAGGACAGTCAGATCTATAAAAATGGTCATAAAAAAGTTGTAAATAATTGTAACAACTTTCATATAATTCATATATTTTATTTTAATTCTATTTTGATTATTAAAATATGAATTCTTAGTTATCATTTTAATGTTGTAGGTATGCAGCGATTGTTTTATGTGTCGGAAACGTCAGAATTCGTTTTAAAAACCAAGCTGACGGCAATAAAAAGCCAATTGGAAATTAGAGAATGAAAATAAAGTTTGTATTTTTTGCCCCAGTGATGTTTATAATATATAATGGTGAAATGAACAATTTAAATTGTTTATGTTTGGATAGCAAGACGTGTTTATTACAGGACAATAACCTTTCGAAAAATAGCTAATATGTCAGTTTAAGCGGTAAACAAACATTTTAAAAAGAAATCCGGAAATTATATATTGCTTCATTAAATTTAGTGAAATAAACATTTTAAGCTAGCATTTGTACATATTGAGACAACACATTTCAACAATAATTTATGTTATTTACAGACCGCGACGCTCGGCTCTGAGAAAGCAGCTGAATTATCTGTCAGTTTGAGCGCCAAACAAAGTTTTAATTTTTTTCCCCAATTATCAAATAGTTTGTCATCAATGTATTTGAAATAGTAAAATAAACAGTTTAAGATGCCATTTGTATAAGTTTTGATAACAACAATTTGTCCTGCGCTCAATGAAAACTGATCGACTTGGAAAACCGGCTGTCGGTAAAATCAACTGTAGATTTATTGTGTATTGCCGAGTGAAACAAAGTTGATATTTTTTGTCACAAAGATCAATATTTTTCTTACAGAATTATTCCAAACATTGAAATAATCATTTCAAGATGCCATTTGTATATGTTTTAATAACAATAATTATTTATTTTCATGATAATCAGCTCTAGAAAAATGTCAGCCTAAGCTTGTTCTTAGTTTGAGCGGTTTAACAAAATTTTAAATTTTTTAAGCTATTATAAACATTTTTGTCATAAAATTGTTTCAACTACAAAAATAAACATTTTATGATGCCATTTGTATATGTTTAAATGATATATTTTGTTAATAAAGTCGACACAAAGCTCAAAATATGTTGTAAAATTGTTAGTTTGAGCGGTTAAACAAACTTTTTAGCTCATCAGGTCTGAAAGACCCGATGGGCTTATGGCATGGCAAGGCGTCCGGCGTCCGTCCGTCCGTCCGTCCGTCCATCCATCCGTCCATCCGTCCGTCCATCCGTAAACTTTTCACTTTTTCGACTTCTTCTCCAGAACCAATGACTCTAGAGAGCTGAAATTTTATGTGCATACTCCTTGGCAAATGGGGATTCTAAATTGTAGATTTCGTGACCCCATGACCCCAAATGGGGTCACAAGGGTCAAAACATGAAAAACCTATTTTCATCTTCTTCTCCAGTTCCAAAAGGTCCAGAGAGCTGAAAAGTTCTGTGTAGACTCCTTGGGCACTGGAGATTCTAAATTGTAGATTTTGTGACCCCATGACCCCAAATGAGGTCAGAGGGGTCAAAACATGAAAAACCTATTTTCATCTTCTTCTCCAGTTCCAAAAGGTCCAGAGAGCTGAATAGTTGTGTGTAGACTCCTTGGCCAAAGGGGATTCTAAATTGTAGGTTTGGTGACCCCATGACCCCAAATGGGGTCACAGGGGTCAAAACCTAAAAAACCTAATTTCATCTTTTTCCCTAGTTCCAAAAGGTCTTGAGAGCTGAAAAGGTGTGTGTAGACTCCTTGGCCAACGGGCATTCTAAATTATAGGTTTGGTGACCACTTGACCCCAAATGGGGTCACAGGGGTCAAAACCTGAAAAACCTATTTTCATCTTCTTCTCCAGTTCCAAAAGGTCTAAAGAGCTGAAAAGGTGTGTGTATACTCCTTGGACACTGGGGATTCTAAATTATAGGTTTTGTGACCACTTGACCCCAAATGGGGTCACAGGGGTCAAAACCTAAAAAACCTAATTTCATCTTTTTCCCTAGTTCCAAAAGGTCTTGATGGCTTAATAGTTGTGTGCAGACTCCTTGGACAATGGGGATTCTAAATTGTAGGTTTGGTGACCCCATGATTTCAAATGGGGTCACAGGGGTCAAAACCTAAAAAACCTAATTTCATCTTTTTCCCTAGTTCCAAATTGTCTAGAGAGCTGAAAAATTGTGTGTAGACTCCTTGGACACTGGGGATCCTAAATTGTAGGTTTGGTGACCACTTGACCCCAAATGGGGTCACAGGGGTCAAAACCTAAAAAACCTAATTTCATCTTTTTCCCTAGTTCCAAAAGGTCTTGAGAGCTGTAAAATTGTGTGAAGACTCCTTGGCCAACGGGGATTCTAAATTATAGGTTTGGTGACCACTTGACCCCAAATGGGGTCACAGGGGTCAAAACCTAAAAAACCTAATTTCATCTTTTTCCCTAGTTCCAAATGGTCTAGAGAGCTGAAAAATTGTATGTATACTCCTTGGACACTGGGGATCCTAAATTGTAGGTTTTGTGACCACTTGACCCCAAATGGGGTCACAGGGGTCAAAACCTAAAAAACCTAATTTCATCTTTTTCCCTAGTTCCAAAAGGTCTTGAGAGCTGTAAAATTGTGTGAAGACTCCTTGGACACTGGGGATCCTAAATTGTAGGTTTGGTGACCACTTGACCCCAAATGGGGTCACAGGGGTCAAAACCTAAAAAACCTAATTTCATCTTTTTCCCTAGTTCCAAAAGGTCTTGATAGCTTAATAGTTGTGTGTAGACTCCTTGGACAATGGGGATTCTGAATTGTAGGTTTGGTGACCCCTTGACCCCAAATGGGCAATGGGCATTTTTAATTTGATTGTGAATACACTGGCCATGACCCCATGGTCTAAACCCAAACACCTATTTCTATCAAAAGTATGATGAGCTACAGAGCCCATGGCTCTATTTTTTAAAAATCCTGACAATCACTAATTATTCTTACATCAAAATGTTTAAAATACAAAAATAAACATTTCAAGATGTCATTTGTATATGTTTAATAACAATAAACTTGTATATTTCAGGCCGGGCGATGATTCTCAACTCAGAGAGAGTACACTGGGAGCTACAAGTTGAAGACTTCGGTCGAGTCCTGACAAACTTGAAGCGAAGTGGAGACAGAAAGAGTCCGGGTCAGTTCTCGGTGTTCTGTGGGACTTGTAGCAGTCCCGTCCCCGTCCCTCCCTCCCCCTACCCTCTCACTACGCCCCCCTCCTACTGGGAGACCAGCTCCACACTGACAGGGAGGGAGAGAGGCGTGTTACCCCTGCTACAGATGGGGTTGAAGCTGGAGAGGAGCAACATGGACGAGGAGTACTGTGTTTCTGTTCTCCCCAGCTCCGTCTGTGTGTCTGTGATGGACTTCTGTCGCCATCACCCCGACCGTCTCTGTATCCAGGTGTGGAGGAGAGATCAGGAGGGCAGGAGGGGACATCAGGTTGGTGAGTGTGTCTCTCTGTCTCTCCCCACACCTGGGGTAGAGTTGACCCTCACCTTCGGGCTGGTGCTGGATGTGGGGAGGGGGAGGGTGGGGTTCATAGACGTGGAGAGGGGGCAACTATTGTGTAAAGTAGATCTGCAGATGAAAGACGAGGTTTCCCCCATGTTTTACGTTGATCCAGACAACAACTTCTGTGCTACAAGAATGAGACTGGTCAGCGGCCGCGAGATCTGCGTCACTGACTGGAAAATACATCTCATTCAGCAGGCCTTGTCAGACTGAACAAAGTTAGTTCATATTGTTTGTATATTTTGTAAATTTGTAAATAAGAATAAAGTTTTTAGTTAGAAATATTAGCAAGTTATATTTATCTTTGTTTATATTGTTTATCACAGTTGTTTATTTTTAATCTTGGGAAAAACCCAAACCTGTTGAATGAACAAATTTATAAAAAAGTAAGAGATAGCTGCTTGTAAATACTCTCACTGTCCTTCTTTTGACTTAATATGAAGAACAAATATACATTTGTACACTTTTAAATCATATTAAACGAATAAAATCTCAATTCTAATCACTGAGAATGTCTGTCCGTGAACTTGTTGAGTGAAGCGGCCATAAAAGGCAAAATTATCCTCTCTGTAAAAAAAACAAACGATTTGTTAAAAAAATTTCCAATATTTGTTTGAAATTGTTACTAATACATTTGTTATAACCTAATATGAAAAACAAGACCACATTTGTATACTTTTAAACATTGTTTAACATTTTGAGTCATTAAAGATCTTGTAATATGAAAGTGGCCGACTCAGATCAAAACCTACTTTTTTCAAACAACACCGTGAAAATTTTCTTTAAAAATTTGGCATGCAATTATCAACAATGACTATTTTGTTATCAGAGATGAATTTCAAGATGCCATTTACCATATTTTGATAAGAATATAAGTTCGTATTATAGTTTGTATGTTTAGTAATTGCATTGTTTACCTAAGTCAAAATGTGTAAAGGCGATATTGCTAATAACTCTCTCAACAAACAAAAAAACTTGTTAAAAAGTGTGACATATCTCTTTGAAAATATTGTCACTGTATTTATCATAAGATATCAAGGAAAGCAAGACCCCATTTTCATAATTTAAAAGACAATTTATATATCTAGATCTGCTTATTTAAAAACATCAAATTGGCCCTTCCGAATTATTATTTAATATACTCACATCTAACTTGGATTTTTCTTCCCAACAATAATGTGAAATTGTTATCATTACAGTAGAAATTATCAGAGACTAATTTCAAGTTGTTGTTTGTCTTTGTTAACTGTAATGTTCAAACAAGAGGCTATTAAAGCTGTCGAGTGACTGAAAGCAAGAGCTTATATTTATATATATATTTATATTATATATAGATAATTATTTTTTATGTTCTCGTAAGATGATTATCTGACGTTCGCCTTCTTAATTTGTATGGTGTTTTATTACTCAAATGTAATTTTGATCAAATATCTGAAAAGTTACAAATCCGAGATCCGACATATCAGTGTTCATAAACGTCCTGCAGAGTTTCCCGCTCACTTTACCGTGTCCAAAGAGCATTGTGACGTCACACTGCTCGTGTTAATGACGTCATTGTAATCGAACGAAACCTGACATAGTAACAGTGATTTCCAGGCAGCTTTTCGTAGTGTTATGCAGATCTTGGTAATTCCGCTCTTGGAGGGTATTCCAAAGTGTGCCCTTCCATAAATAATCTTTCTCTCTGGGACTGGTCAGTAGTGTGCTGTCTATGTGTATTTAATGCATAGTTTTGCCTATCCTATCATATTTAGTTAAAGTTTCGTCTACACGCGCTTCTCGATCCAACCTCCTTTGTGCATTTCTAGTTTGACTGTTTCTAGATTCCAACTGGGCCACACATCCTTTCGGTGGCACCTACTTAAAAAAAAGCAGAGTCCTTGAAAACTATGTGGCTTGATCAAAGGTCATATTGCATGAAAAACTTTCCGTGAGTGAAACCAGACTACATTTGTATAATCACTGTACATTCAAGTAATTTTCTTCTGTCTATATTGTTGAAATTTGATGGAATGGAATAATAATTTTTAACTGCTAAAAGCATTTAAAGAATTAGTCAATATGAACTGCAGATACCAATAAATGAGATAATCTCCATCTTTTAAAAAATCAAATGAAAAGTTAAAAATTGTAAAAGTTAACCGAAATTGGAACAGCTGTTTTGTTAAATGAGAAAAGACTTTGCAAACACGACTAAGTGGGGAAAGAATTTCACTTTCAACCGTACATCTATGTATTAGATTATTAATAAAATTTATCAAAGAAATCTATCTTTATTTCTTTAGATTCCGCTATGTCGCAAAACATCACGGAAAATCCAAACTAAAAGTCGTAAGCAAAGTGATCATAATGAATAAATTAGCTGAAAAAGATATTCTCAAAAGAAAAAAAACAGGCAAGACTATATAATACGAAGCGATTGAATTTGAAACAAAGTATAAGGAGAAACTTAATTGACATAATTGAGGCTTCTGACCACATTTAAGTCAAGTATGGTATTTGAGTCATCTAGACATAAAACGTAGCAACAAAGATTTTTATAATGAAGCTAAAATTTCTCCTAACGGCCCCTAACTGACTCATAGTAAGCGAATATATTTTGACTTTTCAACTGGCCGAATATATAAGATACTTGTAAGTAAACATCTTCGAAATGAATGGGGAGTTTCGTTGGTTCGGTTTAAAAGTTAGTAAGACTGCGGAATCTAAAAGTCTTTTTGAAATAAACAATGCTCAAGTCCACTGTGCATAATATCTTTACTTAAGAAATACATGCTATTAAGTTATTTTACATATTTTACATTTTTATATTGGGAAAAAACGCACATCTTGCTGGATTCCAACAGTGCATGATATCTTTACTTTATACTTGCTATTAAGTTATAAAACATATTTTACATTCTTATATTGGGATAAAACGCACATCTTGCTGGATTCCAACCCACACAGACAGCACTGACAGTACGAACAGTTTACCGACACGTCTATCAGGCCTCGCTGTTGTACTAATGAATATAGTGTGATCCCAAATATAAAGATGTTACGTTACCTTTTGTTGGTGACGGTGTTGCAGAATGAATAATGTTAGTATAAACTTTAAATGTTGGGAAGTATGACTTCAAGATAAACCCTCTTGCAGAGGCCTAGTATGTTTAGTAACCTGAATTTTAAAATAACCTTGCAAGATTTCTGATTAGTGTTACGGAGATGCATTAACTGTGTGATTAAATTATAAGTAGAAACATAATTGTGGAGTGGTGTTTAATACAGGGTATGTTTACTATATGCTTATTTGGCTGGATAAAGAGCCAAAATACCTTCTGTCCTTGAGTTCAATTACGATATTGTCCCGAAACTTCTACATCTCTAAATAGCAAAACTAGGCTGTTATAGGGTTTACAATGATGATAGAAAAACCGCTATGTAAATGTTAATAAATAAGAAATGTCCATCTCGTTTACATAAATTGTCAATTGATCTACTAAACACTCTAATCAACATATGTTTCTCCTTGTATCCGCTGTTAATAAGTTTCAAGAATTATGTTCAGTCACTGGTGCGCGCTATTGACCAGTTATGCATCATAAATTACAGCCTAAACATGTGTATTGTATCCATACCGAACTAATCAACAATAACATTCTGCTTATTGATGACTTATAAAGTTTGACATATTTTATTCCAACAACATAGTCCGCTGTGACCCTTTAAGATCTTAAGTTCAATTTACTGAGTCATGTTTGCTAAATTTATCTTGAATAAATAATGTGCACTGAATGGTTAATGTTTAATTCAATGGCTCAACTTAAACATCAGTGATGACTCAAACGAAACAACAAAAGTGGTAGAGGTTTTTGGTAATGTACGTAGAATCATTTCTCCAATCTTGAAACTCTGCCCAAATGAATGTTTTATATCGACATTCAAAGTATGTAGGGGTAAATATATAATTTTGGGCGTTCATGTTTTTGATTAACCTCACAACATAGTCTTCCAGTTTGTAGAATTTGATTAGTACAAAATATTGTCAACCCTTGAGTCAAAAAAATTAAACCAAGGGATTCATTTTCCGTTGGAATACATGATTTGTTGATTCAGATTCAGACACCTTTTTGTGAATATTGTCGGGTTGAAGGTGTTTTTTCACTGAAAGATGCTTCATCAGGTTTGCATGCCTATCAAGGTCTTTTTCAAAAAATGCGTATCCAACTACACAGTGTTGTTGGAAAATCATTCACCAATATTTTAACATCAAAATCTGAATTTTTGATCAATGACAAAGTACCTTATTCTAATTTTTAAGTATACCAACTTCTAAAACTTGCTGTAGCTATAAACGAACCGATTATCCGTTACATCACTGTTATTTGAGTACTTGGATTTCCCTTACTTCCTTCTTTATCACCACGGACCGATTTTGTAAGTCAAATTCAGAAAAGGAAGGAGATTTAGGTCTTGAGCGAGTAGGCAAAGTTCAGATATGTTTTTGAGATACGATCGGGAAATGAAAGAAGTCTTTGGCGCATTGTTGCTAAATATCCGATATTTTTGTTTTGTTTACAATCCTTTTTACTTGCTAAGAATTGCAACCTTTGCGGTTTCATTCACGGCAATGACTGTCAATTGCTCATTTGCTATGACAACGCACGTTCAAATGCATCTTCCTGTCGAAAAAGTGTTGCGTGGCTCATTTTGTTTGAAGCGTACGTTATATCATGTTCCTTAAGTTGTTTACGTCCCAAAGTCCTTTGCGCGGCCCTGCAAATAATACGCTTCTTTCTATTTATAGCAGTAAACTGATATGGGATATGCCTTTTCGTTTTTTGTCTGTGTTTTCAGTAATCATATTTCTTATTTTGTTTTATTGGTAGAAAAAGTTTTCTAAATAAATAAAGAATACGTAAAAAATACTTTTACGTGTTTTATCCTCTGATTATGTATCTTTAAAGGTGATGTTCAACATTGTTTAAAGCAGTTATTTGACATTTGTCTCGCGTACCTTTTGGTTTCTTTTTAAAATTCGTAAATGTTGTTTTATGTTATCTTTAAAACACAAAACTAATGTTTCTACCTGCTCTAAGGGAAGACACGTAACTCCCTTGCACGTGTTCCGTACCTACTGTGGTACATATCCCTCTCTTCGGTTAATTAGCAATAGTATATACAGGATCCAGTTGAATATATATACTTAAAGGTGGAATCACTCAAATGTCTTTTATGGATTTGTGAACAATTATTTAATTCCATCAAAGATCATAACACCACTGCAAGACTTATGGTACGATCTTTTTTTTAAAAAAAACACACTCTATTAATCTAAATTTACAATTTATTATTAATTTGAATAAGGCCATCCAGGCATCAGTAAATCAAGATTATTGTATAATCTTCAGTTGAGAAAACTGTTTTGCAATTTGAATAAATAACTCTGTTGATTATTCTTGAAACTTTAAAGGGGAAGTAGCACGTGTTTTCAGATACAAAAAGTGATGTGACAAAAACGAAAAAAGATGTAATCAATTGCAAGGCATTGTTTTTTATTAAAATAAGCAGTAATAAAACGAATGTACCATGTTCAGTTCAGCTATGCGATTTCATTTCCCTAACGCAAATTATGTAAAGGTGTTCACACAAAAATGGCCACGAATGGTTTTAGCTTCATACTTGATAATGTCTTCTAAACTTCTAAGACTAAGGATGATCGGGTTCTGGTTTTATTTAAATGTTTTTATTGTATGTAATTTTTGAGCCACTTAAGATTAAAATGATCAGGGAAAATTGGAAAAACTTGCTACTGCCTCTTTCAGTTTTGAATGTATTTTGTGTTTCAAGGCTTTGTACTTTTAAACACGTCTTTAAGATATGATTCATAAATTATGATTTATACAAATATTTATTATTTACCCCTGAAGTAAGCTTCAAGGAGACAGACATATTTGATCAGCATGTAAGGTTCTTTGGTTCACACCACAAACATAAAACATAGATAAATGATGGTCAGTTATGCTCGTATGAAAAATCGCACTGTATTAATTGATAGTTCAAGAAGGTTTCAAATTATTTCAGTATTTCTTCCTCTTCCATGAGTGTATTATTTCCTTCAATCAGGGCGTGATTCATGTTCTTTTATTTCATATAATAGGAAGAATATATTATGAATGTAAATAACTTGATCGTTATTTGATTATCACCGACATTAGAGCTTTTATCAACTTTATTATTTCTCTACTTATAAAACTAATTTAAACAATGGATATAAAAAATATATAATTTCTTTACTAACAAGCCTTATATGAAAATGTTAAGTTACACATCATTATTTTGTTCATTACGAAATAGATAAGGTTTAATACTGATGGGCGTTCACAATAATATAGTCTAATATATTCGTTCCTATAATTATCATGTATTCTAACACAAGTTCTGGAAGGTCAGAGGGATGAAACGCCGAAAAGAAATTCTTATACATGTCCCTACGTCCATTTTAGTCAACGTCTTCAGAAAAAATATTTTTCCAATTTTTTTTGATAAAGTCTTCTTTCCTATTAGGAGGGGTGAGTATGTGCATTGTTTTACCTTTTACAAATACCTAAGATTTAAACATAATCATGTCTTTAGGATCAGAGTACGTCCGACCTATTGCAAAATAATTATTCATCCGGTTCATTATAAATTTTTTTTTAAAATTCTACATATTTTCTGTTTTAATAAGAGAGGTGTATTCCTCAATTTCAAACGATTTCGTTTATGCAAAGTATTTGTACATATTTCCTTGTTTTGTTTTATTAAGAGAAGATATTCCTTGATTTCAAACGATTTTGTTTATGCAAAATATTTCAACTTCCATCGCAGGCCAAAAATCGCGCCGGTTTCATTCAGTACCTAATTTAAGCCTTGCAACATCCCCTCAAATTTCATGTGCCAATCTTCTAGCCTACTGCAGTAGACCTTGCTGGTCCCTCCATGCCTTATGAAGGTTGCGTCCAAACCACGGAGTTTGACACCCAGCAGCAATACTTAGATTAGTCAGTGATTTGGAGTGTTGCGAGTCGCGCCTTGCTGGGAAATTGAACGTAGTTATATTCGTAAATCAAATATTATTTTATATTTATTATATTCGTCTGTTATTGCAATGTTATGGTATTTTGTACATAATAATGTATCAAATATTTTACTGATTACATATGTAAATAATTAATATGTTTGAACAATTATGCAGATTGTGATTTTGTTTAAGAGAGGTTTTTGTTTTGGAAACTAATTTTGTGATGACAAATACCATAACAAAATTCACTTGAAACATGATACAAGTGTTACTATTGTAGTTGACTTATATTTCCCACGTTGACAAAGAAAGGTGCACATACATTGAAAGGAAGCAATATCGTTGCTACAATCGTGGGAAGATTGTATAGTGCATTACCAGGTGTTTTCGACCAGTCTAAGGATTTAACTGTTTATCAATTTGAAAATATCCTATTAAAAAGTGAAACGAGAGCTAATCTTTCCTCACGATAGAAACCAACACAAAAGCCGGTAGAACCCACTCTATACTGTTTGTAACTTTTATTTACTTTATATTTACGTTTTAGTTTATTTGTACATGAACAAATTAATATGAATATTATCAATGTGTGTAAATGCGCCTTGTGTACATAAACAAGTTTTTTTTAATGACGGTGAATGATGTATCAGTAATGAAGACTATTTTACAACTTCCTTTATTTAGTATGGGCGACTTTGTCTGTGTCACTCAAAATGTACATGAACATTGTTCTGAGTTAGTCCTTGATTGGTTTATCAATGAAGTCTGGAGCAGGAATAATGTTTGGTCAAAAAAAGAACAGCATTTTGTATCCTTTTCAACAAATGTTTTTAAGTATCATCATGAATGTTTGTTACTAAAAGTGTATTCACAGAAACACATTTGTGTAATCAATGGAACTGAATTTTGTATCATAAAGGTGTATACTTGTACGAGAAAACTTCGTTCTGGTTAATGAAACTGTTTTTGCTTTACTTATGTATGTACATAAACAGTGTGTTTGATCATTGAAGCTGAATGTATCATTCAGGCTTTCTTATTACTTCCTATTACTTCGTTTGTGAACATATGAAATCAATAAATCATGGAAAGACTGATGAGTTTCAAAACCAATGGCAATCTTTTTTCTCCAATTAGGAGGTTAGTCACTGATACACCTATATTGGTTTAAATAAACGTGTATCTACACTCAACTGTTTAATTTTTTATACTTCTACACACAATGGTTAGACTGTTTGTGACCTCTATATCATTCAGTTCTTAACCAAAGATACATTATATTACAGATACCAGTTTCTGTAGGTTAGGATATTCTATCAGTAAAATTAAAACGTAAAATACAGCTACATTCCATCGTTTTTCTCCTTGAGGCTAACTACGGATGGGTCAATCTTGAACCATTTTATACAAATTTGAAATATCTAGAACACGCATCTTTTATCACCTAAAATATGACAATCAATACTCTTAAATGAAAATTGTCCAACAACTTTATATATGTGCATATAATTCCTGTTTAGATTAGCACTATAATAACGCCCCAGCAGCAGCACTTTCCAGACCTAACGCCCCAGCAGCTGTTCTTTCCGGACCTAACGCCCCAGCAGCAGCACTTTCCGGACCTAACGCCCCAGCAGCTGTTCTTTCCGGACCTAACGCCCCAGCAGCTGTTCTTTCCGGACCTAACGCCCCAGCAGCAGCACTTTCCGGACCTAACGCCCCAGCAGCAGCACTTTCCGGACCTAACGCCCCAGCAGCAGCACTTTCCGGACCTAACGCCCCAGCAGCTGTTCTTTCCGGACCTAACGCCCCAGCAGCAGCACTTTCCGGACCTAACGCCCCAGCAGCAGCACTTTCCGGACTTAATACCTTTATGTTGTCACCAGACTGAAACGGTTATCCTTGAATCCTTAATTCTCGATTTATTGACATCATTGATGACTTTCGGCATATATGAATCAACTTACAGAGGGTCTCTTCGACTTTTGATTTTCGAAGATAGAGTAATGTCTTAAAATCCTGTCGAGGTTACAAAGAGTCTAAGGGGGCGTGTCGGGAGATCAAATGAGGCGGCAATGCTGCATGTTGTCCTTTTCATGTTTGAAATATTCTCTCAGGATGAAGCTCATTACCCAGTCTCGTATTAAATATATTGCCAAAGGTTGTATGGATTAGATATTTCTCTATCGACCTTCTTTGTTTTTGCTACCCCAGGTAAGACATTTTGTTTATATGTAAATTTGTGTTGACGAGTGAGTGAGTGAGTGAGTTGGGGTTTGACGTGCTTTCTACACTATTTCAGTTGTTAAACACGTGGATGACAAGCAACCAAAAGGGATCGGAAGGATGAGAGGAAAGAAAGGCATAGTGAGAGATGAAAATATGTACAGTTTCATGTGTAATAGAAATTTACATGTGTTTTGACAATACGTAGCCACTGGCAGGCTCTAAATGTTGTCCATTTAAAGCTTCAGGCAACGCGTTCGACTTAAAATTAAATTTATAGTTATAATAATGCAGTTATATGCCTCTCATTTCCATACACAGTATGTTTATCTCCTTAATGTACATACAACCAGGTGTATTCAAATTGTGACGCGAAGTCTTCGAGGGACATAATAAATCTTTTTAAAGCAGCGACCAGGGAAGGTACAATTAGAAGAAAAATTGGTTTGCGGCACGAAAGAAACAGGGAAATCTTGAGTCTCATCGAATATTGTATCAATTCACGGTAATCCACCTATAGACTGTTTTTCAACATAGGGAGTTTTAAAAATCAATCAATCAGAATCGATAATACACCGTAATCATGTTAAAATACTTGTTTGGTTTTGCTATTGACACCTTTTTCTGTTTCATTGTGGTGTATGTTGCAAGTTTTCCATCCAAATACGTTTTTTTTCTGTTTCCATAACATTTGAGGTTGTAGGTTGATATAATTGTAACTGCCTTTCATGGTCGATGTTGCAAGTATTTCCAACATTAAACGTATCAAGAGTAACGGGTAATTGTCAGGAATGAAGATGTGGCGTGCTCACGACGATGCTTGCTCTTGCAGTTGCTGGAAATAACATACACTGGTAAATTTTTATCAGGTTATTCTATGCAAAATGAACTCTTTACCCAATTGAACAACGCTGAGCACGGTGGTACGTTTCAGTCGTATGGTTTTCACGAGAGCTTCCGTGACAAATATAGCAATGGCTTTCATGTACATGTATCAAACATAAAACCATGTCTTTATCTCAATTATAATGCTTAAATTAATTTTAAAATTTCAGCTACCTCACAAATGATATTGGGGCATTTCCAATCTGTCCATGTTTCTCGTGCTATTCATCATATGGGTAATGTAACAATTCAGACCTAAACATAAGATAAACATATCAGATAAATAAACACGTACATAGCAATTGACAGTGTTAAACTGACCCCTAGACTTCACTCAGATACCTTTAAATGATTCCAATCCGTTCAAGTATCTGTATGAGTCCGCATTACTCTTCATGTTTGATGAATATATAAGAAAAACTCAGGGTTCCTAAAATAGAGTCAGTCTAACTTGAATTACCCAACACTTGAAGAGGATTCTGATTCAAGCGAAGAGTATGTGCCAGGAATGTACAGTACAGTGGTGATGTAGAGTTACTCACTCAAACTAGTTCGAAAAAAGACAAAGGTAGAAACTCTTATAAACGTAGCAGGGTCTGTAACACTTAAATAAATACAGAGTTTGTAAATGGAGAATATTTCAAATTATAAATTGTCTATAAACCTATGTTAGGTAAACTGCATCTGGTGAACATTTACTGGGATTTTATGTACGCTTTGCACTCATTTCTCGTTTAGTGTTAGTAATTGCAGTAAATCTATATTTCCAATCTTAATGATATATCAATTAAAGTCAAATGCATGTTAATAGACAGACAGACAGACAGACAGAATTTATTCAATTTCTAAGGCCTCTGGCCCATACAACATACATGTACGATATGAACTATAACATGCTTTGTACCTTAACAATTAATTATTGTAACATTATTTAAGTGAAGACTTAATTGCGTACTTTACTTAAAAACTTTCCCATTTGTTTAAGAGTCTTTATATTTTGTGTGGACATTAAATTTAAGAACTTGTCGAGAGATGGTGGACTGAAGAAGTTGTCATGAAAGCAGAGTTGTCGTTCTTGGCTGTACTTGTCACAAACCATTAGTACATGAAATTCATCCTCAATATGAGATATATTTTTGGAAGAACAAAAAGAGCACAGTCTTTCTTCCCTTGGAATGTTAGAATGGCGGCCAATTTCTATGGCTAGTCTGTAATTGTGACATTGAAATCTTGCAAGAGCAGTCTTATAGTATAATGGAATTTCAGATGAGATTAGATATTTTTCAGCATTTAAAAGTGACTTATATTGGGCATAATAGTTACATTTGGGCGAGTCCGAAAGAGATGAGTGCCAGTTCTGAGTTAAACAGTCTTGTAATCTTTGTTTGAAAGTGTTGAGAAATGCTTTGGTATCACCAATCTCCTGACTGATCCACAGAAATCCAAAACCATATTGAAAGAGTATAACCCTGATGTTACTGGCCCATGTGTTCTTCCCACTGTCATCTAAGGCCTTGAGCATGAGATAAGCTTGATGAGGTTGCCTGTTACCCTTCATATGAATTAACCTGCACCAGTAGCTAACTGCTCTACTCATGTAGTCATACTGCAGTGGAGTTCTGCCACACTCACCCAGAACCATGCTGTTATTAGTGTTCTTGTTTAGTCTAAGATACTTTCTGCAGAACTTTTGTTGAACTTGTTCAATTGTTTTGCAATAATGAGTTCCCCATATTTCTGCACCATAGCATAATATGGGAGATATCATGCTGTCAAATATCATAAATAGTTCATTTAAATTTAGGTGTCCATAATTATAAGCTTGTTGAAATCTATTAAGTGAAAATAGAGCTTTAGTGGCTTGTGCAGCTTGGGATATTTGAGATTTTGTCCAAGATAATTTTGGTGTGAATATTGTTCCAAGATATTTGTAGGAATTTACAGTTTCAATTTGTTGACCTTTAAAATACCACTTTTCATAGTTTCTTAGAGGACCTCCTTTCCTAAAAACCATTATCTTAGTTTTGTTGAGGTTTAACTTCATTCCTGTTGCATCACAAAAATCTTCAACTACATTTATTTTCTTTTGTAACTGATTTGCAGTATCTGAAACAGTTGAAACATCATCTGCATACATGAGACCAAAAATATCTGGGGAATCAGTTCTTAAAAAAATACCTCTTCCACCGGTTTCTTCCATTCTTGTTATAAGCTGATTTATGAAGATTATGAAGATCTGAGGGCTTAGTATACACCCTTGCCGGGTTCCAATATTGCAGTGAAAGTACTTTGACAAACCATGGTCAGTCCTAATACATGCTGATAAGTTAGAGTACATTGACACAATGAAGTTAAGCAGTTCACCCTTCATCCCAATTTGTTGAAGACTTCTGAACAATATACTGTGGTCAATACAGTCAAATGCTTTAGAAAAGTCAATAAAGAGGACATAAAATCTCCCATTCTTTTTCAGTAGGTATTTCTGAATCATGGCTTGAAGTGTTAATATATGATCAATTGTGGAATATTTATGTCTAAATCCTGCTTGAGACTCAGACAAAATGTTATTATCATCACACCACTCTTTGAGTCTGTTATTAATTACACTTGTCAGAACTTTGCAAAGTGAATCAATGAGAGATATTCCCCTATAGTTGTTTGGATCAGTTAAAATTCCAGTTTTATGAAGAGGGCATATTATACTCTTTCCCCAGACTGATGGGAATGACTCCATAGTAAACAATTTATTGAACAGCTTTATCAAAAAAGGGGTTATATAATCTCTTGTAGATATGAAAAATTCATTTACTACTCCATCTGGTCCAGGTGATTTATTGGTATTAAGGTTCTTAATACAATGATTGACTTCCACCTCTGTAAAAGGCCTGTTCAAATCCCAATTGTCTACTTCACAAGAGTCACAGACCATATCTGGGTACACATTGTGAATGTTAGCATTTGTCTCAGAGGTGCTCAATAAGTTATGGAAATGATCATACCACTGTTTTGCAGAAACTTGTTGAGTTGAAGAGTTAGTGGTTTTATGATTCTTTAATAATCTCCAGAATTGCTTGGGCTTAGACTTTGCTTCTGAGAGAAGATGCCTTTGATTCTCAAAGTAACTTGACCTTTTCTTTGCAAACATCTGTTTAAACTGTTTTCTTTTAATTTTATAGCTTCCAATATCATCACCAGAGTCTCTGTGATTTCTTAAAGCTGTATATTTATTGTGTTTAAGGTTTTCAAGCTCCTCATCCCACCATGGGGGTTGAATCTTATCAGTAATTGGAGTTTTCTTATGTAATTTTACACTATCATTAGCTGCTGTTCGATAGAGATTAACAACTTCCTCTACTGCTATATCAACATTTGCGTCAATTAAGGAGAATAAGTCATCATACCTAGCATTGAAATCATCTTGAAATTTATTTAGAAAAATAGCACTTTTTTCTTCGCACCAAGTAAACTTATACCATTTCTCTACTGGCACATCATCATTTCGCAGAGGTAAATGCTCATTCAGAGGGAGATTGTCAGTTGCATTTGGAGATTCACTTAAGTTGAGAGTACATCATGGAAAATGACACGAGTCATCTCTGTCTAGATCTTCAAAATGGCTGATGTTAGAGAATAGCTCTGATGATGCTAACATACAATCTACAACGCTGGATTATTATGTTTGACACATGTAAAGTTTCCATCTTTATCACCAGGGAAACGCCCATTTAGAGCATGAATCCCAAATATTGAACATAGTTCAGCTAGTTTTTTGCCATAGTTGTTATACGTATCTTTATCTCTTGAACATCTTGATTGATCAAAGCTATCACTTAGGTAATCATCACTGTTTTCTTGTATGTGTTCAAGGTTATCACAAGGTATGTAATCAAGAAAGTTGCCCATTCGTGCATTCAGGTCTCCAGATAAAAGATAGTAGTGATCATAATGTGAGCTCACAGTTGTCTCAAGATATGTACCTAAACGGTCCATGCCATCATAGTCGATTGTTTGGAAGACAGGCGAATTTTCAGGCGAGATGTAGGTAAAGATTAAAATGGTGTCTTTCATTAAACCCAATTCGGTTGTTCTAAAGAGAAAAATAATTGTATCCTCAAATGAACTATACATACGCTTGATTATATCACTTTCAACTAACCATTCTCTGACGAAGACTGTAACACCTCCACTGTATCTACCAAGAGTTTTAGCTTTTGGTCTGACACAGTTGAATGATCTAAAACCGGACAATAAGTTTTCAAAATCTAGTTGTCGCCTCACAAAGGATTCACCAAAGGCAATAATATCAAATGCGGAACAAAAAGGTTTAAAACCAGTACATTCAGATGAACTTACATATTTATAAAGTCCTTCAATATTCCAAGATAGGATACGACAACGTTGGGCTCGGCCTTCTTTTCATTCACGTTCTTTGTTTACACTTGGAGTGCTCTCCCTTGGATTAGTGTTGTTTCCGGGTCCAGATGTAAACAAACCCACGTGGTTATAACCTGTCATGACAGAGCTCCGAGAATAATTTATCCCTGACTGATCTGATACACACACGTTTTCACCTTTAATACTATCGAACGCATACACTTTCCCGTCGATGTGGAGTTTGTCATGGCGGATCTTCGGTGATTTTCCAGCGTGCAGTGCGTATGTGAACATTTTGCTTAGAGAGCGTCTAGCTTCTCTCACTCGTTTTGTAAGTACTTCAGTGACGCGGGTCCGTTGCTGATCTCCAGAACGATTCTCTCTTGCGGCTTTTAGTATGTTGTTTCTATCCTTTGTGAGCACAAAATTTGCAATAATCGGCGAGTTAGTCTTCCTACTCCGTAGTCGATGCGCTCTAGTTATCATCATATGTTCTGCGTCTGTTATGTGAAGAGATGTTTTCATGAAATCCCGTACCTTTTCTTCCGTTTGGTCCCAGGTTTCCCCTTTTTCCTCCGGAAGGCCATGGAACAGCAGGTTGTTACGCCTGGATCTCGATTCAAAGTCATCAAGACGATCATGAAGGTTGTTGTTTTCGACACGAAGTCTCGTGATTTCAGTGCTCATATCAGCCGCCATATTGTTTACCTTCTGATCGAGATCACTAAATTTGTCATTAACTTCTTTAATATCGGCTTTAAGTCCCATTAGAGCGTTCATGAGGTCATCATTTGTGTATTTACTATGATGTGAAGTCCCACTGCCACTGGATTCAACTGTTAAAGTTGACTGCCGTGTGTGTGGTCCCGGGTTTGACTCTACGTCACCACTCACCAATAGCAGGGTCAGTGTTAATAATGTTAGTCTCAAGATCAAAGAAACACTTCGTTTTTCCAGTGCAATCCCACGTAGAGATGTGTGACACTTACATGGTTGTACAAAGCATCCGATTTTAATCCTGTATTGATGTAAACTTATCCCCATTGTAGAGCGGTTGTGTGAACACGTCTTCACTCATGAATTACCCAGCATGTCCTCCATGTTAATATATATGTATAATCACTGAAGTTCACGCTACAATATACATTGAGAATTGTCGTCTTTGTTTGATGACAGGCGGAAGCAAAACAACGTTTTGCTATCTCTATGTTTGTTGAAAGCATTGGAATTTAGAATCAAACATACGGTGTCATGAAACACTTTTACTTTTTGAAAATAAGTTGTAACCTTCATCTCTGATACTACATGAATGATTTCCCAAAATGGATAACGCATACACGGCTGGAATTTTATCACCTGTGCCTTGAATGTTTATCTTTCCGAGCCCTGACAAGCCGATAATTACCACGCGTGTCATGAAATTACCTGGCTTTTCTCAGGTATAATCTCTAATCTTCCAACTGCTTTGATCTCACATTTATCTGCGGAAGAAAACAGTCTTATGCTGACAAAGGGATATTCAACAATTTAGTTCCAGGCATGTACCACGGTATGTCGTTTATTATTAAAAATAGCCGAAACAGTCAAATAAGAAATATTCAAATAAAAAGTGTCTTATGAATCTTTACCGTTTTTTGTTTTAAACATATTTTATTCATGAAAATAATACATTTCATGAATGGATTGACCAACAAGCACCGGGATGCTTATTTTAAGGCCGCTCCAAAGAATGACATGTGAAATTATACAGAAATGAATGAACAATTGCTAATGACGCATGTAATCATATCTTTACCGTTTTTTTAACTGCAAAACTAGTGATATTACTGTGTGCGTTAAATGTTGACGGGTATCAGTTCGACATAAACTGCATCTTAAGTAGATGGTAAGTGTTTCATTAGCTTAACAAGCTTTAGTTTCAAAAACCAAGATGAAAACACTCAAACAAAATCAGATTAGGAAATGCTTAAAGGGACAGTAGCAAGCCATTTTTGAAAATCTATTTCTTTAACTTTCCCTAAATTAAAAAAAATAAATCATGAAAAACGTATTATCTTCAGAGGATCCATAAATTACCCCGATTGTCAGAAATCAGAAAACAGCTGACTAAGAAAGCAAAACATTACTGGCGGGCATTAAAGTGTGAACACCTTATTATTATTTGGGATAGGAAACAAATTCTCGTAGCGCAACTAAAGATGTGACATTTGTTTTAGAACGGCAACTTGTGATAAAACCATTTATCTTGCAACATTGTAACATTTATTTTTCGCGGGATATATTTGTTTGAAAACGTGACTGTCCTTTAAGATGACCCAGATCCATGAGTCTGAGTTCACGACCAGATTCAACATAGTTGCGATTACTTCAGCAGAAATAAATCTAGTCTCATCTGAATTATGGAAGTTAAAATCCCAGTTTTGAATGTAACAGGACTATACAGGGAGTCTGTAGCTTGACTGGAGATTCTGAGTGAATAAGACTGATTTACATTTCGAGACTTAGCTGTTAATCTTTATTCATTTGCATCTCTTCAAAGCTTTTTGCGGGTCCATAGCAAGCTTGACTTATGTGTAGAATTATTAATAATGATTGCTTTTAAGACTTTTTTCATAGTAACCTAATTGAAAACTCAACAATACTTGTTCTCTTTAATCCAAATCTTTACTCTTTTACATTTTACAGTCATGCTGTTTATACGTTACTAGGGAACAGTTCATGATTACTCTAGAACTTCTTC
This sequence comes from Phorcus lineatus, assembly GCA_921293015.1. Classification (NCBI taxonomy): domain Eukaryota; kingdom Metazoa; phylum Mollusca; class Gastropoda; order Trochida; family Trochidae; genus Phorcus; species Phorcus lineatus. Next base: position 40,228,052 of record OV121093.1, read on the forward strand.
GAAAATGGTTAGAATGAATTTAATCTGACACACTTGTATTGCTATCCTTCTTGATGGAAATGTGTTGACTCACTATCAATTAAGAGTTGTGTGTTCTAAATCTTACATTTAAAACGGATGCGCACTCTAGGTTCACCTCCATTCTACCATGACGTTTTTTGTATTGTTTTGTATAAAGTCATAGTCTCAATTTTGTTAGGCAACCAAACTGGGCTAATTATTCTTCACGAGCAAAAATCAGATCACTTACACCAATATTTCGTGTCGCGTCTGCAAAGATTTTCATTTCTAAGCCAGTTTTAAAGTTTAGGATGACGCTGCTTATTGGTGTATGCCATTTCAGACCGAAGAGTTACCGAATCAAGTGCAATCCCATCGCGAGCACGAAATACCGGAAATCTGGTAATTGCAGCGCCAGTACTTATGACAGACGCATTCTTCATTGAGTTTACCACCTTTTGTTATTTCTTTATCTGAAAAAAGGTAAGCTATTGGCTTTTTTCATTGGATATTTAGCTGGGAAATTTTATGTGTTCCACGTCATGGCCTTGGCGAGATGACGTGGTAAGGACTAACGTTCACCAACGACATAAGGTAGGGTGTTTTGAACTTCATTATTGAGGGCTAGAATGCACGCAGATTTCTGAAAATTGTTGCAAACGTCAGGCGAAAGATTTCTGTGAGTGATGAACCATTTGTCCGGCGTGCATTATAACTTTCCTTGCAAAAAAATGACGGTCCGCATTTCCCTTCAACTGAATACAAAACTTTGACCACCTGGTATAGCCTCAGCATGGACGTCAACACAAATGTATTCCCCAGAGGCGTAGTTGGCAGAGGGTCCAATGAGATACCCTGAATACTCGAGAGTCCACCCGGGGTAGCATTGGGTTCTTGCTGGAATCATCATAACAGACGTCTTGGAATTGCTTTCACAAACAACACAGGGCATATCCTCGTCAAGGATATTCCTGAATGGAGCTCCATCGAAGCCATTTTCATATTCGGTACCATAAATGGCAGAGTACCAATCATTTCCAGAAGTGTGGTTGGCATAAATGGGCTGGTCTGGCAGACACAGAATACTCGATGAAGAAGCCTTGTTTGAATGTAGATTACCACCAGTGTAGCCTGCAATTCCACAGAAAAAGTCATTAGCAGATCGATCATTAGTCAGGTTGTCTGAATTTAAGTAAAACTACATAATTTGTTGTTTTCCTGAAGAAATACTCACCTTTGTAGACGAGTTTGCTGGTATTTGGACAAGAAGTTCGCCCCCATCTGTTAATTATGACACCACCTGAAAGTATTAAACAATCAGACGTTAAGCACCAGGTTAATGTTTCTATGAAATATACTGTTAGCGTGTGTTAATATCAAAGAAAAGAAAGAATCACAACAAAAGCATCAGAAAATAAAATAATAAATGTGTGTTTTAATTTTTGTGTCGAAACGGCTGTTACCTGTCTGAAACAAGCAATTTAAACTTGTATAACCGGCAACTTGCAGGTTAAAACTGTGTTGACACACTTACTTTAAACTTCATTTCTTAAAAATTCCGACTTTTCATTATGAGCCATAAGCCTGGTCAGTCAAAACAAAGTGATGTAAAACTTGTGCTATTTGTCTATTTAAGATATTTGCACGGCTGTATAAGAATTATCGATTTCTTAATCTCAGTTTGCTGCATTATATGACATTTGAAATGTAATTATTAAAAGCAGGAAACTGTTCAAATTAAAATAACATGAAACCGAGGTATTTATGGCACACTCACAAACTTTTAAGGAATTATTTTCAAATAATGTTTGTGATCATTGTACACAATCGATTCCCAATAGAAATATAGCACGTGTTTCTAAAAATAAAAATACTAGCTGGAAAAGAGTATCTAATGAAGGTCTGTGACGAGACATATTCTGAATAAACCATTATCTGTAGCGGTTGTCTAATCTATGGCGTTTGTCCTAGTCGGTGACAAGCTCAATTCTAAGGTTGACGTCATTTCACGACGTCGTCAAAATCTATAACCGTCTTTAGTCAAAATTACCATTAGTAATTATATGGTTATTGCATATTGCATTGGATATTGAAATATATTTATCAGATTTATATTTCGAAATTCCCCCACAAGATATGTTTGCACACGTCAATATAACCAGCTACATATAGCATTGCTACTAAACATCAACTATTGTGTTTTAATCATAACGCCCTCTTTGTTGAGATGAAAAGATTTTAAATGGAAGATTGCCTAATCACCTGTTTTGTTTTCCAGAGACTGTAGTTGGATGACTTCACTCTTCAGTTGATTCACGTCCTTTATCACATCTGCAGACATCTGAGAACTTGACGTGTTTTCCTTTGTAAACAGCAAGGTCTTCAACACTACTATTTCAGTCTGCGCGATCTTGAGATCTCTGTTCATCTTCTTTAACTCATCATTGGCAGCAGCCAGTTTTGTACTTAACTCAGTTTTTGTTTCTGTCAGCTCTTTCTGAGAGGCGGCAAGGTCTGATTTTAATTGGGCCAGTTCTGCAGCAGATGCCTTGGTTTCAATGGACTGTTCCATCAGAGCCATGTGACTCAGGAGACTGGAGACATCAAGACTTCCATCTGATTTAGTTATTGGCAGGATGAGTCCAGATACTGAACAGATAGCTAGTACAATAACAATGGCGCAGAGAGAAATCATGTCCTCTTTAAGGCAATGCAAAATAAGATTGTGCCTTCTTAAAAATGTGAGTACTATATATTGAGATCCGAGCACATGTTTATTTTACATAACCTTTAATCTTTCTTCAAAATGTCAGTATATATACATGCTGATAAGACACCTATAATGGTTGATGTGGTAACATTCTTTCAAGTAACTGTAGTTAGTTGAAGTATATATTATTCTCCTTTGCAAAGAGGACAAGATCTGACTTCAAGATTTTAAGAAAAAAAACAGTTAGATCAGCAAAGGGGAAAGTGTGAATTTATATCTCGGTATAATCTTGCCACAGTCAGATCAATATACTTGAACAATCGTTTGCTACTAGAACACAATTCTTTCATCATTACTACACGATCAGGCAGCATGGATGTTTATTCTATAAAACTATTGTCTATTATCTATTTTACCGTTTTACAATATACGAAATTGATGGTTTCTCATTCATGTCTTTTATAACTGAACTATTGTTCAGTATGCTTTAAACCCCAACTCACTCACTCACTTGACGAAAGTCGATTGTGACCTTGTACCTCAAGCAAACATGCGTAACCAACACGTGTTTATCTAGTGCAAATACGTCCTAACTTTGATCCTCTTACCTCTGTGTGTGTTGCTTGCTCAACTTGCTAACAGTGCCTGTCAAATAAAGAGCAAGGGGTTATCCAGCGGTGTAATAATGTTGTAGGCCACGCATGTATTTTTTAAAAACCCATTATGTTTGTAAGTACTTTATACATCAGCAATTTTGTAAATTCAATCTGTTTCGAGTTCTAAGAAATAAAAGTTTAAAATGTTGGCTCTCTCATGATACAACGTAAGATAAGATCATATATCACCCATATGGGAAGATGGACACAGGGTAGTTTTCTTTTTCCTGTAGGTCACAAGGGAGTTACACATTTTCTTCGCGTTTTATTGGTTGTTGTAAACCATGGAAAACAACGTGTTGACGGGACTATTTCATTCGTCTCTCAAACTTTTCCATCCTTGTAATTTGTTCACCGGTATTCTGAAATTTAACAATGTTTATTCATTCAACGTAGAAGCATTTCGTAATTTCTAAGATGTGCCGCCACCAAAAACGTGAAATAAGCCTGCCACAAGTATAGAAATTAGCCATTATTGAATTACTTCTTCATTGCGTTAAGCTAATAGTCGCGAAGAAGCTCCAGGTTTTGTGCTGCAATGACGTCAAAGACACGAGCGGCTATGACGTCATAGTGCTATCAGTTACGTCACAAAAAGTTCAGCCGTCTTGTAGTATTAGTATAGGGCGTCACTGACCTCTTCAAACTAACACAACTCTATTAAATGTATTTATTTTGAATGACGGTAATGAAATATAGAATAAACTTTCAACAAAAAAAACATTTACGTTTGGTTTTTAAACCTTTTCACAAATGACAGTCTTTTTGTGCGTAGGTTAGTGTCAAGTAAAGCCACAGCACACGTATATGAATTTGGAAATTAGCAACCCTTATTCTTTATAGAGGAACGATTATTTCTATCATATTCGAGTTTTAGTTTTTTTTTAAATATATTGGTAATATAAACAACAACCAACTTGTGACGGGAAATGACAGATTATATTTCCCTCGTTATATTAATTGTGTAATTCTCTCGCCAATTGCGAAATTAATATAAATCGGGAAAGTAATCTGTCATTCCTCATCGCTCGTTAGTTATTGTCTATGGCAGTGTGTGTACTTCAGATGAGTAACGATATTTGTTTCTCAAGTCAATGGTCCTTATAATTTGATGTATATCATCTTTCGAACTGTCATCGTTTTCAAATATCTGAAAATTATCATTCAGTTCCGAACTATTAAATGATAACCCTTTTGATAATAGAATTATTTTACTGATATAGTGTTTGATATTTCATTAGAGAGCTTTTATTCTTAACAAGAATTGTGGTGCATCAAATTATTCCACCTATTAACCTGTGAATCATAAACATGCAATACCTTATTAAGTGTTTACATTCATCATAATATGCAAATTTTATCATTTACCTTTACAATTGGCGTAGAGGGTTATTCTCCTAATTAACCAAACAGGACTCGAATTTCAAAATGGAAAAGTTTAAGCACTTTTGGATCTTCAAAATCACCAACAAGTTCAATGTTCACCTATATATATGAATTATAAAATAGCAATCCATTGATTTCCGACATATTAAACCTTGATATTGTTGCTCGATAGCAGACATCAATGTACATAGGGCTCCTCAAAAAAGGGAAATATTTGATCTCGTTTACACACGTGGATATGATTAGCCTATTCAATCAGTGAAATACAAGCCAAAAGTAAGAGGCCAGAGGGTACTGTTCTAACTTTGAGCTGTGTAAGCCTGCCACGAATCGTGATATAGTAGATAATACATTATCTGTGTGCAGAGCTGCAATTTTTTGAAAGGTTGTGCAGTAATGGTTTGAAGAATAGTGCAGTAATTGTTTCTTTGTTCGGCCTTTTTGATTGTTCTTATATAAGTATTTATTCATATTTAGAATTCTCTCGTATATCATTTGATTAAGAAATTAGAGGGAAAACAAATTGTTCATTGCACTTCGACACAATCTCCCAAGGGTCTAAATATAATTTGTGGCGATATGGCTAGATATTGTTTACAGGCGGTATGATATGGTCTAGGTATTGTTTCAGGCGGTATGGTATGGTCTAACTATTGTTCATAGGCGGTATGTTATGAGATTTTCTTGTAGGATGTTGTTATTAATCATTGTGTAGCGCTACGCACATGCAATGCTTTAATGTTCCCTTGATGATGGTGCATCAAGAACTACACATTGTCATATACATTTGTAGACAATGAAGATAGTGTTAATTATTGTGTAGCATAATTTCCCTTACTGCAATTTAGATGTTACATGTTTAGATGTTTTCACTCTGAGTTTACTAATTTTGATTTGTTTGTAGTAAATGGTGTTGATTTTTTATTTCAGAAAACATTTGATTTATTTTATTTTGTCAAAGCAAGAATTCCATTGAGATCAAACACATTGTTATCAAAGAATAGTTATTCCATCTGACACAACATTTCATATTAGAATCCAAAGATTAAAAATTATAAAGTCTTTGATATCTCGAATCATTGGCTGATCGGAGCCAGTCAGAGGTTGCCTACACAGGACAATCACTATAGGTGACGTGCTGAGTTGCTCCTTTGATCCACAATCAACTGATCAGTGAATGTTAACACAGCTTTGATTCATCATTTCATGTCTGTCATCAGGACCGATCAGAGTTTGCCTTTATCAACATGGACATTTTATTCAGGACTAGATTCTGTGATTCATGTATATTTGTTCAGAAGTTTTAACAGTGTTTAGACGATTTTATCTGACGATATACGCAGATGTCCTTCTATACTAAGCCTTATGGAAAGAAACCACTACACACTACAAATATTAATACACCTAAAAACGTGCCTTAAAAATATTACATTTAAAATCTCCTTAACTAGACACTTTAAAGAATGCTTATTGATGCCCTGCATTAATGATGGTTCAACATGCAACAATATATCAGTTATAAATCTTCTGATGTATTGCGAGGCAGGCGAGCCAACATGTCGCAGCTCTGTTCTCTGATCTGTGTCCCATCTTGTCGGGTTCTTCTCGGCTTGTCATATTGCTCAGAGCTGCTCAACATCTTTGTTTAAAATGGCCGTGAAAAACGGCAAGCATTTCATAATGTACCTATGACAAATGAATTATTCATGATTGTAACTAATTCCCTTACACTAAAACAAAACTTAATTTGATTAAGGATATTTTGAATTCCTGGGTTATTGAAATGTGTTCATTAATAAACTAATAATTTCGTGAGAAAGCAAAACTCCGTCTACTGTAAGACAATAACTAAAATAGGAAAGTGTTGATAATGTTGATAACAACAATGTTTACATGCCTCTGAATCAGTGAAGGTATATTTGTAAACCCTTAATCAGCTCTCTAAATGTGGCTGAAATGTGCTGTCAATGTTGATAACCTCGGTCTACTTTGAATGTATTTGGTTTAGTGTATGAATCACACCAACAAGCCGTTGGCATAAGAATATTATCACACACAGAAACCAGTTACACATCACAACTTTGATTAACTTGTTTCATTGCAGCGATCACAACGCATCACCGCATGCCTCTGATAACTGTTTGCCCTACTTTAAGGAAATATTTCCCTGTCAACCTTTTCATAACCTTCAATTACCAAGCATACTGGCACTTTTAATGTCGTTTTACTCCAGGTTTAAACTGCAAGTCGACCTGCTAGAGTGTTAACTCTGGATTACCTCTGAAGACACTTTATAACAAGAATGATGTATGATGTATCATTATGAGTTGATCAAATAATATCAAATAGATGAGAGATTCACTGTGTAAATCATAAAAATGCAATAGATACTGATGTAAAAAACAAATATGCAAAATTTAATATTTTACTTTGGAGATGTGAATAAAGTATTATGTCATTTTACTTTACATTCGTATAATAAGAAAAACATCGCTGTTTTTATAAATTCGTCACATAAAACATGCATCTTCTAATAGCAATGAATAGATTTTTAAGAAAAGCCTTGCTAAATCGGTTACTAAGGACTGTAAACATTCCTAGGCCTGAATTTATAAAAATTGTGTGTATTTTTAACATCTCAAAACTCACATGTTGCTTATAACAAGCATGAAATAGATAAATTGTTCAAATAAAAAGAAACAAAAGTTGGGAAAATGATGATAAATCAATGTGAATAATAGAAACTTGAAAAATTGTACATCATTGAAACTTGAAACAGTGTATATCATTCAATGAATACCACTTAATCTTGAAGCAGTGTATACCATTTAAACATGAAACAATGTATACCATTTAAACATGAAACAATGTATATCACTGAAATTTGAAACAATATATACCAGGGAAACTTAAAACAATGTATACCTTTGATGGTTGAAACAATGTATATCATTGAAACTTGAAACAATGCACAACATTCAAACTTTGAAAAATGTATATCGTTGAAACTTAAAATGTCAAAAATGCAGTTTGTTTCAATTTCGGCGAGTCCTTAGGTGAACTGATATTGAAAAAAGGCTTTAAATCACAACATGATCGCACATGTCCATTGTGTTCAAAGCAGTTGTTATTAGCAACCAAAACAAGTGAACCTCGCCTTTGTAGTTTGAATATTTCCCTTAGTTTTTTCGAATTCTTCGAAAGTTTGTCCCGATAACGGATTGGTCTTGAGTTTTATTTCAGTTCCTTTGACTTTTTGTGAAAATATTTCTGTGCTCTAACAAATTAACTGGTTTCAAGTTTTTAATTACTATTGTTGTAAATGTTAGCAATTTCTCGTCATATATACATCCATGGAAGCGTTAGATTACAATTTAAATATATGAATGTACTTATGATATCTATAAATAAAAAATATAAGTTGAAAAGGGTGCAAACAGTCGCTCTACTGAAACTTCAATGAATCGAAAATATGATAGAATAACAGTGTAATATTAAGTTGTCATAAGGACATGATCTTTCGAACACATAATTTCTAGAAACAGACCGTATGAATATTGGTAAAAAATCAGAATGAAAGACAAAAGCCTAAATGTACGCACAGACACTATCTACATTGACATACGAATGAATGCATGACAATAAGGTTTCTGGATAACATGCTGACTCTTCTAGCTCGCAAATATATCGCAGTTATTTTAGAATTCAATCTAATTAAATTGAGCATTTTGCTGAACTTGTAAGCACATTTTGAAGGAGGAGATAAACGATGATTCGGTAAACTATGATTGTATGATTTTATAAGAATATCAAACTAGGCTTTGTGGTCACATGATCATGAAAATTTCATATGGTATTCCCCAAAGTTCAACGAATCTGTAAAACGAGATTTTAGTCTGTAAAAGTTCTTTGTTCGTGGTAAGAACATAGACATCGGTGCTTTTAAAGGCGTGACCCCTGTGGTCATAATAAGGGGTCATTGAGTCGTACTGGGTTTGAGTTCAAGTCATGGGAAGTTAAAGAAATCGAATCTTATGGAGTGGTCCCTACGACCCATACCATGAGAAGATGACAATATCAAGTCTTAACAAGCAAAGATATCACGGTATGGCTCCTAGGTAACCATTGTTTCTGGTAACTAAGTTCACATTTGAAACTACATCACATCAGATAATCGCCGCTAATGGCTGAAATAGTGCCCAAGCGGCGTTAAACAACAACTCACTCACTACATCAGATAAAGTATTCCAACGTCAGACAAATTGAAAATATCTGTACTAACAAACTTTAATGCTCCATGTAGTGGTCTCTAATAATATGATCATAGTTTTCAACATATGTTCGAGAGTCTTCGTCAGGTGACGAGTCCTCAGTCTCAGTGGGCCTGAAAAATCCCGCAAAGAGCGTAATGGTGATTTCTCCCCCAGTTGCTTGTACTTCAGCTACATCAGAGACTGGGGAGTATGCAATACGAGTTTCAGCTTCTTGTGCGGGCAGTGGAAGTTTGGCTATTAGGAGATCTTGTAGCAGCCTGTCTGCAACCTGCGTTTCGTCGTTCCTGTTGATCAGATACCATAGCAGATAACATATGATGCTGAGATGGGACTGTGCAGCAACTGTTGCGAGGTGCCATATCAGATCTTGCCTTCCTGAGTTGACATATTCTTGACTGGATACTTCTGGCCTTGCCATCAACCTGAGTATAAACAGACGCAACAGCGCCATCAATCTGGGTGTTGTCATCATTAACTAAATGATCATAGTTTTCAATATATAGTAAGGTATTTTTATCAGATGACGAGTCATTAGTCTCAGTGGGCCCGAAATATTCTGCAATAAGCGGAAAGCTGATGTCTTCTTCATTTATGTGTACATCAGCTTCAACAGATAATGAGGCGTTCTTTACTTCAGGAGCGGGTGCTTCTGCTCCTTGAGGTGGTTGTGGGAGTGTGGTCATCAGTTCCTCATTTATCTCGCAATAGTTATATACAATGTAAAAGTTTGCATTGTTATCGCTACCCTTCATTGTGCTTGTAACGTCATCTTTTTGTACAGGCTTTTAAGACAAACTACTAACGATAGAATAAATGGTTTATAAGCAGCGTTCAACATAGGTTTGGAGCTTTTTGGTTGGGTAATTACCACTGGTTAGGTGAGTAAGAATTTCTTTATTTGTGTAGGCTGTTATTCATTTTTACTAAAATGTAAAAATAATATCTGTGGATTAAAAAAATCCAAACAATCAGACTTCGAACAGTAACCTGATCGATAATGGCGTCACGAATTCACACAAAAACAACTTAATCACTTTAACTTCTTCAGGAGCAAAAATGTCCAACTCGTCGGTTTGATGTTCACCTCAGATTACCCGAAAAGCATTCCTGACTTAAAAACTTAGGAATGCTGATAAGAAGTTGTCGAGGACACACTGGGACATGTTATCGTTTAACCGTATATTTACAGAGAAAGATAGAAACTCCCCTCCTTGCTATTACTGTGATTTAGACTTTCCACAAAGACTTGACAATTTGTAAAGAAAAGATAGAAGTTCCTACACTTTGACTCACTAATGAACAATCAAACTAACTTAAATACATTTTGTTATTGATATGACGAAGGTCTTCATTTTCTTCCAGGAAAGATAATTAACTGATACCTACTCATGTACAATAACAATCATTGAATGATTTTAGGTACAATTTGACAAAACTCTTTGTTTTGTTGTTTTTCGGTAATATAATTTTTCCCATAATGATGCCACAAAATATTACACGATTTTGATATTTCTCAAATTATCAAATCATTAAAAAATAATGTATTATTTGTCCAAGAGGCACTTTAGATCGAGGAAACATGCCATAACTCTATTTCTCAACCATTTTTGTAGACTGAACTCATGGTTCTCGTGTTCCCGTGTCTGTGATTCTTCAATGCACTGGTTAGGTTGATAGATACACGATTATCAAATATATTATACCTCACACACTCACTCTTTCAAGTTCTAATAAGGGTTGATCACTAAATAAGCAACGCTGGTATTAGTTCTAAAGATTCAACATGACTTACTAACAAAGAGACTTGTTAACGTCTATCTGCTTGCATTCACTTAAGTTATTGTGTTGTGTTAACCGGGCTGCAGCGAGTTGTTCACAATAAGGGTTTTCAACGTGTTGCAACATTCAGAGAGTAGGTCCTGCCTTGCGCTTATTCATCTGATTGGTTGATTGATGTCACGTGAACATCGACTCAAAGTTGTCTTGTGACTTCAAGACCACCATTATACAAAGGAAGCAAAACATTTTGAAGGAAGGGAATTACTCCACCCGTCATGCAGCTACACGTTAACTTGAGCTGACAGCATACGAGTCGTGTCGTGTACATTGATTTAATAGAGAAAAATATTGATAAATGGACATGGTTGGTTTCTTTATCCCGATAAAGTGTAATCTAGACTTTAAGTATAGGTTAGTGTTTTATTTTGTTTAGTGCTTTGTACCAAGTATCACACACTATGAAGATAAGTGAAAAACGTCAAATTGATGGGTTGTTTTAAACAGAAACGAACTTGAAATTTTAAAATACTCTAATCTAATTTGACTCATTTCAAATGTTAGCCTCATACCTGACTGTTTTCATGACCTGAAACTGAACTGAACTGAACACCTACTGCATCATTAGGATCAGGTCACGTGACCTCTTCAGCGACCTTCACTTTCTATAATATCCACCATTTTTAAGATAAATATCAATAGATGCCAGACATGTCCAGCTGATTGACTGACTGACAATATAATGATAATGTTATTATACTCAGAACAGAAACGCAAGGAGGCACAAGTGCAGGGTTCAAATTGATTTTAATGATATTTACATTGATATCTTCCACTATTATGTGAACATCACTAGGTGAAGTCAGAACAGATTTATGTTTTGTTGATTCACTTCTACGTCCACCGTTGCAAAGTGAATGTGTATCCACGACACTTTACATTTAATTTTTAACAGTGTATGTGTAACTCAATAGTAATGCAAAATCAGTGCAAATGATATGTTCACTGTACACGGAACGTCTTGGGAATTTTGTTTTCAAACATTTGAGTGCTCGATTGAATATGCTATAATAATCTATCTTCAGACAGACAGACAGACAGACATTTTATTCAGTATACAAATAATATAATACAAACTACATTTCCAATAGTTTTACAAGCGCACATAAAAGGTTACAGGTTTTATACATATACAATTTTAGCTCTAGTTTTATATATACATTCAAGGAATTTACATACATTGGAGATAATATTTCTATCTTTACTGTTAAGGAGGTAGATGAAATTGTGGTTGTTAACAGTACTGTACAATAGTGGAGTAATAAACCTTTTTCTAGCATCTTCATATAATTTACAATCAAATAGAATGTGCAATTCGTCTTCAATGCGTGTAATATTGTTTATTTTGCAGTAAGAACATACTCTGTCAGGAATTGATGAATTATTGTATCGTCCTGTTTCTATGCTTAGCCCAAAATTGCTACACCTAAATTTTGCTAGGAGAGATTTATGATAAGGAGATATTGATAATGTAAGATAGCTTTCCACTTGTAGTAATGTTTTAAATTGTTTATAAATGAATCAGAAAGATTATGAATATTGGCAGACCATGATTGTTTCAGAGTATCAGAAAGTCTAAGTTTAAACTGTTTCATAAAAGCCTTGCTATCCCCAACATCTTGTGAGAGCCATACAAATCCAAAACCATATTGATATAGGATATTCTTTATGTATGTAACCCATGTTGACCTACCCGAATCATCAAGAGATTTTAACATGTTATACCCCTGAGATGGAAGTCTTTGTGGATCTAGTTGAATTAACCTACACCAATATTTGACCGCTCTAGACATATAATTAAACTGTAATGGGAGCCGACCACATTCTCCTAAAACAATACTGCTACTCACATTTCTACCAACTCTTAGGAGCTGCCTACAAACTTTAATCTGGAGGCTTTCAATAACTTTACAATAAGATGTTCCCCAGATTTCAGATCCATAACACAAAATAGGCAGAATAATAGAATCAAACAGTTTAAATAGATCAGTAGGCAGCAAAGTTCCAAAAGATCTTTGAAAAGAATATATAGAGATAAGTGCTTTATTATCTTGGGAAGTCAGACAGTGTTTAGCCTTAGTCCATGAAAGTCTAGGAGTAAAAACTATACCAAGATACCTATAAGATGATACAACCTCAATCTGTTTCCCTTCGAAAAACCATTTTTCATAATGCCTCAAATAACCTGAATTGCGAAACACCATAATCTTTGTTTTATTTAAGTTTACCTTCATGCCAGTGTGCCTACAAAATAACTCTAGTGCATTTAACCTTTTCTGCAACTGAAGTGCTGTATCAGCAACCCCTGACACATCATCCGCAAACACTAATGCATAAAGATTATCCACATTAGCACTTATATTTACACCCTTCCCTCCAAAATTTTCTAAAACTGTAAAAAGCTTGTTAATGAAGATAGTGAATATTAAAGGACTTAAAATACATCCTTGACGGGTACCTTGGTTACATTTGAAAGTATCAGTGAGGCCACTTGGAGTCCTTACACAAGCTACCAGCTTCGAATACATTGATACTAAGATATTGAAGAATTTACCAGTTATACCGACATCCTTAAGACAATCAAAGAGAACTTTATGATTAATAGTATCAAAGGCTTTTGCAAAATCTATAAAAAAACAATAAAACCTGCCCCTTCTCTTATGAGCATACTTTTGTACAACAGCATTTAGTGAAAATATATGGTCAACAGTGCTATACCCAGTTCTAATTCCAGCCTGATACTCACTAATAATATCATTTCTCTCACACCACTTCTGCAACCTAGATGTTAAAATACAAGTAAACAATTTACAAAGTGAATCTATTAGAGAGATACCCCTATAATTACTAGGATCTTGCCTAAATCCTGATTTAAAAAGTGGGCATATTATACTTGCTCCCCAAACAGCTGGGAAGTAACCTTTATCTAATATTTGATTAAACAGTAATGTCAGATGATTAGCAAAATATGGTTTTGAAGATTTGATGAATTCTGCTGCAATGCCATTAGGGCCCAGGTGACTTATTATTTTTAAGTTTGTCAATGTTAGAATTCACCTCTTGTTCAGTTATGATATCATTCAAGTAATCATCACACACAGTACTACACACTGCACCTGGAGTGTCACACGAAGGCAACTGTAGGTCCTGTTCACATGATAAAAGAGATGAGAAATGTTTTACCCAGTCACATGGCTCAATATTGTCATTTGCATCAGATGGCTTTCTAACTGATTTTAAAATCTGCCAAAACTTTCTAGGATCATTCCTGGCTTCCACAAGTTTTAGTTGTTTATGTTCATAATATTTCCTCTTTTTAACTTTAAAGAGGCATTTCAATGATGATCTTAATGTTTTAAACATGTTAAAGTCAATACCAAAGTCTCTATGTGCTCTCAGAGCAGCATATTTTTTATGTTTAAGTTCATCCAACTCTTGATCCCACCATGGAGGCTGTGTAAGGGTTTTATTTCTGTAGGGTCTATATAATTTCCCAGCAAAATCTGCAGACTTATAGAAAATGTTAAGGAAAGTTAATATTGCTGAGTCAATGTTATTATTTATTTTATCACATAGGCTTTCAGTTTCAGTTTCAATTATTCCTTTGAAGTTATTGATGAAGTTTACAGATGAGTCTTGATCCCATACAAACTTTATCCAATCACGAGATGATTGTTCATGTAGATTGGCACCATCAGATAGTTCGGTATCTGATTGCCTATCTTTATCACAATTATTAGATGCACAAACACCGGTATATAAGTCAGTCACAAAAGAACAAGATATTGGAAAATTGTTTGAGTAATCAACATCTTCAACTTTAAAATCTGTTATATATGGAAATAACTTTGTAGAGGCTATCATATAATCCACAACACTTGACCCATTATAGGTATAACAGGTAAATTCTCCATGTTTATCTGAAAGCATTCTACCATTTAATATATGGATACCAAAACTTCTGCACAATTGTGAAAGCTTTTTGCCATAGTTGTTCAGACACTGATCTTTATTAGACCTGGGGGTATCAAAATTATCACTTGGATAATCATCTATGTCATGTTGAATAAAATCAATATTATCACATGGAATAAAATCTAGAAGATTTTTAGTTCTTGCATTTAGGTCACCAGCCAGAAAAATATCCTTCTCTGGGTGATCTGAAGAGATAATGTGGAGATAGTCTTCAAGATGATCAAGACCATCACAGTCACTGTTTTTATAGATTGGTGAATGTTCTGGCGATATGTAGGTAAAAAGCAAAATGACATCATTTTCCCAGTTCCAAAGTGTGCTATTTAGTAGTAATATAACACAATTTTCGAACACATTATATATTCTTGATATGTAACCTACATTGATCAACTTTTCATTAATAAGGACAGACACCCCGCCACTGTGTCTACCAAATCGCTTAGTTTTTTTTCTTACACAGTTCTCGGTAATATAGCCTTCCAAAAAATCACAGAATTCAAACTTCGTCTTGACAAATGATTCAACAAAGGCAATTATGTCATACTTTCGGATAAAATCCTTTAACTTACTGCATTTTGAGTATTTATTGAGTCCCTCTATGTTCCATGAGAGAATATTAAATTTCGGACCTTGGCCTTCACATCACGTTTCGGTGTTGTTGTTTGATGGGTTTGGAGTGGCCTCCCTTGACGAATCAGCGCTTCCGGGTCCAAACACTTGGCTGTCAGTTTCCGCCCACTTCGGAATGTTGTTTGGTTGACCTGCTGGACTTATTTTCACAATACATTATGATCCCCTGTCGTACTTAAAGATATCTCTATCTACAATGAGTTTATTTAGTCTCATTTTAGGACGTTTCCCAGCCTGTTGAGCCCGTTTAAACCAGTGCGAGAGAGCACGCCTGTCTTCCCGAATGTGTTGTGGGAAATCTTCGTTCACTCGGTATTGTGAGTTTCTGTCTAAAATCTCTTTTGCCTGTTTTTTGTCACAAATTTCACTATAATTGGTGAATTTATCTTTCTTGTGTTCAATCGGTGAGCTCTGTCTATATATATGTCGTTTACATTTTCAACGTCGAGTGTGGTAGAGAGGAACTGACGAACTTTTTCTTCAGAGTTTTCCCAAGTTTCATTGGCTGTACCTGGTATACCGTGGATTATCAAATTATTTCTTCTGCTGCGGCATTCAAAGTCATCTAGACGTTCTCTCATTAGTGATAGTTCTGTTTTAAGAGACTGATTTTCTAATTTCAACCCCTCGAATTTCTCGTGCACTTCGGCCGCCATGTTGTCTAGCTTATTGTTCAAAGTTTTAAACTCCTGGGATAGATTGCTAAGACCTGATTTCAATTCCTTTAAAATGTCCAATACCTCAGAAGCATCTTTGTCTGCACCCTGTAGTCCGACTGCCCCTGTTGGATCGACCGATAACGTGGTTTGTTGTCGTGTAGTGGGTCTGGGTCCCGGGCCGTGGTTAGACTCCACACTGCCACTTGTCACCAACAGCGTACTTAACAACAGTAGTAGTCTTAAACACATTGAAACATTATTTTTTTGCACAGAATAACCTCTTATTCTCTTCTTAGCCTTATTAGGTTGACTAAAACAGCCGATTTTGGCTCGATATTGAGCCAAACATATTCCCATTTTGAGAGCTCCACGATACACGTCCTACCCGGTCACTGTCATGCACTTGTCGGTTTGATGTTCACCTCAGATTACCCGAAACGCATTCCTGACTTAAAAACTTAGGAATGCTGATAAGAAGTTGTCGAGGACACACTGGGACATGTTATCGTTTAACCGTAGATTTACAGAGAAGGATAGAAAGTCCCCTCCTTGCTATTACTGTGATTTAGATTGTTTACAAAGCCTTGACAATTTGTAAAGAAAAGATAGAAGTTCCTACACTTTGACTCACTAATGAACAATCAAACTAACTTAAATACATTTTGTTATTGATATGACGAAGGTCTTCATTTTCTTCCAGGAAAGATAATTAACTGATACCTACTCATGTACAATAACAATCATTGAATGATTTTAGGTACAATTTGACAAAACTCTTTGTTTTGTTGTTTTTCGGTAATATAATTTTTCCCATAATGATGCCACAAAATATTACACGATTTTGATATTTCTCAAATTATCAAATCATTAAAAAATAATGTATTATTTGTTCAAGAGACACTTTTGATCGAGGAAACATGCCATAACTCTATTTCTCAACCATTTTTGTAGACTGAACTCATGGTTCTCGTGTTCCCGTGTCTGTGATTCTTCAATGCACTGAGGTGTGAGGTTGTTAGATACACGATTATCAAATATATTATACCTCACATACTCACTCTTTCAAGTTCTAATAAGGGTCGTTCACTAAATAAGCAACACTGGTATTAGTTCTAAAGATTCAACATGACTTACTAACAAAGAGACTTGTTAACGTCTATCTGCTTGCATTCACTTAAGTTATTGTGTTGTGTTAACCGGGCTGCAGTGAGTTGTTCACAATAAGGGTTTTCAACGTGTTGCAACATTCAGCGAGTAGGTCCTGCCTTGCGCTTTCATGATTAAGATATAAATACAAAGATAAGAACATGTTAATACAATACTAACATCTCTCATAAGCGAGTGAACACGTACTAACTAAAATATCGTAGAACATTCCTTGATAAAAGTAGGAACATCTCACAAATACTTAGTTTTTTTTTATATGAGTACATTGATAAACTTCGGCAAATTTGTAATTGGTAATATGCTCTTGCCTTGTTGTATTTCGTATTCCTTAAATCAACCTAGAACACATAAAATATGAAAGAAATATTTCTTGAGTTGTCATTTGAATACTGTTAATAATACATTTGTGAAGGAGTGTTAATGGCCAGTTAGGATAACATAATGTTGAATTACACAATATATTCAATGCAGTACATTATGACTGCCAGAATTGAGTCTTATAAAGCATTTACAAAGGAAGTAAGCGTTTACATTGGTTACGATACTGAAGGGATGAATTGATTCATAGAAGTCAAAATGTTTAGCAGGGAAAAGAGCGTTTGAATACGCGTTTCCATTTGTGTGAAACATATAATGTTTTCAAAAGCTGTTCACAGCGGATTTCAAATCTTTTAGTGAGGCTCATGCATGTCTTGCCGAGAAGTTATAAACGTTCCTTAAGAAAGTGTGACAGGAGAATAGCAAGTGAATACTTGTTTGCGTCATACTTTGTAGAACCAACACAATTAGGATCTGCAAGACATCTACTCGCCACTCATGTTTGTCTTCTGTGTCCATAGACCGTCTTGTCAGGTTTGCTCGTCTTGTAGTTTGACTCAGAGGTACTCCCTGTACTTGAGAGTTTGTGCTTGGACACTCGGGTAAGTCAGAAACTGTAACTTCATTTCAACCTCATTTAAATAATCCCATTTTCATGAGTACTATAGCAAAAGTGTTACACAATTATATAATAAATATGAGTGTTTAATGAGGATACCAACACCACCTTACAATATGAAATAAGATTGTCCAAATCGCTCAAATTCCCTTGACACATTATTTTCCGAAAATGGACGTGTACTTATTCATTTGGAACATAAAAGTGATTGATTTGAAATTAGAGATTTATTACTACCCTTGGTAAAAATCGTAATCGTTGAAGCTGCATAAACTATAAACCTGAATGAACTATTATGTTAAGCACACAACTAATTCATTGTCAATTAAGCTTCTACCTTAGCACAACCCTGGACCTTTGAAGCTTCTTTTAGCACAACTCTGATTCAATGAAGCTTCTTTAAGCACAATTCTGAATTAATTAAAACCCTAATAAACAGATGACCTAAGATTTGTCAAGTGCTTGGTGACTTTTACGAATTGATATTGTTGGGCACTTGCACTTGTGTAGATATTAAATAATATAATCTACAAATGTAGCTAGGTCAAACATTTGAAATATTGAATTACGATTTTGTTTTCGAAACAAATGATGGTCAGATAAAAAGATAAAAAGATCAAAAATTCGTCATCAACTGTTTTAAACTTTCAAAGTCTGGAAAGTCCTTGTAGCATGTAATTCATTATTCGCCTGTTAAGATTACATATCAGTTACCTTTCTACAGTCACAATTACAGCTACATGAAAGCTGATAGGCACTTGTTAGACTGCACTAAGCAACCATTACTGATGAGAAAGAATGTGCTTCTATAATAGCTGTGCAGTTTTCTATTCTTCCGGGATCTAATACAACTCAATAACACCGAGGGGACTGTGTGTTGAAGATCTTAGTTTGTATTAGATATGAATAAACTATGTGTGGCAGTAGCGAATGCTATCAATGAAGCTTCTGCAATCACTAAAAAGGTTGCTTTATAGCTCATATGATCGAAGTCACATACTCGTTTGATGGAACGTTTGATAACCACTTTAATGGTTCACAGAGATGATGTTATTTCTTTAACATACTCAAATCCCCATGTAAATCAATAGGCCGATTATAAGAGAATTAAAGATTTTACTGGAAAGTACTTCACCGTTCCTACTCAACTAATGTTTAACTCGTGTAATAAAAATAATAATAAACTGGACGTAGTTAAGTATTCTCGTTGTTATAAATTGAAATGTCAATAAGTTGAAAAAAAAGCCAAAAAGTTCCCAAAATAAAAGAATTATGATATTCTTGCTTATCATTGTATTTCAGACAACCAACACAACATAACGTTTGAAAAGATAATGTTTTGTTTCATGGTACTAAACTCTGAGTGATAGACAAAGCAAAAACAATAAGATAAACTGTGATCGATTCATCGAATACCTGAGCCTATAGGAGGATATATTTATAAGAGATAAAATCAAGCAGCACCTAATAGTGGTAGTTAATTTGGAGGTTTTGAGGAATGTACCTGTTGACGAAGTCAGAGGATCTAATGTCAGAAGGACTGTTTGAAACTTTAAGATATGTTCAAACATGTCATGAGTGTGCATCATAAGTGCATTCATCAGCAGGCAGTAAGCGAATAAGGTAGTGAGTCATAAGCTGAATATTCAATAATTTTTCGGCCTGCATGTTTTATCTTTTATCAATGCCAGCTCTCCCAATGTAGTAATAGTGGTCGCCATGACACACCTGAAATAATTATTAAACTGGAGGTCGTTCAGTAATCGCTATGCATTAACGTCAATAAAAAAAAGCAAAGAAGTTTTAAAAACAATGACCTCCGATATACTTGCTTACCATTTGCTTTAGTCATTTTAGTAAACCTAAAAAACATTTTAATTAACATAATTAGTTTTTGATTTCTGAAGATTTCTCACTTGTGTGGCAATCAAAATCAAATTGTTAGAAAAGGCAAAAACAATCAGAAAACCGTGACTGATTCATTGAATACATGACGCTATAGATTATGAGCAACATGCATGCAATTCTATTGACAATAGAGGAGATCAATCAGCATCTAATTTTGGTACTTATTTTGGAGTTTGCCTCTTGAGAAATGTAGAAGCATAAGAGATCGAAGGACTATTTGAAACTTTAATATATATACAAACCTGTAACAACCCTGCACCATAAGTACAACCATCAGCAGGCAGTTTGTTTGGGCAAGCTTAGTGTGTCATATAGCTGAATATTCCATGATTTTGCGACCGAAGTGTCTTTCAATATCACTTCGGAGTTTGCATGCTTTATCAATGCCAGCTCTTCCCGTGCAATAATAGTGGTCGCCATGTCTCACGTGAAATGTTCACAATAATCTGACTTAAACGATTTGGTTTGTAAGAGGTGAACATGAATCTATAGTATAACAGTTGAAAAATACATTCATTGATTTATATAGTGACATAAAGAGCAAGAGTCATGAAAGGCAGGCTTAAGAATTGAACATAAACGCCCCAGTCGAATACATGCAAGGCAATACATGTGTATGTAATGCGATAGGTCGTCGTGACCTAACAATGACCGATTCATATCAGACAAAAGTGAATTACCCTAAAGAGGGAACGAAGCTCTAAAGCTTGTTGAAAGCAACTGATTTTACACAAGTTGTATACAGCCACTTGGGGCAGTCATGTACTTCTCATATGGACAACCTACTCGCTAACGTCAAAACATTTAAGAAGCATTAAAATTGAAGAAATATTGTCATGTACATCCATTTGATTTTAAGGTCCGCCCAAGGTCAGACCTCGATCCCAATCAACGTTTCTTCCTACTACACCTGAGACTCTATTGATAATTCAGGGGTATAAATCACTGTTTCAAAATATTATTGCCAATAGAAGAATTGACAATTGCACATTGCTTTACTTCTAAGGTATTCAATAAAAGTAGATGGTCATGATATAACTTTGCTTTTGTAATGGCAATTGATACCTTTTGAAACAATACGAGCACATGAATACATTGAGACTGCAGTTCGTCATCCAGATCAATAAAAACCTATGAAAACTCAATCTAAAATCAATGTGGCATTGTCTATCATTTCATACCATTTCATTTTGTTCCCTTACATTAACTTTAACATATCTAAACGACAACCATTTAGGAAGCTAACACGAATACCACATAATGTCATGAATTGTTAACAGTATTGGTGTGCCAGGTGTATAAAATGTTTATGAGATCTCTCTAAATAATGTAATTTCTAACAAAACAAACTTTAGACGTACATATTCTAAGAATATGAAACCCAAACGGCCAATCTTGAAGATTGTGAGTAAATTTGTATTTGTTTAAGCTTTTCTTAAACAACACGATAAAACCCGAACACACGATAACAGTTGAGAGAAATCAACATTACATAAGAAAGAGAGAGGTTTTCTTGAATGCCACAACAAACTCCAAAGAACAATAATTAATCCTTTGTAGAATATTTGTAAAAACAAACTCCCCAGATTGTCAGATATACATTACATTATCATAATTACGGATACAATCGTTCCCGTAGAAGATATGGCAGGTGAGAATAGTTTGAATAAATATCTCCATTTGTGTTTCAAATGTTGTTTACTGCAGAGCAGAAATCTTTTATTGAGAATCACAAAGAAGCAGAGAAATTAAAAGCTTTCGTTGAGGAAGTATAACAGGAGCATTGAAAGTAAATACATGTCATAAATACATTTCACATGTCAGTGCGGAACCCACACAAACATATTGAAAAAGAACTCACTCAGCTCCAATCTATGTTTCCCGAGCTGGTCGTAACTTTGTTATAACAAATTACTTGAAAAACACGTAAACGGCCTTTCGCTGAAGAGTTAGGGTAAGTTTTTACCTATAAGGCTATACATAACTATAACGATAATTTATAATGCTACGTTTTAACATTGTTATTAAAATATATCCAATGGATGTCATTAACCAGCAGGGCAAAATATAGCTCCTAACTAACACTCATTCTGTTCATGTATCTTGAATGAGGAAGCAAAGGAAGCTCATAATGACCTCATGCCATTGATTGATTGAACATTGAATATATGATTTCAGAAACAAGTAGTCCACATTTAACAACGCTTCAATTGATATTATCTCTGAAATTGTTGTACTCCCTGTTACCAAACTGTATTATATATCTAATACAAGTCTTCTTCAGGTATAATTACTTTTACAGTGACTTGAAAGAGTCAGGCATTTGACAGCTTAGAAGAGCATATGAAAACGTGTTATAACTTGCTTTGATGAAAGACGCACTTATTGTATATTACGTCACTTGTATCTCTCATTCAAATGAGCATATTTCTCTCTTAGATATTGTCGTCATTAACTGAGAGAGCATGAGAGAGTTCTGTTTTAGTGAGTGTTTATTTGTATCCTTGCAGGCCAGTCCAGATTCCAACAGGCGATGCTTTGAGTCAGATCTACAGCATGTTCTAAGAAGATCTACAGATGTTTACTAAGAGTCCGGAAGACGATCGTTTGCCACCGCACGTTACTTAAAAACTGCACATGAAAATCTCCAGATGTTAGCATGAAGTGTCAAGGTAAGTTTCATATGCTACTTGTACTTCTAGTGTTTATCACCAAGGAGGAAAGTTAAGCAAGCCCACTCCAGCTTGATGTCTAAAATGAACTAAAATGCGATGCTGTTGAAACGTTTGTGTAATTTGACTGAATTAATCATTGTCGACATTGGAAACTTAGTTCTTCCAACAAAATAAAAAAACAAAACAACAAAACTCTATTAGCAATCATCATTTTGCCAAAACTACACGACAAACAAAATTGTTGTTACACAAGTTTAACTTCACAGCAAAAAAACCCCAACATTTCGGACGTTTAAGTTTCATATTGCTGTAACTAGTGAGTAGTAACAGGAATTGACAGAATGCAGGTTTTCACATAACAACAACCAACATTGCCTTTCATTTCTCCATACAACATGACTTGTTGTTGTACAATAAAATACAGAAATGTTTAATTGCATATATCAAAATGTATTAAACTGTTTACCTGATGGAGTTTTCCTTGTTGAACTTGGGTTATGATTGTAACATAAATTTTGATTACTTTTCTGTGGCAAAATCATTTTTTTTGTTAGAAAGTTTATTTATTTATATTTAAAGTTAATATTAATTTGATGTATGCTAATTGACAAAACAGGTTTACAATCTACACCACACCAAGTGCCTAATGTCCTTACTTAGCTATGACCGACTTGTATGTAATGATTGAAAGTTCATGAAAGTATCAATCACCAAAGCAGATCACATTTTGATGTGTTTCAATCACACAGACAATGCCAGCATAAAATTTTCATATCACTTTAATCGGGTGAAATAAATGTTTTATGGTCAAAACTACTTACGAAATAAATCCTTTTGATTTTCTTCATTCAATAACTTTTTTCTATATGAGACCTGGGAGGTGGAAGCTGTTTGATCCATATATTATGTATGTCCTTACTCCTAGCTATAACAACGACTTGTATGAAATGATTAAAAGTTCATCAAAGTATTAATCACCAAAGCAGATCACATGATGTTTTATATCAACAATATCATTTTCATCAGGTGAACTCAATGTTTTATGGTCGAGAGTACTTGTGAAATAAATCTTCTGGATTTTATTCAAACAATGATTGTTTTTCTATAAGAGACCTATATGCCCTTATCCATATGGAGGTAGTTATCCTAAAACCTGAAAATGAGCCGAGTAGACATTAATCAAATAAAACTGAACCCAATAACAAATATCCCACTAATCTCTGCCTATCAGCAGTATAGGTAGGTCATCGTGACCTGGGATCCTGTATACAAGGACACTGAAGTTGACTGTCACTACTGATACTATCATGTATAATTTTAAAATTATTAATGAATTGAACTGCAATGTTTTCTGAATAAACTGTTTCTAATCAATACATACACTTGCGACAATGGTTAAACATTGTATTCGATGAATACAGTGAATTGCAATTTTCAGATATACTTATAACTAATATTTCTGAAACATTGTTTTGTTACAAAATAAAGGTATTAGACTATAGAAGATAATTTAAAATCAAACATATTATGCACACTGTTTTACCTAAAATTTGTAATATTTGGATATATTTCATATTATGCATGTACATGATAATTGAAGTGTGACCTACTCCTTTGCACGTGTTCTTAACAATACTTAACCTGACTGTCAAATTCCAGTATTTGAAATATAGAATTCGCTTCTGTACTGCTAGATAATTATCCGTTTGATTAAGATTATCATTTTGTCCAATAGAGTGAATAACATTCCATAAAAATATCTAATTAGAGGGCTTGTATAGCTTACAGTAAGGTATGGTGCTTTAAATCATTCCAATTGTAAATATGCGCTGTAAATTCATGAAAATACAATACCTTATAAAATGTTATTATAGCTATTGATGTTAAAAACTAATATACGAAAGTCAATAAAAAAATATTTTGGCAAATAAAGTGCTCCCCAGGAGGATTTTTCTCCAAATTCACGAAAAAAAAGCTACGAATTATAAAATAAAAAAGTGTAAGCAGGTCTGTATCTTCAAAATCATAATCAAACATTCACATATTTGTGTTAGTTTATACAACATCAGTCCATTCATATTTGGCACGTTTGACATATTAAACTTTGTTTTTTTTGTTTCATGTCAGACACCAATGTGCAGAGTGCTTGAAATGAACACGGAAAATATTGAGTCACGAATATTCACGTGGATGTGATTAGCTTATACAATTAATGAAATACTTTGAAAAAAGGAAGCTAACTGTCAGAGGACAGAGGGTATTGTCTGTCTAATCCTGCCACGAAACATGATACAGTGGAAAATATTATTCTGCTGAACTGTCATGGTTTCAAGTGCAATACAGTCCATAGTTTCATTGCTTTGGCTTGATGATTTGATTTTAGATTGTCGAAGATTTCAGGTTAAACATGATACTGTCAATGTATCATTATGCTATATATAATAGTATTTGTAATTCGATATATACTTACATAGTTCGAATAGAGACGACTAGATGATCCTTGAAGACACTTTTAAACTTGTTTCCTTATTTCCTCCCTCAAAAAACATATATAATGAAACAACTTGTTTTAAAGGCACTTGACTGTTTGATATATGACGATATATCAGGGTTAAACATGTTAATGTCAATTCATGATAATGTTTTATATAATAGTATTTGTAAAAGTTTAGTTATATACATGTATTTACATAGAATAGAGACGACTAGAGGATCCTTTTAAACTTTTACGGCAACTTATTTCCTCCCCCCAAAATGATATATAATGGAAACAACTTGTTTCCAAGGCACTTTGACAACATTTTCTAAATATTGTTTACAGGTGTTATGCTATGGACTAGATGTTGTTTACAGGCGGTATGATATCAGACTATGTGAAGGATGTTGTTATTAATCGTTATTGAGCAAAACGTACATTGAACGTTCCCTTGATAATGGTGCATCAAGGACAATAACTTACCACATAGACAAAGTTGATCATAAGAATGTCAAAATGTTCTCCAAACCACGAACTAAAGTACAGTTTGTTTCAATTTCCGCAATTACTTGAGTGAGCTGAGTAGAGATGCGTTGACCTAATGTTTATGATATAGGCTATGTGAAACCCAAATGTCTCACAACAAAAACACAATGTAACAAGAAAACAGACCTAGCTTGCTATGATTTGTATACGTGTTTACTTGTATCAAGTTTGCTCAGAATACAAAAAACAACATAATTCGATCTTTCAGAAATATTTATGAAAATTCTCTCTGTATTGTTTACACGCCATACAAAATTGTCAATAGTAACGCTCTAAAATATGTTTTTTTTCATAACAAAAATACTTTAATTCATCACATGTACAGACTTTTAAAAAAAAATTCACATGTTCTACTCAGCTTCAGAGAAAAGTTGGTGTGACCCTTTACATAAACAACTTACATTAGTATAAACTTATTACTACTTCAAGCTACGATCACAGGATAAAAAGTAACTGATATGTAGCAACTTCAAATGAGAAAATGAGTATACTGAATTTCTTAAATAAGTCTCTTTCTGTATCAATTATGATGCCCAAATTCGAATGTTTGTACCATGTCAATAGAAACCAGTTCGCCTACAGGAATGTTTGCCTTTGAATTAATGCTATTGTTGCATATTGTTTAGATAGAAACCTCACAGTGTCAGTTTGGGTAATGAAGAGTTGTCGAACCTGTTCCCAACGCAAGGGTCACATGTCTGGCTAGCTATTGTAGAGAAATTGTTCCTAGAAGGTCTCATCTTGTCTTGACTTGTCTTGTAGGGTTGGTGAAAAGAGCATATACAAGAAAAATATACTGAATAAAACAGACGAAGATTAAGGCTTGTAAGAACAGACTGTGAATAAATATCGCTGTTTGTGTTTCAAGAGGTGTTTACAGCACAGCAGGAAACTTTTATAGAGAATCACAAAAGCTTTCACTAAGCAAGTGTGACAGGAACATTGAAAGTGAAAACTTGTTCTCGTCATTGCAGAACCCACACAAACATATCTCAAAAGAGGTCCACTCGTCACTCGGCTCATTTTAATCTTTCCCGAGCTGGTCGTATCATTTAACGTAAATGTGATAAAAGAAGTTGATACTACGATATTCCAAATACAAAAATGAAATTGTATTCGAAGACTTTATGTATTTACAAAATCAACATAACCTAGCAAGAAAACTAAGTGGGATGCTTTCTGTAATAACTATTGAAAGGTATAGGACAAATGGCATGGTACATGCATTTCAGCTGTAACAAATATGAATTATTTACGTTCAACGTGGTCAATCTGGCGTCAGTTGATGTTATCAATGCTCAGAATAAGCAATATAACAACACACGGCATCTCCTATCTCACTTACAGGCTTTGACAAAATAGTGCATAGTTTTGTGAAGTTAAAGGTCATAAAATCAGAAAACAGAACAAACGAAATGATATCACAAATTCTAAACTAACAGTACTTATTCATCTTTGTCAGTACTTTTTCTTTTTTGATGGTGAATGTTGATCAGTTACCCAAGTAGCAGATTTCTAGAGTAGTGAGCGGAACCTTCTCCTTTATGAAACTGTTTATATGAATAAGATTGATTATTCTTAACGTTTCTCAGTGTAATCGTTGAAATACAAAAAAAACCTAAAAGCAACAAACTACAGTGTAATTTATGGTTTTCTTGAGGAGTAAAACAAATACTATGAAATTAATAAATAAAATAGTTAATCAATTAAGAAAGACACAATGAATTAAATTCATAAATAACAACACTTAACGGTTCAGAAGAAACCAATACCCAGATAAAGTGCTTTATAAAAATTTGCATTTATCATATGTTTAGCACTTAGATTAGTGAAACACTGTGACAAAAGAAAACCTTTTAATTTGTGCATGATGAAGAGTCCTCCATTCTTAGAGGTATTTTCCTGAAAAAAGAAACTTTCTTTCTTAGAGAGTGAGGTCATTAACCATGAGTTTTACGAGAGAGTTTTGTTTAAGTGAGTTTGTATCTCTATCTCTACAGGCTTGTCAACATTCCTGAAGACGATTGTTTGAATCAGAGCTACAGGATGTCCTCAGAAATATCAAGATATTCAGAATGGTGTGTGCTCCACGGAGCTCGTTCTACTGGATTGTCACGTGACTCAGAGCTACAGGACGTCCTAAGAATATGAAGATATTTAGAATGATGTGTACCCAGATTTTTCGGAGCTCGTTCTACTGGATTCTCACGTGATTCAGAGGTACAGCACGTTCTGGGGAAGATCTACAGATGTTAGCATGAAGTTTCTAGGTAAGCTTAGTTTGCTACTAATACTCCTAGTGAAGTGTATTGCAAATCCACCCTTTGGTAACTTAATTGATTCGAATTGTACTAGACACTTGAATACAATCTGCCAAAACAAGAACATGACATTATTTTTTTCCATAAATGGGTGTGACATTAATTTACAATGTGTGTACATTAGATCATCTTCACAACAATTACATCAATGAAATCAACAAGCGTCATAAAAAACTCAATTTCCCACACTTGATATCAGCATGTGTTGTGGTCGAATGTACTGTTGTACTGTGTAAATAACAAACGAATCGTTGGTCAAATGATCGATTGGTGCGTGATTTGACTTCCTTGTGATTTAGACACAGAACACAGTAATACAGAACTTTCTGCGACGTAAAAAAAGTAGGATACACTCCGCGACGGTTTGTCAATGATCCATATATAGAGGATTTTTAAATAAGTTTGTCAAATGCGATGTTTATCTCATCGAGTGGTGGGGTTGGAGCTGATATTTTTACGAGCGGCGCAGCCACGAGTGAAAATATCAACTTCAACCCAACCACGCTCTTGTACCACCGTTGGTGGCGCGATATGAACCTAATAAATGAATCTGAAAAATCAATCTTACTATTTCAAAGAGATTTAATTACAATGCTTTTTAGATAAAACATTCTGCGTTCATGATGTTTTAATATTATTTATGAGAAATAAAGTCACTTGTAATTTTGAAATTTTCTGTAAGAAATAATCCAAAACATAATATTTCTTAAGTGTTGGGCTCACTTTGTTTAAATACTAAACATTCGAATGGTGAAATATCTATTATAATGAGATAAGATGAGACTCCTCTGCCCAGCAAATGCACTATATCTGACCATGTTACCATTGTGATTTATGAGTGCCGATTTGTTGTCAGTCATTCAGTGTATTTCACCAATATATGGAACATTTGATTTTTAATCATATTGATCAAATGACTAACATGAGATTTTTTACTTTCCTTTTGCAAATGACGTGATTGTTTTTCAGAGAAGGTAAATTCCAAAAGAATTAGTTTTAGTTGGTTTGAAATCAAACAACAAATCAAATATTCACATTTTTCACACAGGGTCAAGTTCATACAAACTCAGTCTATTGATCAGGTGATGTTGTACAATTTTATTGTTGTTTGTCATAGGCCAGTCAGTGTGCAAAGTGCGTCTGAATTTTCTGGGGAATATCTAGTTTTTACCACGTACATGTGCACCATCAGCTGATTTCATTATTGTAAAGCTTTTACTGATACAAACCATTAGTCAGAGGTCTGAGGTCAGAGGGTACTGTTTGTAACTCAGGGGTATTTTCTAGTATGATTTGTGAGAAGCTGTCCATTTCCCCGCTCTCTCCTTCAAATCAAAACAATGATAGTACAAACATAAAACATATGATAGTAGTCAAATTGGCTAAATTGTTATAACTGTTTCTTTTGTAATCTTATGTTTGAGTCCTGACTGTTCTCATACCAAACTGGTAGACGTGATTCTGGATTACTTAAACAAGGCGGTGTTCAGTAATACATTTGACACAAAAAGTTATTCATAAGGAGGAGATGTCACCGACATATGTTTATTCATCTTTCTTTCAATGAGAAGGCTGTTTCGCCGCTGTCTTAAATAGAGTTGTAGAGACCAGACAGAGGCTAAATTCACAGGGAAATATTATTTAGGAATAGTTTCAGATATTTTTTAAATATTTTTTTACATAAGCATGGTTCCATTTGATCTAAACCATTTGCGTAGTTTAATATTTATTGTAAACAGTATCAAAATATACATTAAGTATTACATCACGTGATAACAACCGCTAAGCATGTATTTCCTGTTGTGATCAGTATCTTAACACAGTCGAAAAGTTCTAATGCTGTTGCACAGAGTATGTTGTGTATGTTGTATCAAACATGACAAACTTCATTAATGATCTGTTTCATTGATGATTACTGGTTGTTTCTAAATCTTCATGGTTTTTCTCCACGTGTTCAGTATAGTGACAGAGAATGAAAGATCGAAAAGCTAACAATGGCG
This sequence comes from Phorcus lineatus, assembly GCA_921293015.1. Taxonomy (NCBI): domain Eukaryota; kingdom Metazoa; phylum Mollusca; class Gastropoda; order Trochida; family Trochidae; genus Phorcus; species Phorcus lineatus. Next base: position 40,258,208 of record OV121093.1, read on the forward strand.
AGCTTAAAAGTCTAAAACTTAATTTTTCAATCGTACTTAGAGCCGACACAGCGACATATAGGTCGGTAGGACTTAGCAGGTCATTTGAAGTTCACACAAAATTAGTCCATTGATCAAATAAATTCCAACAAATCAACTCATAAGAGAAAGTATGATGAATGAATGATCTGTTGTTACACAGAGTGGGCAGAGTGGGTCAGAGGTTGCCTCTAGCTTCCCATTACTAATAGTAACTGTTGCGTGTGTAGTGGGATACGTGTCATACTTCATGTGACACATGATCAACTGACCAGTGAACGTTCTAACACACATAAAACTTGATTGTTTAGAGCATACAGCCTCATATATAGGTCGGTAGTACTTATCAGAAAATTTGAAGTCAATAAGTGCACACAGCATTAGTGTATTGATCACATAGTTTCACCATATCAAACTCTGATGTTGTAGTTTCATGTCAGAGATCAATCAGTGTGCAGAGCGTGCCTCAAACCTCAGGAGATTTTTTAAATTGTTATTATTCACATGGATATGACTAAAGAAGTAACTGTTTTGGTAGATACAAGCCATCAGATAGGAATCACATGGAATTATTTTTGACTTAATGATATTTCCTAGTATTTTTGTGCAAAGCCGTAATAAAGTAAAGATCATGATTTTATTGAACCCGAACCAACGTTTAACCTTGTTTGACATCATTTCTAAACCAAAAACAATATTCCAGGTCGGTTACTGCGCCTCGGGTGCGCCAAGTCCAATTTTCCTCCGCGTCAAACCCCTACCCACAACATTAAACCACCTGTAATGTAAACTTGTTCACTGATACACTTAGGGGCGTTCAGAGTATAGAAAGTGTTTAGGAACCGACAAAATGAAAACAATTACAAAACTACTGAGTCAATATGTACCGACATAGAGTATTTAAATAGTCAAATGAAATGAATAATACTTGATGAATCTATAAACGGAATATAAGCATGTCCTGACACTAATGTCCTTGAGTCACTATTTTGTATTTCCTAATCGTTATTGGCCAACAACTCTAAAGGCTTTTATAGAACAGGTTTTATGCCGCAGCCCCTGTGACACTGTTAGGGATCACATTGTAAACCCTTTTTAGGTTATTCAGTGAACTATAATAGAGGAAATGAGTCCTAGAGAAAATACAAAAAAGCTTTATGAGGCTGTACCCATGTAGCCATTGTTTTTGGTCAGGAAAAAGGTTATAATTGCATTACATCAGATGAAGTATTTCAACGTCAGCGAAATGTAGAGTTCTCCATGCAAGCAGCATTTAATCCTCCATGTAGTGGTCTCTAAATAGATGATCATAGTTTTCAACTAATAGGTTGGAGTCTTCATCAGGTGACGAGTCTTCAGTCTCAGTATGTTCAAAACATTCCGCAATGAGGGGAATGCTGAAGTCTCCTCTATCGGTCTGTGCATCAGCTTTAACAGACAATGAGGAGTTTTTTGCTTCATTAGGTGGTGCTTCAGCTCCTTGAGAAGGTTGTGGAACATTGGCTATCAGGGCATCATGTAGGAGTCTGTCTGAGGGTGGAGCACCTAACGCTTGTGGTTTGTCTTCTTGTTGATCAGACGCCGCAGAAGATAACATTTGTTGTTGAGATGGGACTATGCAACCACTGTGTCGAGGTTCGATATAGTTGTCCGGCATTGCCGTACTTGTGTGACCAGAGCTTGAAAAGCTAGTTCTAACTTCATCATCATCTTGAGTGTAACTGGAAACACGAGCTCCACCGGTTCTTGGTATGCCCTCCCTATTGAGATGATCATAGTTTTCAACTAATGGTTGTAAGTCAGGTGACAAGTCCTCAGTTCCAGTAGGCCCGAAACATTCTGCAATGGGCCGAATCCTTATATCCCCTCGAGTTACATGTACATCAGCTGCTACAGTGAAGATAGGTGTTTTCACCACAGAAGTTGATGCTTGAGCTCCTTGAGCTTTTTGAGGTGTGGCCATCCGCTGTTCGTTCACCTCACAGTAGTGAGGAAGAACATAACTATCTGGTCTCTCGGACCACTCATCAGAGCGTCGTTGGACCTGTTGTTGCAGTTTGTCTGAAGGTGGAGCAGCTGCTCCCTGAGGTTCGTCGATCTGTTGATCAGACACTCCAGCAGCCTGCAAATGAGGTTGTATTTGAGGGTGTCCGAAGTTGCCACTGTGTCGGGGTTGGATATAGCTGGTTTGTCTGCTCAGAACACTTTGGCATACCATTCGAGGAGTTACTGTTACCTGTTCTTCAAGTTCAAAGTGTCCTTGAGGAGTAACCGGTCGGACATCAGATGCAGGACGTCTTCTCCTCTTCTCGATCCTGCAGGGAAACATGGTTATAGAATGGTTGTATCAGGGTGGCATACAAAACAACATAAATATAAAGACTAAATCGGTTAATGATTTGTGGCCATGCACATTGAGAGAAAAGGCTTGAATCTAAATGTATGGACCTTAAGGTTTCTTTAGATTAAGTTACTATAACTAAATGTAGTTAAAATACATCGACCAGCTGATAATTGTTGTTTGGTTTCATTTCATATATTTTATTTCTCAATCAACCTTAAGATGGGGAATTCTTTATATTTTCTCTAGGAACGAGTCACACCATATTTAAAGGTGCTCTACAAATGTTCATGCACACATCAAAATGTAACAGTTTGACTTTTGTAACCCTATAGAGTTTGCCATTTCTTTTTAAACAATGTGCTGTAAAAACCATTACAAATCAATGAAATCAACTTACAAAGTTGATCATAATTATGGTTATATGCTTAAATATATTAATATTATGTAGTAAAATTTTAGTTTTTATATAGCATTTTGTTAAATATTCTTTAAAGTCATTTGCAATGATAAAATATATATCCCTTGTGGAACACTATCATAAAAAACCTCAGCAGTTAATATTTTATTTTAACATAAAGGTTACAGATTTACTTTTCAAGTTTGATGATTTTTCTGTATGCGAAATCAACAACTTAGATTCAATCAATTATTTTCTCATTAAAGTGACTAAAACACAACTATACAAGTTCGCTCTTTTTAAGATATGACCAAAGAAATTAGGTATGTGGCATGCACTTTCATGAATACATTGTTCATATTATATTTTTGAACCTCATTTGGTACATGTACTGTATATCTGAGTGAAGGCTCAGCCTCGTCACTTACCGCTTCAAGCGACGGGACATGTAGACTGCAATGATGATGAGGATGACGACAGCCACGCCCCCACCAACCCAGAACTGCACTGAACTCAACTCACCTGAAAAGAAGAAATAACAATCTTGTTTGTAACCTATGTATGTTGTAAGGTCCATGCTGGTTTTGGCAAGACAAACATCGTAGCTCTACATATGCTCCAAAACGACGTATGTCATACTCAAATAGCAATGAGCTTGGTGACAACATGTTTTTGAATGTCAATCAAGTTTTTGAAACATTGTTTTCCAAGGTGTCATTTACGTCGTGAACCAGGATACACTGCAAATTCATATAGCACAGTCACAGTTACATTAATTTAGGTCAGAATAGTACACGCCAGTGTATTACAAGTACATGCACGTCGCCTGCCCATAGCATATTGCACGTGTCGGCAGCTGCTACTTCATATCAGGTCCGATCTATGTGACTAAATTATTTCATGGCATGTTTTAAGTGGATAAGGGAACTGTTGTTTGGAATTTAATTAAACCAGGTTAGCTCTGATGCTCGCAAGGTTTAAGTTATTTGACACATTATATAAAAGATACATAATGGTGATGAATGATTTGCCGCCCGAAAATATTAATGCCTTGCAATAACGTCACAATGACTTATTAAACTTCAAGATAAACAGATGCAATACAAAACCTTTCTGCCTGCATTCTCCCGTGGCCCTGTCACAGTCTCCACCTATACAGTCCTCACAAGTGCGGTTACAGAAGGATCCATAGAAGCCGCTTTCACATCCCTTCCTGCATTCTCCTGTCTTCTGATGACACAATCCGTCAACACATCTAAGACAAACTTCGAGGCAGGAAGTCCCGAAGAACCCATTATTGCAGGCGCTACAGGTTCCAGTTATATCACACAAATCACCGAAACATTCTTCGGGACATAAGATATCACAGTTTTCTCCATAGAAGCCTTTCCTACAACCTTTATTACATCTTCCGTGCCTGTCACAGTCATTGTCGGCCCCTGCACACCCAGCACTGCACTCGGACTGACAGGTTGAACCATGCCGACCTGCTTCACACTGGACACACTCTCCAGACAGCTGTCTACACCCAGACAAACAGTGTTGGGAACATTTCTGGTCACATGTATCTCCGTAAGATCCAATTATACAGTTGGTAACACATGTCCCGTTCCGGTGACAGTACTTGCCAACACAATCCAGACTGCAGCTAGACCCACATTCTACTCCATACCATCCTGGGATACAGCTGGTACAGATCCCGGTCATCTGATCACAGACACAGTGAAGAGAGCAAGAGTGATCACAAAACTTCCCAAACCTGCCAGGTTTGCAGCCTTCCATACAATCTCGTCTGTTCGCCAATACACAGGTGTTGTTCAAACAATGGTCGTTAGATCTGCATTTCACACCTGTTGACATTAGAATGGGGTAAACTAAAGTGGTTAGCAGTAACTAGAGTGGTTAGCAGTAACTAAATTGTTACCCGTAGCTAAAGTGGTTGGAATTAACTAGAGTGGTTGCCAGTAACTGCAGTTGTAACCAGTACTTAAAGGGGTTATCATACAATGAGAATCTTTCTCTAGAATTATACCACATACCAGATTATAAACAACATTGCCCTGTCCATCATACTCTGCCATTATAACAGCTCGTGTTGCGAAGGTTGATGCTGGGGTTACGAGCTCTTCTGCAGTCATTTCAAAGTAATGTCCTTAGAAAACTTGACTTGATTGACATTTCTGGCTTTTGGCTTGTGATAAGTGTCTAATGTTTAGTCATTAAAGGTGTTATTTTTTTACGATAACGTTTTCGCATGATAAAAAAACGGTGGCAGCAAAAGCAACCAAATCTAAACTGACTGTCCTCAATCTAAAGTATGTGGATGTGGTACTTACTGATCACTACTTTACAACTGTTTCCTTAATCTATTGGGAAGTTATAATCCAACAAAATTAGGGTGATTTTGACTCAATCAACTTCTTTATCCTGAACAGAAACATGACTCTTAGGACTCTAGTCCTATAGCTGTCATGGTCTTTTGTGGTCTTTTTGTGATAGTTTTCTGTCACTTAATTATTTGGCCTACAGTATTCTTACATTATAGATTTTAAATGTTCAGATAGTGTAGCTGAGACGTTGTAGCACCTGACCTACTCTACAAGTAATGTTTCCTATGAAAATCAAACTGGCGACAGTCATGACCTTTATCAAAGATGTTTAGCAAACGATTCAGTGACAAGGATTCTCAGAATTTTTCGGGAATGTAGAACAACTATATGGTGATTATAAATTGATGAATAAAATCGGTTACAAACAATATTTTCCAAAGCCAATGAAAAAGTCAGATTTTGAGAATGCCTTTCACTGTTGGGCTTAGATTTGAAAATTTATTTTTTATTTTTTCATTATTTATTTATTTTATTTTATGTTCTCTTATGGAATCGTTATTTATGTCATGGAGGAAACAAAGCAATATTTCACTCCTGACTAAAATAAATTTCATGAAACGAACCGGATGTTTAGTTGCCATTCAATCACTTGTTATATTACCTGTATGGGGGTCACATGAGCCGTTGTGAGAAGTGTATCCAGTTCTACAGATACAGAAACCGTCCTCCTGCTGGCACGTCCCCTCCTGACAGTTGTCATCACACATCATGTTGCACTTGTCTCCAAAGTACCCAGCAATACACCCTCGAGAGCAGGTTCCTCTGTCTTTGTTGCACGAGGAGAAAAACGGGTTTAGACTCATCTGGCAATTCTCTGGACAATGTCGGGCTCCTGAAACAGTATTATAATCTATTAGTTGATGTTGCCACAACGTAGGTTTATCACCAATGGAAACTCTGCAATACACTTATGCATTGACTTTAAAAAAACGAAATCATAAGGGAATTGAATCATAAGTGGTCAAACAGGAATCATAATTTAGAATTTAGAATTCATCAATTTATTTCAACAGAAGATATTAAATCAGAACTGAAGACGCCCGAATATTCAAGCTGATGATTCTGATGACTGATGACAGTGGATCAGAGATTATCCAATTAATATCTAGTGGAGACGAAAACTCTTTTTTGATAAGACAGTGTAAGTGTTTATCTTCTGATATGAAATTTGACAATATTAGTGTATATACAAAAAAATCGGAGTGCCATCAGTATTTGTAATTTTCGTATTTGATTGAATTGATATACATTAGAAGCTTGTTTAATGCCTTACGCCTACAGTATTTACATACAAAAAGATCAAACTAGTCAAAATAAATGTTAACGAACAAAATCATTCAAATTCGAGTCTATAGAGGATCAAACCTTTCCTCGATTAGTCCGCACATTCGAAAAAACTGTTTGTTAATATCGTGCACTGTACTTGGCCTATGATCAATTGATATAAGATTGGCATTTTATTTAAGGTGATTCAGCTATTCATTGTGTGAAGTATATTTACTCTTCGTATGTAAAAGTTCATCAATCTGAATAAAGTACTTTTACTTACGACAGGTGACCCAGACGACTAGAAACACAACTCCTCCTGATGCCTTCATCGTTTAACTGCTGGGAGAGACTGGACCAACTGATGTTACTAATGTATTGTTTCCTCCTCATGACTAACTATGAAACCACTCTTGATTAATTGTGTGCTACAAATCGATGTCGATATGGATACTACTACTTACAGCATATCTGACAATAATGACAACATAGAAAAAAATCACGATTGTGAGTTCAAAATACTAATTTACTAATAAAGATTTGATTAGTATGCTTAAACTACATTTTCAACATGTGAAGGATATCCAATTAAGAGGGGTAAGATATATTGAGGATATTCTATTAGTGTTTCCCGAGCGATAGCGATATATATGTATCATCCCAACTTGGGATCGCGTCCCATCTTAAGAATTCCAAGTTGGGACGTCCGATCTTGAGATGGGAGGGCAGATACTTTAACATGTATATAATATCCTTATTTTAATGTTGAATTTAGTAATAACATGATAACATGTATCATTTAGATAAGCGCTTCAAGGACATCGAAAGATATTTTGATTTTATGTTCATCTCATGTTTTATCTCTCATCGCATACGAGTCTTTCATCATAGCCCAATACGATTTCAAAAGTAATTCTTACACAAAGTCTTATAAATTATTTCATTATATTCTTAAATATTTTTAAATATGAAAGCATGTTAAGCAAATAAAAAAAGAATTTATATTCAATTATACACTCAAAACCTACTGTAAGTGAATACTAAGAATGCTAATCTAATGCCTTGTAATCAGTTAAATTTCTGACACATAAACCCTTCCGTTCAGCAAGATTCCAATGTACTTATTGTGTTTGATAATCGAATCTGAAAGTGTATGTATGTATGTAACATAATTCACAAACACTAACCTATAAGTGGTGTTCCGTCAATGCTTATAAGATGTCCAGTAAATAAATCCAGTTATGTCTCCTCATATTTCCGATCTGATCTGATCAGTGTCGTGATGCAAATGGAAAACATACCTGCTTGGTAGTTCAGAGATGGGTGTGGGTTGGGTGGAGGGGGGATGTCCGAAAGAAGGGATTTTGGTAAACATCCGGTTCGGTTATGACACTAATACCTGTGTGTCACCTTCCAATTAGTGACAAGAATGGGTACCAATTGTACATGAGCATGCTTGTAACACTACAAAGGTACACGCCGAGCGTTTGTTGTTTTAGTCAATGATCATCATTCATTTTTATCAAGGCATTTGCCCCTATCGGCAATATCTCTGATAGGTGGAAGCAGACGTGATCAAACCCTAACCAAAAACAACAACAAATGTTATGTTTAGTGTTATTGTATTGTTATTCAATGAAAGTTGTTTTGCCAAATATATTTAAAATATTTATTTCATTAACAGAACGATTATCATGCCAAGTAACCAAAATGAAATCTAACATCATCCATTGATTAATTATGGGGAAATAGCACGCTTTTCAATGGATTTTTTTAAAACAAGATAACTTACTTTCCAAGATTTGCAAAAGAACAAACAAATTTTTTTCATTTCTATAAAAAGAAAATAGATTTGGAGGCAAGCTGGAAGCTTATATTACTGCCGCTCCAATAAAAATTATATTTTGAAACCATCCAACATAAAACACAAAGTCAAACAAATGCGATGTACAGTTGCAGCACAATACGTTAAGATATTCAATATTGCAAAGGCGATTTCTTTGTGCTAATTTAGAAATGCAATATTTCAACTCATTTCTTATCAATACTACAAGAAGATTATAAACGGAGTTTGTTCACTGAAAACTTTGTTTCCCTTCACCAGATTTTTTGACACAAACCCTTGTTGAGAAAAATTATTCTACTGTTTTCTACATAGACCGAGGTAACATATGATTTTGATCAGTATTAAAAGGTTGTTTTTTTATATGTACAAGCGTGTATCTAGGCTTGTTAGAAGCGTTGAATTGAGAGAATTGTTGTGTGTTCATACTACTAATACGTTAATCAACTGATCCATACATAAGTCAAATAAGATGAGTAGGTGAGGGGGAATAATTACATTTCAGTGTAATATTGTTATTTTACAGCTGAAAGTTTACTTAACTAATCGTTTTGTTATCTTTAAATATGCTACTTAACATGTCCCCCCGAAAAAAGGCATTAGGTTTGTAAATACACATCAATGAAGTTTTATTGATATACTAAGACTTATCGATTATTTTGTGCTGACATACATGTACTAGTGTAATATCCTCAGAGGACTTAGTGATTCATATTGTTATTGCTTATACAAATCTGATATAGAAACTGTCATTTCTTATAAAAATTTGATGTTGAAACTGTAATTGCTTATTGTAAATTATTCGATATTTCATTGTGTAATCATATAATGGTTAGTAAGTATATTTCTATGATTTAAACGGTATTTTATTTCAATAAAACATGTGTTACACAAAATTCAGAATTTATATACAAAAAGAAAAAAAGGATTAGCAAACAGGCAGCAAATGCTTATATAAATTCTTTTCCTGAACCAAACATAAAACTATTTAGATATCAAGTACATTGGTGGAAATATATATTTGCAATTATTCTTAATAAACTCAAATTTATATTATGCTTTGTCTACCATACATTTTTTTTACAAATTTTAGGAAAGACCTTAAAAAATCGATTGGTATCGTTTATGAAATGATAAATATGTATTATTAGGAATTCGTTAACACTCTGTGACAAAGATTTGTCGCCGTTAAGATAGATTTTAGTATATTGTTATGAGTTACGAGGGAATATTCAAACCCTAAGGTTGGCACTATTTGAAAATATCTAAAATGTTGGGGAACCAGACTTCGGTAATAGGAACTTTTAATTATTTTTACATTTGATACAATCAACCAAGTCGCCAAGTAGATAAACAAGATAGTACTTTGTTAAAAGAACATGGGTTTTTTGTGTCTCCATATGTTGTTTTAGCCTAACAGTTCCTACGGTGGGCAAATTGGTGTCCAATCATCCGTTCTCTGTCACGCCAAGCTGACACATAAACATATTCAGTCTAGTCAGTGCTGCATTGTAACAATGGAGAGTACCTTAATTTCTGTTTATAGGAGGTTTTTGCATGGATTATTCATTTCTCTGTATCAGGTACGTTTTTTAATTATATATTTTTGAAAAAGCAATTTATCACTAGTATTGTAAATCTTGGATCTGTATTGGAATAACTTCATATCTGTGATTGTTAATAATTTATACCACCTTTTTGTAAAGAAACTAAGATACAAAGATGTATCTGTGATGTCAGCTGTTCGATCTACGCATGTATTGTTCGTTTGAAAAATGCTGAAAACTACTATCTAAATATAAATCTATACATTGATCTGATTTTGTTATGTCTCTTAACAAATGTGATTCAATCAGCAATCAAATGTGACTTTAAATAAATGTTTGAGTAGTGTTGAATCGTTCGTACTCGAAAACATATGAAACCGAGTGAAAAAGTGAAGTAAATGAACATCAAATCAAATTTTCTTCTTAGGTGTGAAAAGAATATAACAAAACTATCTAAAAACATGTTTTACTAACACAAATTATTATAAAATATGAATATTAATAACATGTTTAAGTATCCCCCGTCCCATCTCAAGATGGGACATCCCAACTTGGAATCCCAAATTGGGATGCGTCCCATCATAAGATGGGGCGGATCCGCAGTTGGGATGATACATATATACTGCTATTAAGGCACCAGTGTCGTAAACATAGTATGTCATGGACACGAATATTATATTCTGTTTATTACCTAAGTCGAAAAAATAAAACAAACTAATATAAACCAATATCCAAGCAAAGGCACAGGCTCATTGTGAACGCAACGTCATAGACGAACTGTGACGTCGAAGCATTGTTTTTGACGTGACGTCACAATGGAAAAGTGATATTTTGCCCTAGGGCATCGTAAGAAAAATATGAACTCTGATATGACTGCCCTCGTAGGTAATAAAATGATGTTTGATGTGTTATCAAAAGGGAAAGGGTCTAGCTGTCGTTTTTGGTGCTGGCTAGTTATAGAACTAGAGGTAATGATCAGTCATCAAGGGAATTACTGATTGACCTCATGTATTATGAATCGACAAATAGAATGAGTTTAGGAAGGTTAAACCAATTAAAGCCGTGATTCCATCATGCTGTTATTTGCCGTACATTTATCTATTTTATCCTTAATATAATGTTTGTGATTGTCTGACCTTACAGTTTGTGTGAATAAATATATACCATAAACATATTCCGTCAACAATTTATGTGCAGAATTGATGTACCCACCATATTGTTCAACATAATTCACTGCCTAACATTGGTACAATTGGATGGTAAACATATGACACATTTTAGTGGAACGTTGCATTCTATGGTGTTTTTCTGTTGTGGACCAGAACGTCCGGTTATAAGTTACAGTAAGGTGAAACTTTTACCCTCATTACATCAGAATAGATCAAAGAAGTTTGATAAGCATTTTCATATGTGCACAAATACATGCCAACATTGTTATTGTGACCTAATATGAAACGTAATCTAAAACAAACATTTATGAAAGGAAACATTTGCGTGTAACAGGCTGTCACATTCTGCTGTCCAGTCTCACACCTTCAAGTGGATGATGGTACACGGTGCTAATTTAACTGGTAAGCATAAATGTTTTGCTTTTCACAGGGTGGGATGGCAAAGAAAGAAATGTAAGGATATGGGATATTATATTGTTATCAAGCTCGCTTGTAATTGATAGGTAAAAGCATTTAACAAACGTATCTATGTTTGGTATTAATCTTACTTGAAAATCCGAGTAATTATAAATAAAATAACCCTATATGCATGTACTTGCTTTGTATAGGTTGTCTTATTCTTCTGGCCAGTGTATCGCTGGTGTCTGGACTATGTTCAACATGTCTCAAAGAACGATGTCATGATAATGGAGAGTGCATCATCGGGTGTGTACCTGGGTATATTGGTAAATACTGCAATAAAGATTGTCCATCAAGGTGTTTGAACAAGGCATGTCACGTACATATAGATTCAGGTACAATCGTCTGCACAGATGGATGTGAACCAGGCTACTGTGATATCAAGTGTGAGGTAGCGTGTCCAGGAGATTGTGTGACGTGTGACAGACAGTGTGGCTCCTGTAATGTTACTCCCTGTCCTGAACGTCGTTATGGAAGTAACTGTAGTGAGATTTGCAGTAGAAGGTACGGAACATGTGACAGAGAAACTGGACAGTGCATCATATGCAGACGAGGATACTACGGGGATGAGTGTAAGCAGGAGTGTACAGCTTGTTTCACTCGAGCGGAGACCATCAGAGACACCTGTCTGTCTGGTTGTGACATTTGTCAATCAGAAGGTAATGCTAATGAATCTCTCTCATATAAACCGTATTTATTAAAAGCAAATATAATCATTTACTTTTTGTTAATACAAACATCTGAATATCATACATGTTTAGAAGGTTTAGGGGTTTAGAAGAAAAAGGTACCAAGTGCATAATTCAAAGGGTTTGAGAAAACACGATTCAAGGTTCAAATTAATTTCCTGTTCGTCCATTGTCCAACATGGAGATCTAGTTTCACGAATAAATCCAATTTTTAATTATGCTTATTACTGCAGCTAGTACTTAAATTGATAGGGAAATATGTTTGAGTCAAAAATGTACCAATCGCTTATTGTTGCTTTCCGACTAAGCCTTTTCTGCACATGAGAGATTTTATGGTGAAAGTCATATTCACAAGTGTGCCCATTTCTATATGTTACTTGCATTAGTAACATACCATAGAAAAAGTAAAGTCAAACAGTCTTTTACTACTTTCCATTCCATTCTATTGTCATTCTGGTACAATTTGCAGCACTTCAGGTAAAGTAAAAACAAGTGATGTCATTGTCACAGTGGATACTTTTGACAACTATTAACTAAAATATGTTCCAAATTGTTCATTTTAACAAATAAATGTATGCATCTCTCTCAAATATTTTTTTATATCTATGAACCCATTCTGTTGTATTATTTGTGGACAGTTCATTGAACTGAAGGTATATATAATTGGATAACTTGGTGTCTGATGAACATAATCATAATGTACTTAAAATATAAACCACTGAACAAATGTTACACAGTGAATAAACTGCTTTCCCTGTTTTGAAAATGGTAGGTAATCTTATCATTAGATTTTTTACTACAAAATGAATACCTTTAGTACACATCACAAGAAGGTTTTATTTGAGAAAAGTTTCCCCACTTGAGCTTGAAGTCGATCAACACATGCATCAGAATTTGGCAGTGGTCACTAATACTCATGAAAATCTTTTGGTAAAATCTCATTTTTACATAATTTCAATAAGTCCTCTTTCTTTGGTACAGAAATTGGCAATTTGGTAGCATAAGAAGAAAATATTAATAAAGAAACAATGGTTGGTACGGATTTCCTTCTTGTCCCTTCGGTTAATTTGATTTCCTCAAACTCAGCAGGGTTGAAGCCATAATCAATTCTGTGATTTTCTACAAACTCGCAGCCATGTTGTCTTCAGCTGGGTAATCCTTTCTACAGCACTTGACACCTTGATTGGACTATCTTTCTCTGAATACGCTTTGAAATCAACAAATCCTTGACAAACTTCATGAAAAAGCTAACATTCTGTTTACGATCCCTGATCTTCATATCTTCATACATTGTACTGATATCATCTGTCCAAGATACCCTTTTTTACCTTTTTTGCCTCATACAAACTGCAAAGAGAACATCGATTTCTTTAGGATTTATGAAACGAAATGTTGAATGCTTGACAAAAGTCATCTTTATGTTTTCCTTCCTTGGTAAAACTCACACCTTTCTTTGTACACTATCATATCGACAGTTCATGTTACAAATAGGTTTTGTTTTTATATTTCCTTGAATAGTGAGGTTCCATTATTTAAAAGAATCTATGCCATATCCTCTTATATTGTCTGTCTAATTTACTGACAGTTTGGATCCTCTTTTGTTGGAGCATGTGTGTATGTTCTCTTCTTTCAACAGTTTAAGATAACTGTGAAGTGTGACATATGATGCAGGAACAGTAAAGTGTTAAAGAATTTCTTGCTGATGCTGGGAATTTACACAGTCTATATATACTGAAACACTTTGAAACCGCAACACCGACTTTGAAAAGACCTAATTAGAACACAAAACACTAGTTCAAGATAATTTTATTTCATATCCAATTAATTGTCATTTGCACGTTAAAACGTAACAAATGAAGACTGTCACTTCACCTTTGTCAGCATGCGGTTACAAGTAAGTCACATACCCCTTCATCAGCCGTCACTATCTAGTGTGACCTCCCTGTGCATTAGCACAAGCACGGAGACGGCGTGGTATCGACTGTCACAAACGTCGAACAAATGCTTGAGGAATGTTCCTCCACTCCTCTTGCAGGGCTATGGTCAGATCATTAACGTCACGTGGCGGCGGTTGACGTTGACGGATTCGACGACCCAGTTCATCCCACAAATGCTCGTTTGGATTGAGATCTGGAGAGACAGCAGGCCAGTTGACAACATTCACCCTTGTTTGCTGTAGAAAGTTACGTGTCAATATGGCAGTGTGGGGTCGAGCATTGTCATTTTGAAACAACAACGGTAACTGTTGACGCCTGTGGCGGTGTAAAAGTGGAATGAGAACTGGCCTCAAAATAAGGTCAACATACCGCTGTGCCGTCAGTGCACCTTGAACAACGATAAGGTCAATCCTAAACCCATTCTTAATCGCCACCCACACCATCACACTTCCACCTCCGAATCGATCCCGTTCTCGTACACAAGCATATTGAAACCATTCATTTCGACGCCTGTAAACACGTTGTCTGCAATCTGCAAAAGTCACACAAAACCTGTATTCGTCCGGTGGAATCCAACGGTGGAAGAACCGATGTGGTTGAAGCCGATGTTGCAATACGAACTGGAGTCTTGCTGCACGGTGACGCTGGGTAATGATGTTACCATTATAAGGACATCAACACCTTAGGCCTGCTGTTCGAAGTCGACGAATCACTGTCATGGCGTTGATCAGCCTTCCATTTCGCCCTATTGTGTTGCGTGCAGTCGTGGTTGCAGACAGAAACCGGTTGCGCTGGTGACTACGCGGTACCTGCCTGTCCTGACGTCGGGTTGTTACCGGAAGTTGACCAGGTCGTGGTCGGTCGCGAACACTGCCAGTCTGATGGAAACGATGTTGCAGTCTGTTTATCGTCGATGGACTGACCATTAGCTGCCGGGCAACTTCTCTCTGTGACGCCCCCATCTGGAGCATACCAATAGCTCTCTCCCTCTGATTTTCACTCAACCGTGGCATTACTGAGATTAAGTACAGGCATCTGCTTTCCATGGCCTTTTATCCTCCCAGGTTCAGGGTTTGCACGTGCAAAGCAAGAAACAAATTCCATCCAGGTAAGGAGAGTTACGAATGACAGTTGCGTTTTGTGCATACGCCCCATTTCCAGAAACATGGCATGGGTTCGAACCCAAAATTTGGTCCATACATGTTGCAACATCTCAAACGAATGTGTTTTTAGTTACTTTCCTTACACCTTCATCGAAGTTTTTTATTTATCTTCAAAAGTTAGTGTTGCGTTTTCAAAGTGTTTCAGTATACTTACACCTAAACTCGCTCAACTGAACAGATGTTTCTGAGACAACTTACATGTAAGTGAGGTATAAGAGTGCCCTCTCAAACACTTTTCTTTCATTAAGTTTTGTATCCGAGCTTTTAAATACTGTTTCTTCCTACTTGATGATTTCTATTTTATACGTTGATAATTGGCTGCTCTGTGTGGTGTTACACATTGCCTTTCTTTTTCTAGCGTCTTTGGTGTGAAGGTTCAAATACTATAGCTGCTAATAGGTGCTTCAGGTTATGTTGCCTCCATGGATCTGGACGCACCTTCTTAATAATCTCAAAGAACTACCATGAAGGCCAAGTTAATGATATCACAAGATCTGGTTCTATAATCTAAAAAGGGTTAGTTACACTGCTTAACAATATTCAACAAAGTCGTTCCATTGATGTTGCCGGTGTTAAAGGTAACTGCAAGATCTCTGTCCTGCCAAAACCTGTATTTGTTATTTGAAATATGACTCCATTTCTTCATGTAACATATCAGTGCCTTGCAAATAAGACATGTATTTGTCTGTGATATGTTCATGCGTCAATATTCCCAGTATCAGTACCTCAGGGACAGTATCGTCTTATTAGCCATCAGAGGTGACTAGTAATTGTCGAAGATTAGTGTTTAGAACATGGTTCAGTTGTCCGTGATAACGTCTAGCCACCACCCTCAGATTGTGCCTTTCATTTAGGAGATAAACCTAGTGTGTTTGCAAATCAGAGACATGTTATACTTGATTGATAGTGAGTAAATTTTAAATTGAAACCGAACGCGCAGAGGTTTTAATTTAAAATTTACTCGCTATCAATCCAGTATAACATGTCTCTGATTTTCAAACACACTAGGTTTATCTCCATTCTACCATGATGATTTTAAGGCTGCACTCTTTTTCTCAGCGAAATGCATAGTGTAAAATGTTCCGACTTCTGGAGACAAACATGAACTCGTCAGCATCGGGGATTTTGCTTCATAGTATCGAACTAAAATTTAACTGTAACAAAGTTAATCCTTATACTGACTGTTCACGAAATGGTTTCGTACTAGTATGTGGTACAAATGTAAATATCGGATCGTTTAAAAAGCCTTTTATCTTGTTTTTATAGCAAACAAAGACCGCGACACCCCTTCATGACCCAAATGGATGACTCTAACAGTAGACCACTATGACGTCGAAATAGGGTTTATGACGTCAGAAGGAATGCTGCTGCATGCCCAGTAGCGGAAAGCTTAGTTTACAATGATTTTTCACTCAAACTTCTTATATTTTACAAAATACGACATAAAAGTAAAACAATTTGATCTCTCTGTGTAAACACACAAAAACAAATACGATTAATTCCTTTTGGAAAGAGATTAATCCCGCTTGCAAGCGGAATATTGACTCTGAAGTTACCAGTCGGATAGTCGGGAGTCAGTGTATGTATTAATACATTGTAAACTGGTTTTGGGTAAACAGAGCAACTTCAATCGTGAATTGATACCCTCTGAGTCGGACAAAACAGTCAATCAGAATCGAGAATCTTGCACTTTCATGGTAGAATGTTTTGTATAGTTCATCCCAGTTCTCTGAAAAAAAACGTTGGTGTTTTCATCCGCCCTTACTTATTGAACTCGATTTCTCTTTCTAAAATTAATTCTTACGAGTGAGCCATGGTCAGTATTTTCCAAATCCATGGAACGAGAATGTGACAATGTGTTTGTTACGAATAGAGATAATCAATAGAAGCACTCCACTTTGTGTGATAGATGTTCTAATGACAAAGATGGCAGGTGGAAAACCTTAATCATGATTATCATGTGAGAGATGTGAAAAAGCATCCTTTTTTCTGGCAGGTGTGTTTTGGGTAGAGTAATTTTGATAGGTTTGTCTTATTTCGCTGCCAAGGTCATTTCCTGTGTCACTTGTGACACCAGGAGCATTGAATGTGTTGTCAGACCTTTAATATTCAACTCCTAAACTGCAAACTCTTCAAACTCTTAACCTTCTTAAGCTTGCACAGTATTATAACATTGCACACCTTCATCTGGCATTCATGTTCACAAATCGTTTGCGTCCTGTGAAATATATATTAAGTATTTGACTTCTAAAACAGTCATAGGTGAATAAAACTAATTACGAAAAGATATAATCAAATATTCGACAGAACACACGTTTATTAACAGCTGATTAATTTGATTTGAAATGCAATGTTGTTGTTTTTGGGTAATAGGCAAAACAAATAATTATCATCAATTAATAATAAGAGAACAAACATGTTACACCTACAATATTTCGGTGTAAAAGCTTTCATAATTGGTAATGATGAAGCAAAAAGTAAAAACTAACTAAAACTTCATAACTGTAGGATATTTATTTTTAAAAATTCATAAGTTAGATAGTGAAAATAGCGAAAGATAATTTATTAATAAAGAGTGTTTATTACTGCTTCTCAATCCTAAGACGTATCACTTCTTTATCATGAGAAAAAACACTGTGAGTCAAATATCATCAGTCAAATTTCTAAACAACTATGAAAACGGGATGTGTAGGGTAAAAGGTCAATATTTCCAGAATTTGTTTATACCTAACATACATTATGAGACAAGCAGCAGGAAGCCAATTTTACTCTGCTTTTTTATCCTCATTTTTGTCTCAACTAATGTTCCGCTAAGAAGGAACCAAGTGGCACTAGATATCTTTCTGTCTTTCTGTGACTTCTTGCAACAATTTGTTTGTCAAACAGCTACCATTTGACACTTTCTACCTGTCTGCCGGCAACATGTTGCACCTTTTTTGGAGTTACAAATTTAGAGCACCAGTTCGGAGTTATGCACTTGGTACTTCTTGGTTATTTACTTGACTATTTAACTTTTTGAGATACCAGTTGGAAGCTTTGGTAACTTTGAGTGTTATCAAAATGGGAAAAAGTGCCAAAAGTTCACTTGGTTCTTTTCTGCTCTAAACGGTGGCACAAACCTGTGTAATGCTGGATTATATTGGATTATTCACAATTGAAACAATTGATTTAGAACATATTGGTATACTTTAGTTTAGGGTAATTGAAATATTGTGTATTTTTGAAACATTTTCACCTGAAACACTATTTTTTTAATAATACCTTCATGTGATTAGGGGAGATTAGATCACACAAAACATAAGAGTTGTGGTCGGCTATGATTCTCGCTAAAGTTATTCTCGTTCCATTATTGTAAGATATAACATTAAAACGAATTAGCTTGGTATTATGATTAATGACTTTCCTTTACAGGGTCATGTCTCGCGGGTTACCATGGAGACACCTGTGAACTTCAATGTTCCCCTGGTTGTGATAGTCCTGAACATGGATGTAACAGAGCAACAGGAGAATGTTCTGCTGGGTGTGTGTCTGGATACCACGGACTGACCTGTAACTACACGTGCAGTGAACACTGTTTGTCTGAAAGATGTAACAGAGCAACAGGAGAATGTTCTGCTGGGTGTGTGTCTGGATACCACGGACTGACCTGTAACTACACGTGCAGTGAACACTGTTTGTCTGAAAGATGTAACAGAGCAACAGGAGAATGTTCTGCTGGGTGTGTGTCTGGATATCATGGACTGATCTGTAACTATACATGTAACAATTTATGTGAGGGTGGGGTCTGTAACCAAGGCGACGGGGTCTGTACATCTGGATGCATCAGTGGCTACACACACAACTTAGATATTTGTAAAAAATATGACAATGAAGGTAAGAACACATCAAATGAATCGAAAACACCTTCTGCAAATCGCACTTACTTGATAAAGAAAATATAATCTTGGATACAATATTCTGATGAGGGATTTGTGAAATTAATGCGATAGAATGAATTTATTTTGGCTAGTTATTTAAATTGTATTTTATACTTTAACTACATCAGTGAAGGACATCAGAATGCAATAGGGACATCAAAATAAGGTTGTGGTAATGTGGCTTTTACCACATTACCACATTGTAAGTCTTAGGGAAGTGCTGTGTTCAGAGTTGTCCCATTTTCAGTGAAAGGTTATGAAGTTTGATTATGTTTTTTCAATGTCTTTTTTCTGATATATAGATTGAATCACAGATATAAAGTTTGCTTTTTTACTCGAATGAGCTTTTGTATTAACCTCATAGTAATTTAAAAGCACATTTTTATTGAATTAATGTCTAAATATGTATTTATTTTACAAATCACACTAGAAAAGTATAAATATATCTATAAAATAAGAAGTAGATCTGTGAAATAGACTTTGTAAGTGAGCAAGTTAATTCGAACATAAGTGCATATTTTTTGTGACATGAAAATGGTTTAAAGTTTTGATGTAGTGAAACGATTTTCACGTAACATTAAATCTAAAAGATCAGGTAAGATGGGGGATTATTTCATAGCAATTCTTTAAACTAGGGGATATTAATGATGTATTTCTATTAACGTTCTATACGAAAAGATATCGTTCATGGGAGAACATAACATAGTGTTTTTCCTATAACAGTTTAAGAAAAGAAGCAAAAACAAGCATATCGGCATTTATATGATATTATATGATTACAACAGTAAATTGCAATCTTGCTCCGTCATTTCTATTTGATTAGTAAACATTGACAATAACAAAGCAACAGTTATACAGCTACTAAACCTGTTTAAGTAGTGTTAACTTCACACACACTTGTACTATAGACATTATTTAATCAAATCATATATGTACCAGAGCGTTGAGACTTTTATATGTCTAGTTGCTATCAATGTTATTAGAATGGCAATCAACCAATCAACTAAGCTAACTTTTATCATTCTCAAAATAAGTGCAAATGCAATTTGTTACATATACATATTCCTCGAAACACAATCAATTTTAATCCGACTTCGGAAGTGTTAATGATAGTTTTCCTGTGTCGGCATATATCAAAGACAGAGCATCCTCTAAGCGAACATTGTATCGTTACCCTTAAAGTATAGACGCAGAATATCGGCCAATATCTTCCAGTGTCAAGATACCCATTGTACAGCTGTGTAGAGTGGATGACGAGTGTTGACCAGGGACACAAACTAATACAAGGCATTGCTTACAAATGGGATTCGAATCCGGGCTTTATAGTTGTTTTGATGTGATGAAAGAACTGTTAGGGTAATGAATATGATAGTGATGAAAATTGTATTTCAAATGAAATAGATTTTTCAACTGAAGCATTTTGAGCAGGCGTCTATAATGCTTAAGAAGAGTCGAGTAAAGATTCCCTGCTTTCAAAACCTAAGATGTGGAGCGTTTGTTTATGACCTCCATGACCTCTTATGACCTCCATACTGAATAATTATTGGATCAACTGGAAATAATGACATTGTTTCGAGGAAACGTTATTTTGTATGCACTAATTAGCATTTTGTACTAACATATTACGAAAAAAAGAATGCCATGTTAATCCCAGTGGCGTGAATAATCTTGTAACAATTTATGAGTTAGCAATGAACCATCTTAGTTTGACAGGTAATATTTTTCAATTAAAGGATTAATGTTCCTGTCTGCTGTTTATTTCTATACATGTTTTCATGTGTTGAAAATGACAGAATAAACAAAGTTTAAGACATGTTTTGAACCAAAGTTCCAAAAGTGAAAGTATGGGAATCATGTCTAAAAACATGCAAGTATGTGGTAACTGGATATAGTGTCCGTTCTAGGTAACTTAAAGCTGCTGTTATCATCATGGAATCCTTTTAAATTATTAGGGTTGAAGAAAGCGTGTTTTTAAATAGGCAAATCATATATGGTCCCGGGGTTTAAAGTTTTATAAATGCATCGTGCTTGTCTTTCGTCATCTTCAGTTAATCAATTTGTAGAATGCTATATTCACATGTATTCCCTTGGTTGTAGGTTCACACACGCCTGTGGCCATTGCTGTACCGATTATACTTGTCTGGTGAGTCACGTGTTTTTATTCAGCTATTGCTATTTCTGTGCTCACTATGATTAAGCAAGCAACAGCGAAGCCGATTTCTTTAGATGTATACTGGTTAGACAGTGTTTCAGTGTTCTGTATGTACCTTTCAGTTTTTCTAAATTATCTTAACTAAGATAGATTTCCAAAATGGCTATGAACAACATCCATAGGTAAATATTTACTGAATTGTTCATTTGGAATTTCTTCAATATCAGAGTGAGTCAAAAGTTACATTTTACCTTTGACATGTCAGAATGCACTTAAATCCAACATAACTGATCTTTTCATAATAATGAAATCACTATTTTGTCATCCGAAACGATAACAATTATAAGAAACGATAACCATTATCAGTAAATAAAAAATGAAAAAATGGCAACATGGTGTTTGATAAAGCATATCGTCTAAACTAATTTCTAAGCTTTTCCAAAGCTTGCCTGAACAGGAGGAAATGGATATTATCTTAAACACGACCTTTCATTATCAGTACCAATGCATTGAAAGTGTCATGATTAATTATACAGCCTCCCCGTTTACGATCGAACGCTCGACCAACTGATCTACATGCCCCGGTAAAACAATATAATAATAAGGTAATGATGTTGACAATCGGGTTATTTTTGGAGTGAGCTGAACTTGAAATACATGACAATGCGTTTCAGCCTTGTTGCTGGGATGGTGACTGCTGCTGTGATCTGGAGAAGACGTCGATCTCGAAGGTAATGTTTTATCTACAAGAACATGCAAAATATGTCTCACATTGTTTGTTTTAAATTTTCTGTTGCTTTGCTTCAAAGTGTGTGAAGAGTTTTAGAGTATGTTGTCGAGGTCATTTGTTGAACTTTATTTCATCCAGAAGTACTGAGTGTTCACATGTCATCATTTTAGTGCATATTATTTCATAATGAATTACGTTGTGAGTTTTGATCGAAATATAATGTATCGTGGGTGAGGCACCTATTGGACCTATCTAAAAGGTCAAAACGCTATGAGGTCTTGGTGTCAGTATGGATTTCAGTCAGTCATTCCTTCAGTAGAGCTAGTTTTAGGCCTGTCCAAAAAATATGAGTTTTGAGACCAGACCGGAACGCGGAGACACATTCACAGTTGTTTATTTCCAGTGGCAGATTCTTCCAAAGTTTAGGGCCTGTTCGAGCGAGACATCTTTTACCAAAGTTTGAAGTTTTGACCCTTGGTACTTGAGGTTTTGTTGACTAGATCTTAAGGTACGCAGATGATTGTACACTTGGATAAGTTCCTGGAGATAACTGGATGGTTGTCCATGTAGTGAACTATAGACAAGTACCAAAACTTTACATTTTACTCTGTGTCCGAATTGCAGCCAGTGTAGCTGCTTATGATAAGCTTTACAACGCTACAGGGGTACAATCAGGTATTTTGGCATGCCTATCAGCAACGCGTTGCAATAATCTAGGTGGGATATCACACATGCTTGTACAAGTGTTTTTGCAGTGTTTATGTCAATCAGATTATGCTTTTCTTGTTTTCTTATGCTCTCTTGCACATTTTGTTCATCTGTGTAGCGCCCCTAAGTATGTAGTCATAAGAGACACCATTATTATTCAAGTATCTGCACTATGGCATGTCGCAATAGTTATCTTTGAAAGATGGATTTTAGTTAATATTGGATACGCGATAAACTGCTCTGTATTTTCCCTATTTAACTTTAGAAAGTTACGAGTCATCCATGTCCCATTTAGATTAACACAGTGATAAAGAGCTGAACCCATCTCCTCTGTTGATTGAAAGCACGATAGAGCTTTATGTACCCTTTAACTATCTCCCATACTCATTTCATGCACCCTATTGCAATGTTAACAACACAATGCCGTGAAAAGATGTCACACAACTATAATACTATAATACAGCAATGCATTCCGATACTAACCTTTTTCATTGCATTTCACATTTCAACATTACGATTATCTCAATATTGTGCGTATTGTTATTGTTGAATTTGTAAGATAATCTAAGCTTTGAATATGTTCGGATAGTCACGGATGGATGGTCATTCATCTTCAGAAATTCTAAAAAGTCATGAAATAATTATAGTTCACTTTACTAGTTCAATCATGTCAACCACGACGAGGTATGGCTGCTCGGTATTTAACCTGCGTACATTCAAAATAATAATTGTTCAATTATTTGAAAATTGTGATAGTTCAATGATATTAATTCATTCCAGACCAAACAGACCAAAGACAGAACATGCTGAGAAGGGTAAGTATGTGTAGACGAGTCAGTTGTTACTGTTGATGATCCATTAGAGCAGGTAACCTTACGTCAGCCTTACTCTCATCTGGTTTGGCTCTCAGAATCTCTTTGATCTCTTATTTGAACAGTGTATTGCCAACAAAGCAAACTATGAGATAAAGGGATGGCAAGTAACGTTGTATGTATAAAATGTATTGATATATAATGAAAATAATTATCTTGATTTTATAACTGACAGTGAAATAGAACAAAGAAATTCAATTATCATAAATATATGGACATTATTACAGGCACAGACGGTACTGATGTCGTTGCACCTCTCCTGAAATATAAGAAAGGTAACCAACTTCATGACAACTTAATCAAGACTAGGCTAATCAATCAAGATTATGTTAACCACTTTAAATACAGTCCAAGAGACTTCTGTTATTCAGATACTTGAAAAGGGTAGCTTACATGATTGTAAAAATTACAGGCCAGTATATTTCACCAGCTGTCTGTCAAATGTATTTGAAAAATGTATTGTTTAACTTTTGTTCATCTTTTTCAAAGATAATGACGTATTAACTAACTTACAAACTGGCTTCATCCCCGGGAATGGTACTTTTAATCAACTTGAAATAATGAAATACTTGTATGATTTTATAGCTCGTGCATTAGACAATTGCAAATAAGTTAGGGCAGTCATCTTACATAAGTAAGGCATTGGATAAAGTGTGGCATAAGGGAATGATAGTGAAATTAGAAGCCTGTGGTCTGAAGGGCAAGTTACTGGATTGGTTATCTAGTTACCTTCAAAACAGAATTCAGAGACTGTCTATAGACAATTACAATTCAGATTTGAAAATTATTACTGCTGGATACACAAGGATCCGTCCCTTGACCGTTAATGATTTTAGTTTACATCAATGATATTATAAACTCCTCAAAAAAGGAAACTTGGCATTCATGCAAAATTATTTTTTTGAAATGGTTAAATTTGTTTCATGATACAAACGTGTATTTTAAAGAAAGGCTTGCCCAAAAGAGTAAATTTACAAAAAACAATGGCCAAAAAAGTTTCCATTGTGGTCATGGACGAAAACGAGCGAGTCGTCCAAATGCATTTTCTGCCAAAGCACGTGCAGTATGGGATCATGAAGGTTTACATGCAGACACGTCTGCTTTAGGGGTATAAACAGCCATATCAGCCGCTGTTCATACAGACTACACAACATCCGTACAGCGACCTGAAGAATGCCAAAACTGAACAGAGCGCAACTCAACACCGCTATTTGCAGACTGCAAGCAGGAGCGGCGCAGCGTGATGTTGCAACACACTTTGGCGTGTCCAGACAGACAATCTCTTCATTGTAGACCCGTTTCAACACCCGAAACAGCATTGATGATAGGCCAAGGTCAGGCAGACCAAAGGTGAGTATTCGGGCCCAAGATCGGTACATCCGACTGCTCCACCTTCGGGAACGCACCGGGACAGTAACGTCATCAACAACGCAGATACCAGGGCTGCGTCGAATTTCCGACCAAACGGTACGCAACAGGTTGAGAGAGACTGGACTTTTTTCACGACGAACGGTTCGACGTCTCGTTTTAGCGCAACGTCATCTGCAGTGTCCAGATCTGAACATCTCCAGGGGTGTCAACAGAGGATGAGATGGGCACATGCAAAAGAAGGAGAACCGTTTTCTGCTTAGACGAAGTGATGGACGAGCGCGTGTATACCGACGTCGTGGAGAACGTTATGCTGCCAACTGTGTTCAGGAGGTTATCCCATTTGGAGGTGGGAGTGTCATGGTGTGGGCCGGGATTCGTCACCGTGTAAGGACACCCCTTGTGCATGTTGTTGTTAACCTCAGAGGAGGATGGTATAGGGACTTGATCCTACAGCCTCACGTCAACGTCCATGGTGGTCTCTTTCATAAGGACAATGCTCGACCACATGTTGCACGTGTTTGGCAAGACATTTTTACAGCAAACACATTTTTACAGCGTAACAATGTCCAGACATTGGCATGGCCAGCCAGTTCTCCAGATTTGTCAACAATTGAGCATCTCTAGGACGAACTGGATCGACACGTGCGCAGTAAGAATTCACCCCCCACCCTTCAGCACGAATGACAGAACATTCCACAGGCTGTGATTGACAATGTGATTGCATCCATGGGTCGTCAGTGCCATGCAATAATCAATGCCAATGGTTGTCATAGCCGTTAGACATTTGTGCACCCCTGTGATGTTGAAACACTTTAGTTTTCATCTCAATGTTTAACTTGCATCTGTGGTCTTTATATTGAACTTTGAAAGGCAGTGTCAAGTTTCTTTTTGAAGAGTTTAGATGGTATCGATAATAATATTCATCTATTGCAGATGATATTTCAGTGTATGTTATTGTTGATAATGAAAATCAGCGCAGTACCACCCATGGTTCGCTAGTTCCAGCCGATGCTCGCAGGTTTCACCGCAATGCATAGCCACTATAGTGTTGCGGGCTTTCTCCCTGCAATAATACTAGCAGCCGCGATATAAGTGAAATAATCTTGAAAGCGGCGTTAAACCCCAACTCACCTCGCCTCACCTATTGTTGATAATCATGTTTTTACTGCTGCTTCCTTAAATAATGACTTAAGCAGGATTTCTAATTGGGCTTAAATATGACAAGTTGACTTTACTTAAGACTGAAGCATTTCTAATATCTTGCAGAAGTAATCATGAGCCGATTCCTAGACTTACAATGCAACGAGCAGACATTAACGAAGTTGATAAACACAAGCATTGGGTAATTACATTGCAATTTGATGGTAGATGGAATTCACACATTGCTGAATTAGTTAAAAAGATAAGTCTACTAGTGAATTGCCTTCGTAGTCTAAAATATAGATTATCAAGAAAATCATTAGAGCAAATGTTAAAGGCTTACATATCGCCAATGTTTTATAACTGTTTGCACATATGGCACAATCGCACAACAGAACAAGAGAAAATCTTTAAAAACTTGCATTTAGCGGGATTAAAGGACGCAACTCTGCATGGAACATTTGTCTGTGCACTGCATTGATCACAAATTCGATCCAGATTGAAGCTCAATTCTCTTCAACCAGAATAGTTCCTAATTTTGCTCTTATAAACTTGTACTTTTGACAGATTTAAAGGATATAATATAAACTATATTTGACTTTTATATATCATGTGGTGCAAATATTTCCTTTGTCTGCAAAACATATTGTAATATTAATTTTAAGTAACAGAAATACTTCAATATTAAATTCCTAATTTTAGAAAGGTTTGTTTATATTCAATAAGCAAAGGAAACATCTTTCAATCTGAAATCTAGGCTTAGATGTCTAAATTGGTAAGTTGAATTGACGTCGTTTTGTCTAGAAGACATCTAAGCCGATTTCGACCTAATTTAGATGTCTAGACGTCTTGTGCCTGATGGGATGTAAATACGTTTCATACACTTTTCTTCCAAATAGTTCATGCTCAGACTTGGATGCAGTGACTTGAATGCACACATGTTTGAACGGCGCATATCATTAAGTCCATCCTGCTCTTGTGGTCACTCCTATGAAGACCCACTGCACTATTTTTTCATTTGTTCAAATTTGTCCATTATGAGAAATGAAATGTATTTCATATACAGGGATACAACCTCAACTCTGTCTTAAATGGAGTCTCAAACAAAATAAAGTTATCAAGAAGTTGATACTTAAATCTGCTAACTTTCATTAAAACTTGCATAGAATTGATAAATGATTATTTTCCCTCATACCCTATACAGGTCTGCTTGCTCTCCTTCCTGTATCATATTGTTTAATATTCATGTATTTTGTTATGTATTGATGTAAAATGAGGCTTGTTAACTGATCCATATTCAATTTATTGAATGAAAATATGTTTACACCAAATACAGTCCAGAATATTTATAATAGAAATATGAAAGTCACATCACTTGTCAACTAGGCCTCTAATCATACCTTAGCCTGTCAGTGAGAGAGATGGTCTAACTACATACATGTTTAATTTCATATGATAAGGTTTTTGCTATATTCTAAAGCCAAAATGAGTTTTACTTAGGAGATAAACCTAGTGTGTTTGAAAATCGGAGACATATCATACTGGATTGATAGCAAGTAAATTTGGTTTCAATTCCATAATTAATCACTATCAATCCAGTATAACATGTCTCTGATTTTCAAACACGCTAGCTTTATCTCCAATCCCATTGTAATGCTGAACTCTTTTCCCTAGCGAAATGCACAGTGTAAAAGGTTCCGTCTTCAGGAGACAAATATGAACTCGTTTTTCGTTTTATTTGAAATTGAATAAAACCGTTACCAAAGTGAAACCTAGTACTGCATGTTCACTAAATGGTTTTCTCGTACAAGGTAGAACAAATGTAAATATTGAATGGTTTTAAAAGTCTGTTTTCCTATGTTGATAGTAAACAAAAACCGCAACTTCCCTATGCAGCAAATAGATAACTCTTAACAGTAAACCACTATGACGTTGTGACAAGGATTATGACGTCAGAGGCGCTCGCGAAATAACGTCATCGTATTGTTGTCGTATTCAGTAGCGGAAAGCTTAATTTACTCTGATTGATCACTCAAACTTCTTATTTTTTTTTCAAAATATGACGTATAAGTATAACAGTTTGCTCTCTCCGTGTAATCACACGAAAAACAATACGATCAATTCCTTTCGAAAAGAGAATAATCGCTCTTAAAAGCAGAATACCGACTCTGAAGTTACCAGTCTGAGAGTCGGAAGTCAAAACTGTACTAATACATTGTTAACTGATTTCGGGTAAACAGAGCAACTTCAATTGTGAATTGATACCCTGTGAATCGGACAAAACAACCAATCCGGCACTTTCATGGTAGAATTCTTGTTATTCAATTCATCATTTGTTCGAGAGGGTTTGAATTTGTTTATGTGATCAACATTTTAAATTATTTTGACCTCATAAGAAAAGAATATCATAGTCATGAATGATTCCTTAGCAATGCTGTATAACTCATCTGATTGATTTCTGAGATGTGTTTATTATGATATCAATCATTTTCTTTCCAGACACAGACTCTATTCAGCTGATCCCTGATCAGTCGATACAAGCTATTGCAATAAAAGGTGAGATATGTTAATGTATACATATAAAATTCATCAAACTTTTATTCTAATGTTATTCAATTTCACCGATGGCACTTCTGTGAAGGGCACAGCATATGTTCATGATGAGCTATGGATGCAATAATGTCACATTTACTATGAATATGTTGTTATTACCACCAATTGAGCTAAGTTTTTCAAACATGTTCGAGATGATTATTTTTGTGACTAAAACACATTTTTTCACAGACCCAGATATTCTCCAGCTGTTGCCTGACGAATCCGTCCCAGCAGAACTTGAAAGAGGTGAGAAGTCCTCTTTACACATCGCCCTGTGTGCTGATCAGTTGAGTTATGTATTTCACACATCTTCAAGTAGATCAGGAGGCGGGGTTATCGAATTTTGGATTCGGATCAAGAGATTTGTGGATGGAATCCTGCAACCCAATCAATACTTATAAAGTTAACCATTTTAAAAACTGAAATTTCTTTGAACAAACAAAAAGGGTGTATCGATAAATTCATATTCTCAAACAGTGAACAAGGAACATGTCTAAGAAAATCTTAGATAGAAATATGAAAGGTCAAGACACGTTCACTAGGCGTCTGTCCATTATGTACCCGTCAGTGAGAGAGGCAAGTACAAAAACATACATCAATGTGACAGGTTTTTGCCGTATTCCATTTTCAAAATGTGTTCATGTTTCAGGGTTGGAGTTATTTCATGTAATGAGTATCTCAAATGGTTTTATTTTATATTGCGGTATTACTCCACTGATTGCTGACACATTTTTATGATCATCAAAATATATTTCAGCCACAGACCTAGCTTATCCCATGGAAGGTGAGTTATTATGATTAATAAATAAGATTAAGATTCAATATACTTATATCTTCAAATGGCAATCCTTTCATCAAATACAATTTAACAAATAACATCTCTTGATAAATGACAGCATATTTTTATGATGAGAAATGAATGAAACAATGGTATGTTAACTAAGATTATGCCGTTTTTAACAGCAATTGAGCTATGTATTTTGCACCTCTTCAAGATGATTAATTTTGTGACTAAAACATTCTCTTTCAAAGATCCAGAGTGTGTCCAGCTGTTGTCTAACGAATCTGTCCAAGCAGAAGTTCATAGAGGTGAGAATTCTTATTTACAAAGTCGTCCTGTGTGCCGACACTGGTAGATCTGTATCTATGTATTGACGTCGTCGTCTAGTACAATGTATTGGCAATTACAATTATATAAGTTGGGTAGATGAAGAATAGTCTCAATTCTACAATTTTCTTATACATGAAAGTACCCTTGCTTTCCATAAACAAATAGTGCAATGATACATTTACTGTGTTACCCTACCAGTATGCATCTTCCGACGCAAAGCTTAACTATCGCCTGTCCAACTTAACCCTTGCTGCCGACCAAAGACTTTTCTGACCTTGCTTACTGCAAGGAAATTTGATGGTCCAATCAGAAAGCTCCTAGCAAAGCTACATTCAGGGACTGCAACAAACATGGCGACCTCCTTGTCGCAGTCTTTCGACTGCAAGATTTGTAAAGAGAGAGTGCTCGGTGTAAAGTGAATAACAATAAGTTTCAGTTCATTTGTGTTTACAGTCAAAAAGAGCAAGTATTGTGCTACAAACCCATAACAGACAGCGGCCTGTCAAAGAATGTTTTCTTAAAATGCTTCGATAAACTAATCAAGCTTGATAAAATTTACCATTTTTTAAGGCACCGACTCAATGCACTACACCCGGCAAGACTTAATTATTTGTCATTGTACACTTGTTTTGTCATTTGTACTTGAACAAATTTGAGCAATCGCATTTGTACATATCTCGATGTCATAACACTCAAAATGTAGAACTAGACTACTAGTAGACTCTATTGTAAATGAAGTGTTACAGTGTACTAAAACTTTATGTATCTTAATGTTGTAGGTAAAATCGTCGATAATTAATGCAAACCACATTTTATTTCCGACCACGTTTCTGGATATGTTTAGGCTGTCTGGCCAGTGGCTCTATTTTCGAGCAAGGCTATTATCGTTGCAAAATGCAGTAGAAGAACATTTATCTTTGTAAAAGGCAACACAAATTAATAAACCAAATTCAGAGGATTCTTAAAAAGTCTTAAAATTTTAAGTTTTATTTTTGTAAATGTTCACTCATTTGAAGACTTCAGTGTTATAATCATTTTGCAAATATTACTGTATGTGCCTACTGTTAAATATCGTTCTCAATTAATAACATTTGCCCCTTTGGCTTGTACTTTTGTTTGTGAATAGTTAATGATGATCGAGACATGTGTAAATGGAAAATGCGTTGAAGGTTCACATGAGTTGAATGTAACATTACAATTACTATAAAATAAGAAAGAAACCCCTACCTTAATCTTTTTAAGCCGAATATAAAGAGTACATCACAAGGTTTAGAATAATTTGCAAATATCCTGTTTTGTTATTTCGATATAACATTGTTGAAATAATGTTCACATTATTCAGAATAACACTATTTGAATGTTAGCGAAACCTTATTGTAAAAAAATAATTTGTTTATTATTGTGTCTAAGCTCACCTGTTGAAAATGGCTGGCTGGTAACACTGAGGCAAGGCACCTTTATATCAGGAAATTTATTTTTCTAGTTTTGCAATTACTTACATAAAATCTTGATATTAACCAAAATTACATTTAATTTCTCAACAATGATTTTGCTTTGTGGAATTTGCTCACAGTATTTTTATCCCAATAATAGCGACACACCTGTTAAATTACACTGTACAGAGACAATGATATTCTCTCCTGCGAACACATATTTTATAAGAATAATTGTGACGTTATCTAAAAACAACGTCAACAATATATACATAATTATAGGATATCAAACGAGCTACCCCTTTCATATCAAGTTTATGTCCCAAGTGAAATAATTTTGCTTTGTCACGAGCCTTGGCGAGTAACAATACAATTACTAGCCTTGGCGAGTGACGAAACAAAATTATTTCACAAGGGACATAAACTTGATATGAAAGGGGAACGAGTTTTGTATCCTATGTATTACCCACGTTTTTACAATGTAAACATCGTAAAATTAAAGTAAAATTTAGCTTTCCTATAGAGGAACTCAAAACGCGGATTAATACATTACACTAGTGATTGAAATGTCGGCCCCTTCACTTCGTAAAACGTACGCTGCTATGGTGTAATGTAGTTCATTGCATTTGATAAAGAAACACATGAAAATAAACTAAAACTGAAAGCAAAACTCATTTAATTCATTTCATTTAAAGAATTTGGTTTCAGCTACAAATCTGTAATTCAGCATTAACACGCAAAAACTGTCAACATTTTGAACCGATAAACGTGACCTCAATCTCGGGTCAACGTCAGTCGGCCGTCACTCCAGGCGAGTCGTGACGTGGATAACTGTTTGAAAACAACGGATTAAAAAGACACGTTTTGAATGTCACCCGTAACATTTGGCCTCAAAAGGGAATAACAATGTAATTTATATCTCAAAAACTGTCAACTGGTAAAAAACTTATCATTCAATTGCAACTAGTCTTCATCAGAGGACAAGTCACTGTACATAAACAATACGGCGACGCTTGGCAAAACAGGCAAAACAGTAAGTATATATCTAGGTACATGCTTTTCCCCCTGAGAAGTCTTGACAACATATATTCTGAAAGTGTTTAAATGCCGAATAACCTTCACAACTCGTGCAATAACTTTTCCATAAATTTTGACCAAATCATTGATTTTTACGGGTGATGCCATCTTTGTTTACATGAGTCCCGATAGACCTAGCAGACGAATTTTGTTACTTATTTAGGCCTAGATTGCATCGTTTTTCTATTTATTTACAGAAATTTCAGTAATTAAAGGGAAAAAAAAGGTTTGCATGTAACCACAATGAAAACTAAGTTTTATTCGATTATATTATGAAAATTCTCGTTTTTCGTGTGCCTAGGAACGAAAACTTATGAATGGAAATCATGAATGAAATAGCTTATGAAAGTAGTACCGTTAACGTCAAAACTCATGTATCAGCCAATCAAAACACTCGAAGGTGTTATGACACATATGTGTCATAACAGATTGTTATAAAACCCCTTTACGAAGTCCCACGTGGGTAACAATACTAGTTTTGATGAAAATAAACATGTAAATGGATAAGATCAACGATATAAGGGTCCTCCTTTGTATGTTGATGTGAAGCCGACAGCATTCAATTTGTTACAGTGATCATGATAGACGTGAGTGGTGCAATAGAACGAGAACGTACTTTCCTTTTCCCAATGTATATCCTTGTAAGAACAAAACATCTTTCCCGACCCTTAATGCATTTATAAACTCAATCTGCTTGTTTGATTATATCGCAAATGACATGGTGTCGCCCATTGGCCATGGTTAGGGAGGTAACTGGAGATTATTAAAAATCGCCAGACGGGGCGCTGGTATCAAACCAGAAATGTCTAAGGTCGGCAGCAAGGGTTAACTTTGAAAGTTCGAGACTGTCGATAGTTAAGCTTTGAGTAGGAAGACGACCAGTATGTAATACCGTGGGATAAAGTCGTCGCCCTGTCCACCTGTTTTGTTTCTGTTGCAGAGCTTAAAGGGGCGCAGAGTATGTTGTTGGAGTCAAATATGTTAAACTTCGTAATTGGGGGTATTTTATCGACAAGTAGTAATTATTACATCTCAATGCTTATCAGTAACACAGTGACAATAAAAAGGATAAATCTCGAGATTTATGATCGAAAACCGGACAATGGTCCTCGTAAATGTCTAAAACGTAATTTCGGTAACTTATTTATGGCTGACACAACGAGAAATATGGGTTGGTATTGATAAGAAGTCATTTCACTGTTATACATGTAAAAAGGATGCAGAATTTCGACTTCGCAACATTTATATGGTCGTTTTTAATTTACAATCGAAAACAAGTATATATCATAATGTTGGTATCTAAGAGATAAATATGCAGTTTTATATAGACGATTTGAACTTCACGCAGGTCATATTATATATAGGCTCAGCCACATACAAAATTAATGAAACATACTCTGTGTCACTTTAAAAACCGTTCATATGATCGTACATAACATTTGCATGTATTTCACCCACTAAATGAAGTGGTGACCGTTGATATTTTTCAGAAATCATTAATTTTCGTCTTCATGAAAACAAGTAGAATTTGGACTCTCTACAGCGATAGCTTAATTTCTGGGTATGAACTAAAAAAGGCTCATCATATCCTTCTGAAACCCTCTTCAATGGTTTTATTCCAACTTTTTGTTTTATGATTACAAAAATATTTGGTACGAATTATTGGGGACCGGTTGAAACTTTCAACTTCTGATGACTTTTCTTTAGAGTTATGATAAACCTCAATGGCTGACATGTGTGTGGGTTTTAACAAGGTAATTGAATATTCAAAATGTCATAATTTCAAAACTTTGAGACCTTGATTCAGGCCATTTTCTGAACAAATGAATAATAGGTATAAGTTTACGTTTTCCAGGCATTTTCCTTCGATACATGAAACGTGTATTGTTAGCAGAAGAATCCTAATTTTTAAAAAAGCAGATAAAAAAATATATGAAATGCAAATTCACAAATAAAACATATGAACGCATATAGATAACATTGACTGCTTCAATGCCTTTAAAGAGGTTTCACTATAAAGAAATTATTAAGCGAGGAAGTGTGTTATATGACTTTAATGAAACCAGTGTACAATTGTGGAACTCTTTGACTGATATCCTCTACCCCAAAGGCCACCCCTCAACCATCCACACAAACACATTCCTTCCTTAGCAATGCAGTATTACTCCACTGATTGCTGAGACATTTATTTTATGAATAAAACCTTTTTCAGACACAGACAGCGTTCAGCCGACTCCTGATCGGTCAATCCATACTTATCCCCTAAAAAGTAAGTTTTTCAATTTATAAATATAAGATTCAATAAACGTATATCTTCAAATGCCAGTTCTTTGATTAAATACCATTCAACGAATGATAAAGCACAACATTGTTTTATGATGAGAAATGAATGCGAGTTAAATAAGGTCATGCTGTTTTAACAACCAATTTAGTTATGTAATTTACACATCTTCAAGATGATTAGGTTCATGACATATTTCTCTTTCAAAGATCAAGAATTTGCCCAGCTGTTGTCTGACGAATCCGAAACAATAATATTATCAAGAATCTCCGCTGCCGTACTGATCTGTATAGAAATTCCTTTATACCGGATACAATAACACAATGGAATAAACTTCCTGATAATACTTTTAATGCACTAGGTATAGGCAACTTCAAAACTATATTGCAATCTACAAAGCAGAAGTTTCCCAGCAGGCACATATGACATATATTTCAAGTTTAAATACCTCAACAAAATATCTAACAGACATTAAAAAACATTTTAAAATGTCTTCTTGTTTTGGTGTTAAAGCCTAGTATACTAATGTTATGCAGCGGGAACTTCATCATGATTAAGGGCTTTTAAGCAAAAACATGTGTTTTGTAAGGCACAATTGCAAATTTTACATGAAACAATACAATTACTACTCATGAATACCATTTTAAATTCAAATATGGTAGCTTAAGTCCATCCTGCTCTTGTGGTCACCCCTATAAAGACCCACTGTACTATTTTTTCATTTTTTCAAATTTGTCCATTATGATAAATGAAATGTATTTTATATACAGGGATAAAATCTCAACTCTGTCTTAAATGGAGTCTCAAACAAAAATAATTTTTTCAACATGTTGATACTTAAATCTGTCCATACTTTCATTAAAACTTGCATAGGTTTGATAAATGATCAATTATCCCCTTACCCTATTCAGGTCTGCTTGCTCACCTTCCTGTATCACATTGTTTCATATTCATGTATTTTGTTGTGTATTGATGTTAAATGTGGCTTGTTTACTGATCCATTTTCATTTTATTGAATAAAAATATGTTTACACCAAATACAGTCCAGAATATTTATAATAGAAATATGAAAGGCACATAACTTGTCAACTAGGCCTCAAATCATACCATATCAGTGAGCGAGATGGTCTAACTACATACATGTTTAATTCATATGACAAGGTTTTTGCTATAATCTGAATCCAAAATGAGTTTTACTTAGGAGATAATTTTGAGTAAATTTGGTTTCAATTTCATATTTACTCGCTATCAATCCAGTATAACATGTCTCTGATTTTCAAACATGCTAGGTTAATCTCCATTCTACCATGACGATTTTAATGCTGAACTCTTTTTCCTAGCAAAATGCACAGTGTAAAAGGTTCCGTCTTCAGGAGACAAATATGAACTCGTTTTTTTGTTTTATTTGAAATTGAATTAAACCGTTAACAAAGTGAAACATAGCACTGCATGTTCACTAAATGGTTTTCTCATACAAGGTAGAACAAATGTAAATATTGAATCGTTTTAAAAGTCTGTTTTTCTATGTTGATAGTAAACAAAAACCGCAACTTCCCTATGGAGCAAATAGATAACTCTTAACAGTAAACCACTATGACGTTGTGATAAGGATTATGACGTCAGAGGCGCTCGCGAAATAACGTCATCGTATTGTTGTCGTATTCAGTAGCGGAAAGCTTAATTTACTCTGATTGATCACTCAAACTTCTTATTTTTTCCAATATGACGTATAAGTATAACAGTTTGCTCTCTCCGTGTAATCACACGAAAAACAATATGATCAATTCCTTTCGAAAAGAGAATAATCGCTCTTAAAAGCAGTATACCGACTCTGAAGTTACCAGTCGGAGAGTCGGAAGTCAAAACTGTACTAATACATTGTTAACTAATTTCGGGTAAACAGAGCAACTTCAATTGTGAATTGATACCCTGTGAATCGGACAAAACAACCAATCCGGCACTTTCATGGTAGAATTCTTGTTATTCAATTCAGCATTTGTTCGAGAGGGTTTGAATTTGTTTATGTGATCAACATTTTAAATTATTTTGACCTCATAAGAAAAGAATATCATAGTCATGAATGATTCCTTAGCAATGCTGTATAACTCATCTGATTGATTTCTGAGATGTGTTTATTATGATATCAATCATTTCCTTTCCAGACACAGACTCTATTCAGCTGATCCCTGATCAGTCGATACAAGCTATTGCAATAAAAGGTGAGATATGTTAATGTATACATATAAAATTCATCAAACTTTTATTCTAACGTTATTCAATTTCACCGATGGCACTTCTGTGAAGGGCACAGCATATGTTCATGATGAGCTATGGATGCAATAATGTCACATTTACTATGAATATGTTGTTATTACCCACAATTGAGCTAAGTTTTTCAAACATGTTCGAGATGATTATTTTTGTGACTAAAACACACTTTTTCACAGACCCAGAGATTCTCCAGCTGTTGCCTGACGAATCCGTCCCAGCAGAACTTGAAAGAGGTGAGAATTCTTCTTTACACATCGCCCTGTGTGCTGATCAATTGAGTTAAGTATTTCACACATCTTCAAGATAATCAGGAGGCGGGGTTATCGAATTTTGGATTCGGATCAAGAGATTTGTGGATCGAATCCTGCAACCCTATCAATACTTATAAAGTTAACATTTTAAAAATTGAAATTTCTTTGAACAAACAAAAAGGGTGTATCTATAAATTCATATTCTCAAACAATGAACAAGGAATATGTTTCAGAAAATCTTTGATAGAAATATGAAAGGTCAAAACACGTTCACTAGGCGTCTGTTCATTATGTACTCTGTCAGTGAAAAAAAAACATTTTTCAGCCACAGACAGTGTTAAGACGATTCCTCATCGGTCAATCCTAGCTTATCCCATGAAAGGTGAGATATTATGATTAATAATTAGATTAAGATTCAATATACTTATATATTCAAATGTCAATCCTTTAATCGAATACAACTTATTAAATATTACCTCTTGATAAATGACAGCATATTTGTATGATGTGAAATGAATGAAATAATGGTATGTTAACTAAGATTATGCCATTTTTAACAGCAATTGAGCTATGTATTTTACACATCTTCAAGATGATTGATTTTGTGATTAAAACATTCTCTTACAAAGATCCAGATTCTGCCCAGCTGTTGTCTAACGAATCTGTCCCAGCAGAAGTTCATAGAGGTGAGAATTCTTGTTTACAAAGTCGTCCTGTGTGCCGACACTGGTAGATATGTATCTATGTATTGACGTCGTCGTCTAGTACAATGTATTAACAATTACAATTCTAGAAATTGGGTAGATGAAGAATAGTCTCAATTCTACAATTTTCTTATACATGAAAGTACCCTTGCTTTCCATAAACAAATAGTGCAATGATACATTTACTGTGTTACCCTACCAGTATGCATCTTCCTACGCACAGCTTAACTATCGCCTGTCCAACTTAACCCTTGCTGCCGACCAAAGATTTTTCTGACCTTGCTTACTGCAAAGACGGTTGATGGTCCAATCAGAAAGCTCCTAGCAAAGCTACATTCAGGGACTGGAACAAACATGGCGACCTCCATGTCGCAGTCTTTCGACTGCAAGATTTGTAAAGAGAGAGTGCTCGGTGTAAAGCGAATAAAAATAAGTTTCAGTTCATTTGTGTTTACACTCAAAAAGAGCAAGTAATGTGCTACAAACCCATAACAGACAGCGGCCTGTCAAAGAATGTTTTCTTAAAATGCTTCGGTAAACTAATCAAGCTTGATAAAATTTACCATGATTTGAAGCACCGACCCAATGCACTACACACTGCAAGACTTTATTATCTGTCATTGTACACTTGTTTTGTCATTTGTACTTGAAAAAAACTTTAAGCAATAACATTTGAACATATCTCGATGTCATAACACTCAAAATGTAGAACTAGACTACTAGTAGACTCTATTGCAAATGAAGTTTTACAGTGAACTAAAACTTTATGTATCTTATTGTTGTAGGTAAAATCGTCGATAATTAATGCAAACCACATTTTATTTCCGACCACGTTTCTGGATATGTTTAGGCTGTCTGGCCAGTGGCTCTATTTTCGAGCAAGGCTATTATCGTGGCAGAATTATTTCAGTCCCCAATGCAGTAGAAGAACATTTATCTTTGTAAAAGGCAACACAAATTAATAAACCAAATTCAGAGGATTCTTAAAAAGTCTTCAAATTTTAAGTTTTATTTTTGTAAATGTTCACTCATTTGAAGTCTTCAGTGTTATTATCATTTTGCAAATATCACTGTGTGTGCCTACTGTTATAAATCGTTCTCAATTAATTACATTTGCCCCTTTGGCTTGTACTTTTGTTTGTGAACAGTTAATGATTATCGAGACATGTGTAAATGGAAAATGCGTTGAAGGTTTCACATGAGTTGAATGTTACATAACAATTACTATAAAATAAGAAAGAAACCCCTACCTTAACCTTTTTAAGCCAAATATAAAGAGTACATCACAAGGTTTAGAATAATTTGCAAATATCCTGTTTTGTTATTTTGATATAACATTGTTGAAATAATGTTCACATTATTCAGAAATAACACTATTTGAATGTTAGCGAAACCTTTATTGTAAAAAAATAGTTTGTTTATTATTGTGTCTAAGCTCACCTGTTGAACATGGCTGGATGGTAACACTGAGGCAAGGCACCTTTACATCAGGAAATTTATTTTTCTAGTTTTGCAATTACTTACATAAAATCTTTATATTAACCAAAATTACATTTAATTTCTAAACGATGATTTGCTTTGTGGATTTTGCTCACAGAGATTTATTTATCAATTAAATTCTAATTACCTTAAAAATAGCGACACATCTGTTAAAATACATTACATAGACAATGATATTCTCTCCTGCTAACACATATTTTATTAGGATAATGATCTAAGAAAACGTCAATAATATCTACATAATACTAATTTTGATGAAAATAAACATGTAAAAGGATAAGATCAACGATATAAGGGTCCCCCATCAAATGTTGATGTGAAGCCGACAGCATTCAATTTTTTACAGTGATCATGATAGACGTGAGTGGTGCAATAGAACGAGAACGTACTTTCCTTTTCCCAATGTATATCCTTGTAAGAACAAAACATCTTTCCCGACCCTTAATGCATTTATAAACTCAATCTGCTTGTTTGAATGGCTCGCAATGCCAAACTTCTTTGTAATGTGATCATAACTTCTTTGTAATCTGATCAAAACTTCTTTATAATCTGATCAAACAGATCACTTTCAATGGTCGCTGCTATTTTGATTATATCGCAAATGACATGGTTTTATTAAGTTATATTAGGGAGGTAACTGGAGATTATTAAAAATCGCCAGACGGGGCGCTGGTATCAAACCAGAAACGTCTAAGGTCGGCAGCAAGGGATAAGTTTGACAGTTCGAGACTGTCGATAGTTAAGCTTTGAGTAGGAAGACGACTGTCCTTTTGTTTTGTTTCTGTTGCAGAGCTTAAAGGGGTGCAGAGTATGTTGTTGGGGTCAAATATGTTAAACTTCGTAATTGGGGGTATTTTATCGACAAGTAGTAGTTATGTCTGAAAATTTACATATCAATGCTTATCAGTTAGCAGAAAAGGATAAATGCCGAGATTTATGATCGAAAACCGGACAATGACGCTCATAGTGTCTCAAACGTAATTTCGGTAACTTATATATAGCAGACACAACGAGAAATATAGGTTGGTATTGATAAAAAGTCATTTTACTGATATACATGTAAAAAGAACGCAGAATTTCGACTTCGGAACATTTATATGGTCGTTTTTAATTTACAATCGAAAACAAGTAAATATCATAATCTTGGTATCTAAGAGATAAATATGCAATTTTAGATAAACAATTTGAACTTCACGCAGGTCAAATGGTATATAGGCTCAGTCACCTACAAAATTAATGATACACACTCTGTGTCACTTTAAAAACCGTTCATATGATCGTACATAACATTTGCATGTATTTCACACACTATGAATAAATGAAGTGGTGACCGTTGATATTTTTTCAGAAATCATTATATTTTAGTCTCCTGAAAACAAGTAGAATTTGGACTCTGTACAGGGATAGCTTAATTTCTGGATATGAACTAAAAAGGCTCATCATATCTTTCTGAATCCCTCCTCAATGGTTTTATTCCAACTTTTTGTTTTATGATTACAAAAATGTTTGGTACGAATTATTGGGGACCGGTTGAAACTGTCAACTTCTGATGACCTTTATTTAGAGTTTATGATAAACCACAATGGCTGACATGTGTGTGGGCGTTTTACAAGGTAATTGAATTTTCAAGATGTCATAATTTCAAAACTTTGAGACCTTGATTCAGGCCATTTTCTGAACACATGAACAATAGGTATAACTTTACGTTTTCCAGGTATTTTCCTTCGATGCATGAAACATGCATCATTTGTTAGCAGAAAAAGCCTATTTTTTTAAAAAGCAGATAAAACAAATATATGAAATGCAAATTAAAAAATAAAACATATTAACGCATATAGATAACTTTGACTGCTTTAATGTCTTTAAAGAGGTTTGACTATAAAGAGAGACTTTGATGAAACCAGTGTACAATTGTGGAACTCTTTGACTGATACCCTCTACCCCCAATGGCCACCCCTCAACCATCCACACAAACACATTCATTCCTTAGCAATGCAGTATTACTCCACTGATTGCTGAGACGTTTTTATATGAATAAAATCTTTTTCAGAAACAGACAGCGTTCAGCCGAATCCTGTTTGCTCAATCCAAGCTTATCCCCTAAAAAGTGCGTTAATAAATATAATATTCAATGTTTGAATGGCACAAGATTCAATAAACGTATATCTTCAAATGCCAATTTTTTTTATTAAATACCATTTAACAAATGATAAAGCACAACATTGTTTTATGATGAGAAATGAATGAGCTAATGCTATGTTTACTAAGGTCATGCTGTTTTAACCCTCAATTTAGCTTTGTATTGTACACATCTTAGAGATGATTAGGTTCATGACTAAAACATATTCCTCTATCACTGACCCAGAGTCTGCCCAGCTGTTGTCTGACGAATCAGTCCCAGCAGAACTTCATAGAGGTGAGAATTCTTCTTTACAAAGTCGTCCTGTGTGCTGATACTTGTAGATTTGCATCCATGTATTGACATAATCGCCAAGTACAATATATTGTTAATAACAATTCTAGAGGTTTGGTAGATGAAGAATAGTATTAATAGTACAATGTTCTCATCCATGAAAGAACCCTTGATTTCCTTTAATAGTCCATAAAGAACACGTCTCAAACAAATAGTGCAATGATACCAGTAGGCATCTTCCTCAGTAAAGCTTAACTATCGCCAGTCTCGAACTGTCAAACTAACACTTGCTGCCGACCAAAGACTTTTCTGTCCTTGGTCTCTAACTTACAGCAAAGATAGCGGACAGCGGCCTGTCAAAGAATGTTTTCTTAAAATGCTCTGGTAAACTAATCATGCTCGAGAAAATTGATCATGATTTAAAGCACCGGCCCGGCAAGACTTTATCATCTGTCATCATACACTTGTCATTTGTGCTTGAAAAAACTTTATTGGATACCTGTTTAACCAAAAACAATGATTAAATTTTAAACGAAACAATAAAATTTAAACATATCTCGATTTCATAACACTCGAAATATAGTATTGGACTACTAGTAGACTATGTGAATGAAGTTTTACAGTGTACTAAAAAAATTGTATCTTATTTTGTAGGAAAAATCGTCAATAATTAATGCACTGCACATTTCATTTCCGACCACGTTTTCTAGATTTGAAAATAGCAAGTAAAATGTCCTTCCTCTATCAACTTTTATCTCCAATATTTTTGTGCTGTCTGGCCAGTGGCCCTATTTTCGAGGTAACGCTATTATTTTGGGAAAATTATTTCAGTCTCCAGTGCAGACAAAGAATATTTATCTTTGTAAAAGGCAAAATAAATGAATAAACCAAATTAAGAGGAATCTTAAAAAGTTAAATTTTTACATGTGTTCAATGTAACGTTACAATTACTACAAAAACAAGGAAGAAACCTCTACATTAACCTTTCTTACCCAAATATAAAGAGTATATCAAAAGCTCTAGAATAGTTTGCAAATATCCTGTTTTGTTATATGGATAGAAGGTAGTTGAAATAATGTTCACAGTATTCAGAAATAACACTATTTGAATGTTATCGAAACCTTCATTGTAAAAATAACCTTACAATAGCGAATCTCCAAGCAATAACCTGATATCATACTTAAGTCTGCTGAAGAGTCTAAAATTTTAACAATAAAATCCAATCGGACCGTATTCCCAAAGTAATGCGTTCCTCATCTTTGTAATAAACATTATTTTTTTAAATCCCAAAATGAATTCTGTGTAACCAATTTTCATGCTGATTATGTTTATTATTTGTTAGTTTTTCTTGTATAACTGTGTTTAAAAAAATGATGATTAGGTACTCTTGTTGAACTCAATAAATAAAGAACATTTGTATGTGCTTTATCATCTTATGTGCTTAAAACAGGATTATTCATAGAATGTTTTACGACAGAGCATTAGATTCTTTGCCAGAGAAAACTTTTTGTGCACTTGTAAGATTCCTTTGAGAAACTGAGAGCTTGTCACATACAATGTTCAACTAATAAAATTGCCCCATCACGTACGTGCAGGAGTCAATATATATTTTACTGAACGATGCATTCACAGCCGTGTTGATATTTTCTCAAATAACCTAGTCGTTATCAATTTTACAGCAATCTCATCTCTCAGTTATCAATTTTACACCAATCTCATCTCTCCGTATTCTAAATTAGAGTAAATAACATCGTTTGTTTTCTAACATAACACAAACCTGTGGCATGCCGTGGCTAAAAGCTTAACACAGTTTGACAACAAACACTTCAAAAGGATTTTTTTGAAAACGTATATATGAAAAACATTTAAAACTTATAATAATGATTAGACTGACAGGCATTTTCATACAATCATTCATTTTTGCTTATTTACTTCACAAACTCCACAGTTAATATCAATCCACCACCAGTGTGATGGATCTACTGTGTGTCAATCTTAATATGTGCCTGTAATTACACTTGAAACTATTATTTTCAATTATTTTCGATAAGTCGGAGGTAACAGTAGTTTCAAACGCGACAGGTCTCTGTTGTTATCTTTGTCGTTGCCATTGGAATTTCATTTTACAAGCCGTCTTCTGATTGGCCTATCAGAATGGCCTGCAGTAGGCTATAATCCTAGCATAGAAAATGTTGGCCGTGATGTCAAGGGCGGAGCGAGGAGAGTTGGAATTTGTTTTGTTTCGGCCGTGACGTTGTTAATATGTATTTAACAGAACGGTCATAATTTAACAATAATGCTGATCAAAGAGTATGTGAAATGAAATTCAAAAATAAAAACATATGTACTCATATAAATAAG
The DNA here is from genome assembly GCA_921293015.1 of Phorcus lineatus. NCBI lineage: Eukaryota > Metazoa > Mollusca > Gastropoda > Trochida > Trochidae > Phorcus > Phorcus lineatus. Next base: position 40,302,317 of record OV121093.1, read on the forward strand.
CTGTACACCCTTGATGCCTATAAAGAGGGTTGATTATATAGAGATTTTTACCATGTGGCATGTGACTTTAATGAATCCAGTGTATAATTGTGTAACTCTTTGACTGATACCCTGCATCTCTCTCAGGGGTTCATGTTAAGAGTGGTTTACCTTGTTTGGGGCTATTTGCCCTGTTCAGGGCTATGATGAAATGCTGAATTTAATCAAATAGCCATGTTTATGAATTTCCAAATGACTTTATTCCATGCCTCTAGCACCAGCATTTCATAATACAACACAACACTTTCTACTTCTAACACTGTAACTTTACCTCCTGCTTTGGTCAATGAAGAAGTAAGCCCCCAATATGTAGACTGTCATGTACAAATATAGTTATGAGTTTCATTTTAATTAGTCTTCTTGGACAAATTCTGACAAAAAATGTTGTTTAAGTAAAAAGTAAAATTGATATTAATTTTGAAACTCAAAATAAATGTGCTGTTAAAGCAAGATTGCTTCAATTACTCACTCAGTCGTGTGTCACTTTGTTGGTTTTGCAGAGGATGATTCTCAGCGGCTGTCTGAGGAAGTACAGCGTCTGAAAAGTTAGTTAAACTTTCATCTCAAACACCATGTTTGGATGTTTAATTCAATTCATACTCAATTGATATTTGCACAACATAGGAATGCAATAATGGAGTTAAACAACTTTTTTTTTAAAAATATGCCAGAAAAACCAAAAGTCGAATTTTTATTTTTGCTCAGTTTCATTTTGATAAGTCTTCTTGGACAATTCCAACAAAAACTTTAATAAAAGTAAAAAGTAAAATTGATATTAATTTTCAAACTTTAAGGATTTTACTGTTTTAAAAGATTGTGTAACTATTTTCTGTTTTACCGCAGAAGCTCCTCAGCAGCTCTCTGAGGAAGTAGAGCATCTGAAAAGTAAGTAAGATTTACTTCCGGGTGTTTAATTCACTTCAATTCAACCCAATTCAATAACTCAAATCATTTAGACATAATTATAAAAAGTGATTCACATAATGTTTGATGGAAGAAGGACATTTTATCAAATAATTTATAATATTGATCAAGATTTAACTGAATGAATTTTAAGATTGTCCATTACTTACTTCCTTCTATTGTTTAATTATTACAATTTAGCTAGAACCAGAGAGGAAATAGAGTCAATCACAACTGGGATGATTCGAGTGTCTGCTGTGGTGGATGTTCTAGACAAACTGAAGGCAGGTCAGCGATGGGTCACTATAACAGGGAATGCTGGGGACGGCAAGACAACACTCGGCTATTTGGTGTTGAAGGAGTTCCTGCAGAAGAATGTCAACGTCTTTACAGTATACAAACCTGAAGAGTATTATCAGATAGAAAAGATGAAAGAAGACAGGGTCATCATATTTGATGATAGATTCGGTGCATTTCTTGCCGATCAACAGCTGATAAAGAGCTGGTTAGATGTAATAAAAAAATTCTTAGGCATCAATGAGAATGATAAAAAAAATAATAATGTTATCTTCATAAGCAGGAAGAATGTTGTGAATGAATCTAAGATTTATCTTGGACAATATACTGATAAGATGTTTGACTCAAAATGTGTTGTTGACCTGAGTGAAAGAAAACTGACAGACGAACGACTGAAGATCCTTGATTACCATCTGCAGCATGAGAATGTGACTGTGAAAATTGAACTCAAGGAGAAAGTTTCAAATAAAAGCATAGCTCATGGTTTCCCGCACTGTTGCAATATATTTTCAAAGCTAAGGTCAAATGGAAATGTCGTGGATATTGAAGAAGTCTTTGAATCACCCTTGAAGTTTCTGGACATGACAACAAAAGTTCTCTACAAATACAACTGTAGGAAATTGTTCCAGCTGATGATAAAGAATGATGGAAAGTTTGATGTTTTCACCATAAGGGATGAAGACACAAGGCAGAAACTTCTTCAAGTAAAGAAGGAGCAAGAAGGCAGCTATATCACTACTTGGAGGAACGGAACCTGTCAGTTTGCTCATCCCTCTGTGTATGAGAGTGTACTGAATGTCATCAATGACTTTGACCCTCTGTACTGTGTTCAGTATGCAACTCTCTCTGTTATACGACAGAAGATGATCATCTCAACATCTGATGAAGAAGACAGAAGAAGATCTGCATGTTACATTATCGTGAAGCCAATCCCTGCTGTTCTGACGGCTTTAGCCGAGAGGTTTCGAGAAGGGGTACTCAAGGGAGATTACTATGTGTTCACACACAGACTTTGTCAGAGTAGGGAGTTCTGTGAAGCTGTTGTCTCCTGCTGTGTCACCACAGATGAAACAAAGGTACATAGTGACCATTTTTTAAAACTCTTCGCAATAAGTGGAAAAACTTCCATTACATGCATTACTCACCTATTTATGAAATGGTTTATTTGTCCGCTGCAAAGCTTTGCGGGTGACATAATGTATTCAGTTCCGTCAGTGGTTCTGTAATTCCGTAAATCTGAATTGCTTTCGTTTCGGGTCATATCTAAAAAAATTTTCACTATTTTTTTAACGAAACTTGGATCCACATCAAAGAATCTGAAACCTATGCAGGTTTGTTCGATTTTTTTTATTAAGAATGAATTTTGTTGTAGTTATCGAACACGTAGGGAACGAGTAGCTTCTTCAAACTTGATGTTGCATGATGCCCTGTGATAAAGAGACAGGAATATGGAACGAATGTTTATAATTTTCATTTGTTTTAAAATTACAAATTACGATAACAATAATAAATAATAATGGTAAATAACAAAACCAGGAGTTTATGTTTCCGCAAATAAAACAAAACAAACTTGCTCATTCTGGTCTATATAAATAAAATCTTAATAAACATAATTGCATCGAAGAGCAACTTTTAGTCTGCCGTTTTGTATTTTGGTATGACGGGAAATTACCCCACTGTATTTCTATTGACAACAAAACATGTATACTACATGCCTACTTACAGTTTCTCTTATTTCAAAACAGCCTCTCGTCAGTCCAAGAAAAGTTAATTTCTTAAAATTGCAAGTTGTGAATGAACAGGTTCTATTTTTCCGGACTCATCGGGTAGTATTAAACATTAAGAAACAGTATGAACTTAGTTAGCAATTAAGTCCAAGTCATTAAATTTATTGGATGATGAGATGCATTAACATGAAACAATAGAAAATAAACTCTTTTGTTGTTGTTTTGACAAAAACAGAAACAAGATACTCAGATGCTGTTGATGTTCTGACAGGACCATAATACCACATGTGCAAAGTGTCAAAGATAAAATCAGTAGCTGCCTTTCTTTTAAATGCAATTGAATCGCAAAACTTGTACATTTTAAGCGTTCTTTAGTACCTCAGTGACCAAGTTTTCCATTTCATATTCGACATTGTGACGTATACAGTCTCCCACTTTTATCACACCTACGTTGCAACGTCATTTAACTGTTTATCATGCTTTTCTAAGTCCTTCTAAACTTAAAGTTTTCTATGTGTTCTGTTAAGTCTGATGAGTTGATGATGAAATTATTACTGAGTGGTTACCGGGGAAAAGGAAATTATATCACAACCTTCAAAAAGTCCTACAGTGTCTCATAAATTAAGAAAAAATATGTTTTATTTGAATCTTTGGCTCCCAAGGGGCGCAAGGCATGACATCGCATCCGGCCCATAGCCGTCAATAAATTGTGCTCTTTTAACAATGGCTCCAAACAACTGAAATGTCAAGTGCAGGCACATTGGCCAACAAGATTTTAAATTGTAGATTTGGTCTCTGTTGCCCACAATGAGGGCCTTGGAGGCCATTGCAATAAAAACTATCATCATTTCGTTCAGAAAAAATTTAGAAGGCTGAAATATCGTGTACGAACAAATTGTTAAATAAGGGTTATAAATTGTAAATTTGGTGACTCTGTGGCCCCCAATAAAGTCTTTGGACACCATGCCCAAGAAAGCAGTTATCATCTTCTCAAGAAATCTTATTAAAAGACACATCGGCCAATAAGAGTTATAAATTGTAGATTTGGTGACTCTTGTGTTCCCAAATTAGGGCCTTGGGGTCATTGCCATAAAAACCCATTTCTATCCTCTTGACTTAAATCCAAAACCTGAACATTTAAAGTTATGAATTGTTGATTTTATTACTCTGTGGCCCCTAATGTTGTCCTCTGGGTCATGTTCACGAGAACCAGAAAGCTGAAATCTGGTGCACTGACTCTTAACATGAACCACGGTGAAGCCCCTGTTCAAAATAAATATGTGTTCCTGGGTTGCTATGTTAGTTTGACAGAATGTATCACCCTTGAATTAAAAGATTTACTATTGTGAATATCTCTTCAAATAAAGCTTTTTCGTGTTGACATGTAAAAAGAAATTACAACTTTAATTGTATTGTAAACAATAAAACGTAAACAACGTGATGAAATTTAAGTTTCTCATATCCAAATCAACATTTGTTCTACCACGTTGACTCTCACACATGACAACACTTTTTACCCTGCGAAAAAAAGTAGTAACTGGTTGTTAAAATGGTGTCCATTTTTCAACAATCCTTGAAAATCTTTGAAAAGGGCTCTCATCATGTGAATTTGGAATCCATTTGGGATGTTTTGAGTTCAACACGATAGTTAAATTCTTCTATTTGGATGGGTTATTACAGTTACAACTGACCAGATTTTTTCTAAGGCCTCTTTTATTGAATTTGTGGTTTTCTTGAATTTACACATTCACAAATTTAGACTTTAGATTGACATTTCACACTCATGTTTGACCAGTTGGCTAGAAAGAATGAATTTACCCACATTACATCTAGTTATTCACTTTTATTTCTCAGTATAGTGTAACATATTTTTAACACTGAAATATCTAATGCATGTAAATCTTACAGTTTTGTTCCAAAAATACCGCGATGTCAGGGGTTCAGTTTAAAGTGTTACAACTCTTGACAACCTATGATGGAATATTAACTCTGATCATATTGTGGTATTAAGTTTGTACAGGAGCCCAATTTCATGTCTGTAGTATAAAAGAATAATTGACCATAAGTAAGAGAAGATGATATGTTATCTTGTTTTACCTAAATAGGCAAAAGCCCAAGAATACCGAATTCTTCATTAGCATATTTATACCCTAAAATCCTATTTACGTCTATTCTCCAAAAATCACTGGTTTCAGGAATTTTAAAATTTTAAAAATGATCATAATAGGATGGAGACTTACATGTGTAATTTGCATTGCCCTACCCGCAGAAAAAGGGCGTTTGCATGGTGCAACTCTCGGTTTGTTTCTGTTGTCTTCTTCTCTGGCAATAGTATTACTGGGAATCTCAAATTTTACGATTTTCATCTGTGTAATATCTCACATTGAGATGAATGTTATCAAAGTTTGTTATGATAGCAAGTGATTTCTTTATTTGATCCTGTATTAGATATTCTCTTCCAAAATAATGTTTCACTTCATATTTTCTATTGTAGCCACAGCTAGAAATTGTTAAGTTGGACTAGAGGTTAAATTGTTTATGTCTGTCTGTCTGTCTGTGTGTCTGTCTGAGTGTGCTGTAGCGGACAAGGATTCTGTTAAAATGGGGTTTGGGAAGTCACACACATTCATATGCAGCTTAAATGAGACACATCCTTATTTTTTTCATAGCCAGTTCAGGCATTTTATAAACATTTCAACATTGTATAGCTTGAAATAAATATTTCATAAAAATAATAATATTAAAAACCAAATCAGCTGATATCCTGGGCCTACAGGGCCTATGGCTTTATTTTTTTTAAAAAACATGAGTAAATGTATCAAATTTCATTTAACACGAATAGAACTTTCTCTAGAAGTGCGTTCATATCTTTTCCAGACACGTTCAAAACAACCCATCAACAGACCTGGACAGGATGAAGAAACCATGTTGTGGACAGCTCTGCGGGGAGGACGCATGGTTGCAGTGCAGACTTTAGTGAAGGCAAAAGCAGACGTGGACATACAGGACAAGAGAGGGAGAACACCCCTGCATTATCTTTGTCAGCTGACGACTCCAAATGCTGCTGGCCCTGCAGCATTTGAAGTTTATAATCGTAATAGTGATGATCATTACAAGGTCAACATGGACACAGTGCGAGTGATTATCAATTATGGAAGAGGGGACATCAATATTACAGATCAGTATGGACAGACACCTTTGCATTATCTTTTCAAATGCGTCACATTTAGTACAGAAGATATTCATTGGATTATTGCTGAAGGTAAAGGTGATCTAAACAAGTGTGAGCAGCATAAGAGCACCCCACTGCACTACCTCTGTGCAAACTCAGACCTTCAACTGGACACTGTAGATCTAGTGATAAAGGAGGGGAAAGGTGACTTCAATAAAGGTGATGAACATGGAACTACACCATTTCATTATCTTTGTGAAAATGGAAAGATTGAACATGATGTAGTCCTTCAAATTGTCAACACAGCAAATGGAGACATCAACAAGCAAGATGACAAAGGAATAACACCGCTTCATATTCTTTGCAATGGATCACTTCCAATAGAGAATATTCTGACATTGATCAATCAGGGAGACAAGGCCGACATGTATGGAAACACTCCACTCCACTACCTGTGTAGGAGGCGAGGAATCAATCCTGAAGAGTTACACCAGCAGCTGGAGCAGATTTCCGAAACAGACAAGAAGAAAGAAAATAACCTCGGATATACACCCTTGGACTACCTCACTAACCAATGTAATATTTTGTGATATATGATCATAATCTGTTTACATGCTATTTTTTTCCATCTTAAGATTATCGTAAAATTACTCATTTATCATCAACAGTGTTTCATTCAAGAACGACCTCACTTAACAGTGAAATTTTTAAAGCTTTAAAATAATGTGATCAAAATTTATTGATAGTAGTAATCCTCATCTGCGTCCACTAGCAAAATATTGGTTGTCAGGGTAATATAGCTTGAATAGTTCATTGGTTCGTGAATTAATTTCATATCATAAAAAAGTGACCATTGTTATAATAGATTGATATATCTAGCTTATATATATATAGCTCGGGGATTAATTGAATGTTATTAACTAAACTTGGCAGCATTCCAATTCGCCATATAAATTCTACACCAGTTCAGGTAAAACTTGCCTTGCGCAGTCTATATCCATTACAAGATTGCACCAGGTGCAGTCTGAAAAATAATCATCCTCATCGTACTTCTTAAAAACTTTGTCATCTTCAAAATGATGAAAAAACCATCACAAAAACTTTTTTTTATATTTTGCAATATGTGACAGATATCTAGGCTACGTACGCATTTGACAAATATAGATTTGACCTGTCTCCAGGCTTTAGCCATATGATATTGGTTATGGCTATGAACCAATCACAAACGCTGTATCTTTGTTTCACAGGTCATTGTTTTAACTACTGATTAAAAAGAATTAAAAAGGATTTAATTTTTAGCAGCACAACACATGTTTCTGTGAGAGAAAATGGCATTATCCCTAGTACAATTAGCGGGAAAAACTTGTGAAAAAACGCAGTTGTTTCATAAAGATTCGATGTTTAAGAACAAATACAAAACAATCAAAAAAGAGTTCTTTTCGCAACAAATGGAACAACGGGATTAGATTTGTTACATTTAAACAATGCTAATAAATAACAAAGATTGCTTACTACTAAACAATCCTATAAATAAGATTAATTTCTTTGTTAATTTTGTTCATGAGGGCCCACTGATCTCATGCATGCGTGTATTCATAATTTTTATTTTACTTGCTCATTCAGTTTATCTATCACATCTTACTGGAAATTAAACAGAAATGGTTTTGATGACATAGTTTTAATTCTATAGTGATACGTATTAAATGGAAAAAATGTAAATAATCACTCAAATGCAGTCTGGTAAGACTATTCTATTGCAATGGGCGCAGGTCCTGAATTTATCATGAGCAGATCAATTTATGTGTACCAGAACCCATGCAACCACATTGTCTCTAATAGCTTCAATAGGGTCTTCTCTCAGATATACATGTGTCATACGTTCATGTATTCGGTCGCATTCACCTTTACGTGAGAAGCTTGGTAACCTCGTGATGCTTAGTTGTAGAAGTTTACAGGAGGGTACCTGTCGGGAAAGGTTGTATATGTTTGTTAGACCGCCTATCTCAATGACAGCAACAGTCGTCTTTAGAGGTGTATCAATATTCACTTCTGTGAACTTATTGACCTCCCCTCGTACCAAGCAGTTTTAGTAGACATGCTTCAAACTAAATGCAAGTAAGATTGTAGACACTGCGTCACTAATTGGATGGTGAAAAACGTCATGTATTAGATTGAGAATTATGTTAAATTTTATGTTGAAATTGTTTAAACATAAACTTGTATTGAGTCTATTAAGTAGATTATTTTTTTAAAGTTTCTTAAAACAAATTCTCCTTTAACTTTTACTTAACAATAATTTTTAACTTTCTGTATTTTCCAGATGAAAGTCTACCCTGGACAGACGGGATGATAACCAGATCTGCTGCTGACCTGGTGCTGTGTAGGTTTAAACATGGAGACAACTGGATTGTTGTGCTTGGTAAATATAGTAAATATATTGGATCAATTTGGTAAACATCATCTTCAACAGTCACAGTAGTCATAATATAATATAAGGTTATTAACTAATATTATGATGATTTAAACCATAAGCCGCTCACAACCCGTCCCTACATCCCCCAATCACCTCATCCACGTTATTAGTAAAATCAACGTAGTTATAATTAGTTTACCGTTTATTAAAATGATAAAACATTACCGCTCATAAAACCAACGCCTGAACCCCCAACTCCATCCCCCAGGACCCCCCTCCTCCCCATTTGCATAACACATGACCCGCCGAACAATCACTGCTGATTCATTCTCAAAAGAAATAATCCATATTAAGATTACTGATGTTAGACACAATCTGAGAATGACAAAGATGAATGGTATTATTCGAACACGGCAAGAATTTTTTAAGAAACGGGAAATTTATATCAATAGTTTTGCCGAATCTACAGTGCGTGGCCATAACATAGTAACCTCATGAAATGTCAGTTTTTCAATAAATATTATCTGGAAAGAGTCGAAATTATGGTAGTTTGCAAACTTTATGATCAAGGTTGTGTATAAGTATTTCCGTGTATAAGTATTTCTTATAATCTGTCATTTAATTTACTTTCCAAATATACTTACATAAATTGTCAGATATTACCTTTCATATTAATATGTGTCGAATGAATGTGAAATTTTAAATAACTTTTTACTAATTTTGTTATCTCTACAGAGCACCCGACGAGGTGCCCACGTGATTTTCTCTTGCTTGCAAAATCAAGGTTGATTTAGTAAAGAATATCATGCTGTATGACATGAATATTCATCCAAGATGAAAAGATGTGCCTCAGACTTTGTAATTATGACAACTGTTATTCTGGTACCAAACCCATTGCAGAGAATACTGATCGTGAACATTCCCGTTATAACGCGCTATACGAGAGACGTGTTTGTAAACATTCCCGGCTACTTGAAACTTGGAATCTCACTCTGGATAGTCGCCTTATAAATAGATATTGACACAACACAAAACAATTATATTTAATAGAAACAAGCAACTCTTGCCTAATTTTGAGATAAGATACATTGTTTCTTTATTTCCATCAATTTCCAGGTACGTATTCAAAATTTTTTAAATTGTTAGAAAATCTAATATTGGTTTTTCAACAGGCAATTTTCGGGACTTTATTTAAATGAATTTTTTAACAGTTGGCACATTTGTATAGAGATTGTGTTTAAATAAGAATATATCAAAATCAGTTTCAAAATCATTCACAGATCACAAACCGTTCCTCTTGAATTATCGTCTCTAAAACCGCACCCTCGCGTGCCTGTTATTTTCCTCCTTGCCGATTTTTCCTTGTTGCGACTGAACTGCAAAACAAAAATAATTATCTAACCCAAATATGATTATTAGCATATATTTCAACACTTATGGCACATTTTCGCGAATTACAAATGCCTCGATTCATCACCACTTCTCTCTGTTTTAGCTGTTATGATAGATTGGGAAATGTCGCTGCTATCTCGAATGATGTAAAACACTAAGCTAAAATAGACACAGGAATTCCCTTTTAAAAGCTTTGAAAAGAGGACTCAGTTATAAATGTTGGTGCAGAAATTCATCTCTTTACGATGCGAACTTACAAAACGCGACATGGAAATAGATGATTGTCAAACGAAATTTAGAATTTCTCAAGAAGTGAAGTTATAATTTCATTAGTAAACATGGTAGATGTGATATGGTATCTTCATCATGAATATGCCATCTATAAATGCTCGAAATCTCGCAATGCGAAATTTCCCAAACAACGTACCCAGAAGCCCTTCTTCATCAGGGCCGAAATGATAACAAGTGTTTTATCTGATCAAAGTTCAATCTCTCAGATCTAGGTAGTAACAAGTGGAATGCGACAAGTCATTGGACAGAATGAAACGCTAAATAACAAAACTTAATGATGTAATCCAATACAATCTAATTGTATCAAAATGAATAATCAAATTTCAGATCAATTAAAAGTGATTTGTTTTTAGATTAGATATTGTGACACAAGAATTGTCTTCTGTCATCACATGATTTATATTTCTTTATCCTATTTGATCTAGTGATTTCAATGTAATGTTGAGTCAGATATTTGAGTTCTGTCGTAATTAATTCATTCATAATGTGCAGTACTTGCTTATCATTGGTCCTTACTTTCAACCATAACAATCAAAATAACTTACCTTGACAATTAGATTTTGATATCTGAAATTGGTGAAAACTGTAGAGATGCCATTGGTTAAGGTGACGGAACAGGTTCTGATACTGTTTCAAAGTCTGCATATATAACCAATGGCATCTCTACAGAAAAAAATTCTTTTTAGTTCTGAATTCGATACTAAACTGAAAATGGATTGTGTCGAGACAACAGGCCATAGGAACACACGTGTCATCCGCTGGCATTTCACAGTAACTACAAGTCGGGCTAGATTTCCATGTACCCTGAAGAAAGGGATTATCAAAGGAACGAGGGATGATTAAGTCTGGCCTCTCATACGGACCTGAAGGCGAAGGCCAAATGCAAAATTTTGCCTCTAAGTGAAGACGCAAAGCCATACCTGAAGAAGAATCAGAACCAAATTACCTGAACGTCTTTGATAATACTTTAGCTGTGTTGTCACCAATCGAACACATGTCTAAATATGTTAGTAATTTACTCATATATAGATTATCCATTTGTAATAATTCAATTATTGCTAAGATACATTCAACAATACCTACTGACATTAAAGATATTTCATCCCTAAATTGTTGTCTTAAACCTACGACATACTCAATTATTCTAAAGAACAAATACGTGTAAGGTGTGTCTGAATAGAGATTATTTACTCGAAAAGGTCGAGATTTTTGTTCAGCTTCCTCTTTCATGTTCTTAAAACATACTGAATTTTCACTCAATCTTTGTACATTAATATCTTGTAAGAGAATTAAAGATTGTTTATCCCATTTAGAAACATGTGCATAAAAATATCCATTTAGAAACATGTGCATCAAATACTTGTTATACTTGTTATAACAATTATCAATTATTACAAGTCTTTAACTTCTAACCTTATGTGGAAATAATTCCGTATTTAAGGCAACTAAGTTATCCAAATATCACTTGCCAGTGAGATCGCACCAATTGAATGAGCCCAGATGCTTAATCCTAAATATCATATTGAATTTCTGTGTATACAAATCTACTCAAAGTCTTATCTCTCAAATACTGAACACCCCTAGTGATCCCGGTATTCACCACTCTGACCATAACCAAAATATCTTTGTCATTATTTAATGAAGTCCTGACCCGTCTCTCTTATCATCTATCCCCCCATGACGACGACCTTGTCAGTGTCAGGTCGGGTCGTTTAAGGACACATCGCTAGATAAAATAGGTAAATATTATTATTACATCATTAATATTTATTATTTATATGTACAATATCTGTTAAGTTTATTTAGCCAATATCCTCAATTATTCCTCAAACTAAAAAAAATCATAAACTTTAGATCAAAACAAAGTATGTATTGCACAGAAACATAATATACTGATGTCTCAATACAGTTAAATATCCACAAAATCATGAAGTGTCATACATAGTTTGATTTACACTATTTGATTGGGTTACAAATCACTTCTTGTTTTTTTGCACCAAACATTTATTTGAGATGATGTGCATAGGATCAAACGTTATTAATCTAATGAAGTATGTGTCAATAGGCCAGGCCAGTTACACATAGTAAAAATGTATATAGATGAGAGACAGAGGTCAGGTAGTCACGTGGTCAAGTAGGGTCCGAGTTTGTGAAATGCAAATTTCAGAGTTCAGGAAAAGTAAACAGAGGCCAAATGAACCTGCGGCAGGTTTCTATAAAACTAGCTGCGGCAGGTATTTAGAACTATCATTTATCATCTACTGAGGCTTTCTCCATGCAACAATACTAGCAGCCGCGATATCAGTAAATACTCTTTGGAGCGGCGTTAAACCCCAAACCACCTCACCTCTCTTTCTAAGGACGTATAATTTGCAATTTTTGGCGCCAATTATGCTATCTGTCTATCGTGACCAGTGCTAGCTTCAGTTTGGCGACCAGTCGATCAAAGGTGTCTCGCTGCCTCCTCGCTGCTTCGATTTTTATTTCTCCAAAAATCGTTAGTTTATGTCAAATATGTTATCTTCAGAGAGTCAAAACATCTCATCAACCATTCTGATTATCCGTAGTTGTTAATGAAATAATCATGTATTATGTAAATTCATTTTGTGAAAACCTGTTCATCATTAGAAGCAGGGACATAGATTATCATAGCTTTATCATCATCGAACACGGTGCGTTTGTTTTAAAACAGTTTCTTTTGACTAAAAGACATTGTTGTGCAATTGGAAACATTTATTTCCGTTGTCTTTAGATTATTTTGACTACCTGAACTAAAACCTTTTAATGGCCCTTCAATAAACACAAAAAGACGATATGAAAACTGCAAACATTTCATTCAATGTCAACAATGAGAATATGGGGATAAATCAACATTCCTAAATAAAATAACAACTATTAATAGGAAAGTCGGAGAGAGAGAGAGAGAGAGAGAGAGAGAGAGAGAGAGAGAGAGAGAGAGAGAGAGAGAGGGAGAGAGGGAGAGAGAGAGAGAGAGAGAGAGAGAGAGAGAGAGAGAGAGAGAGAGAGAGAGAGAGAGAGAGAGAGAGAGAGAGAGAGAGACTGGTTAATGTATACAAAAAAACAACACACATTCATACTAAACAATACTTGCAACATACAGAGACTAGACTTACATTCCTTCAAAACTCTCGAAGCTACTACCCCTACCCCAACCTATCCCGCATTATCTTGGAACACCAACTTATCAATAACATAACAAGCATAAAGTTTGTGTTACCACTTATAATTATAACTATTAAATCTCAACACACCTTACATACAAATTTTATCACACATCACATTCTTATCAATCACGATATCAATCCCAACCCCCACCGAAAGTAAATATCAGCAAACCAAATCTATCAATAAGCAATATTAAAATGCAGAATTGTTTGTAAATTATCCGAATATAACGTTTTTTACTGCCTAATCTTCTCGCAAGTCTCCCAGGCTAAAATATTTATTAAAATGATATCAGACATCCTAAAACACGAAGTGAGTAATCCATGTACATGAATATCAAAGATTTTCGGAAACATGAATTATTTTGTCATCTGTACAGAGCATGTTTTCCGATGTTTATTCTTTAAACACTGCCGCATGCGTCATAACAGAATTACAGAGAAGTCTGAATAAAGAAAAAGAAAAATTATCTGAACCGTGGTCAAAATTGTCCGAAGCAATGTCATTTGACATTATCAGTGTCTCAATATTTACTTAGATATTAGAAATGTACTAATATCCAGCAATATTTAAAGGTATGCTTGTTTTGTTTTGTTTTTATGAATACAACTAAAGATTTGTTGGCGCTTCCTATATTTCAACATGAAAGTCAACATTTACGTTGAATCAAATATTTTGCCAGTTTCTTACATGAATTTATTATTTGTATATCTTAGCAAACGTTCGATAGATACACTACCTACAGTCAAATGTTTATCTAATGAAATGAATAATAACATACTGAAAATTAATATTTTAAAACAAGCATATTACCGACTTAGTGTTCAAGCCTAGGTCAGTGTGCCCTAAAGGGCAGACTTGTTGTCTTGTATATAACTTTAAGCATCATAGGGTAAATGAAAACTCATTTAGGAAAAATAACAGCTGTTGTCAAAATCAACTGAATTGTCAAGTGACCCGTAAGCAAAGTTTTGTGGCGATGAATAATAATTTTGATATGGTGTTTTATTTTTAACTATTGAAATATACAGTGCATTTCAAGATGACATTGGTATATATTCGGAAAAAGCAAACAGACGGTGTTCACTTTGCTCTTGAAATTGATTTGTGTTACTTTTATTGTTTGATAGTTATACACAGGTTTAGAAAGAGTTTGCAATTACCAAATATATCATTATCAATATATTTCAGCAAAGTGAAGCATAAATTGAAGATGTCATTTATATGTGTACAAATTACAACAATTTGTGTAATTTTAAATGAAAACATATCTATTTTGAAAAGCGTTAGTAGCGGCAAATCAGCTGCAAATGTTAGAGTGAAACAAAGTTTACGTTTTTTATCACAATTATTAATGAATTTCTCATCAAAACTGTTAAAATCTTAAAATCCACATTTCAAGATTTCATTTTGTATCTATTTTGAGAAAATATTGTCTTCATTTAAAGCCCTAAGATATCGTTGATGAGTAAGTTGGAAAGGAAGATATTAGAATTTGATACTCTATTTGATCTGAGAAAAAAGCTGAATTGTAAATCAGTATTAGTGGCAAATTTGCTGCATAAATCGATTATTTTTTATTCAAACTATTTTAAAAAGATAGATTAAATATTTCAAAGCCTAATTTAAAGGACAGATCTATATAAAAAAAGTTATGTACAAAGTTGTGAATAATTGTAACAATTCTGGTACTTATTCTATCTTAACACTATTTGAAATAGTAAAATATAAAATTCTAAGATATCATTTTAATATTCTAGATATGCACAAATTAGTTTTATATAACGAAAACGTCTGAATTCATTATTAAAACAAGCTGCCGGCAATAAAAAAAGCCTAGTGTAAATTAGCAATGAAACAAAGTTTTTATTTTTGTCCCAATGCATGATGATTATTCATAATAGTGAAATAAACAATTCAAGATGTAATAAGTATGTGTCTGAACAACAAGAAGTGTTTATAACAGGTAAATAAGCTTTTGAAAAGGAGCACATTTGTCAGTTTGTGCAGTAAGATATTGTCAAAAGAATAAAAGAATGTCAGTTATTGACAATTTTATCATCAAATTATTTGAAGAAGTGAAATAAAAATTTCAAGATATCATTTGTACATATTGAGACAAACAAATTTAACAATAATTACTGTTATTTACAGACCGCGACTCTCAGCTTTGAGAAAGCAGCTGAAATTGCCGTCAGTTTGAGCGAAAAACAAAGTTTTAATTTGTTTTCGCAATTATCAAATATTTTGTCTTCAAAGTATTTGAAATAGTAAAATAAACAGTTTAAGATGCCCTTTTTATAAGTTTGATAACAACACTGTGTCCTGCGCTCAATGAAAACTGATCCATTTTGAAAACCGGCTGTCGGTAAAATCAACTTTAGATATGTTGTGTATTGCCGAGTGAAACAAAGTTTACATTTTTTGTCACAAAGATCGACCGTTGTCTTATAAATTTATTCCAAACATTGAAAAAAACATTTCAAGATGGCATTTGTATATGTTTTATTAACAATTATTGTTTATTTACAGGATAATCAGCTCTAGAAAAATGTCAGCAATTTTCTTAGTTTGAACAGTTAATTTTTTTAATAATTTTTTAAAGCAATTATGGAATTGTTTACCATCAAAATGTTTAGAATATAAAAATAAATATTTTAAGAAGCCATTTGTATATGTTTTTCTGATTGATTATATGATAAAGTTGAGTCTAACCTAAAAATATGTTAACAATTTGTTAGATCGAGCGGTTAAACAAAGTTTTAAAACATCCTGACAATTATCAATTATTCTTTCATCAAAGTGATTAAAATACAAAAAAAACACATTTCATGATGTCATTTGTATATGTTTAATAACAATAAACTTGTATATTTCAGGCCGAGCGATGATTCTCAACTCAGAGAGAGTATACAAGGATCTACAAGTTGAAGACTTCGGTCGAGTCCTGACAAACTTGGAGCAAAGTGGAGACAGAAAGAGTCCGTGTCAGTTCTCGGAGTTCATGGGTACTTGTAGCAGTCCCGTTCCCGCCCCTCCTTCCCCTTTCCCTCTCACTACTCCCCCCTCCTACTGGGAGACCATTTACACACTGATGATGACGCGGACGAGGACAGGGGTGATTCCCGTCTTGCAGACTGGGTTGGTGATGGGGAAGTTGAACAAGGGGTACTGTGTTTCTGTTCTCCCCCACTCCGTCTGTGTATCTGTGATGGACATCTGTTACCATCACCCCGATCGTCTCTGTATCCAGGTGTGGAGGAGAGATCAGGAAGACAGGTTGGAACATCAGGTTGGTAAGTGTGTCGCTCTGTCTCTGCCCAACCCTAGTGCAAAATTAACCCTCAACTTCGGGCTGGTGCTTGATGTTGGGAGGGGGAGGGTGGGGTTCATAGACGTGGAGAGGGGGGAACTCTTGTGTAAACTAGATCTGCAGATCAGAGAATCGGTTTCCCCCATGTTTTACGTTGATCCACTCAACGAACGCTGTACAACAAGAATGAGACTGGTCAGCGGCCGCGAGATCTGGGTGACTAACAGGAAAATACAACTCATTCAGCAGGCCTTGTCAGACTGAACAAAGTTATTTGATGTTCTTTGTATATTTTGTGAAACAATACAATAGCTAAGACTAATTAGAATGTTATATTTGTTTCTTTGTTTATCCTGGAAAACACATTTGTCTATTTTTAATCTTGGGAAAAACCCAACCTGTTAGCTAGAATGTTGAATGAACAAGTGTTTAAAAAAGTAAGAAATGTATGCTTGAAAATATTCTCATTGTCTTTCTTTTGTCATAATATGAAGAACAAATATACATTTGTCCACATTTAAATCACATTTAAATCAAATAAAATCTCAATTCTAATCACTGAGAATGATTATCCGTGAACTTGTTGAGTGAAGCGGCCATAAAAGGCGATATTCTTTTCTCTGTAAAAAAGCAAACAAATTGTTAAAAAATTGTCCAATATTTGTTTCAAAGTGTTATAAATTTATTTGTTATAACATAATATGAAAAACAAGACGACATTTGCATACTTTTAAACATTGTTTTACATTTCGAGTCATTAAAGATCTTGTAATATGAAAGTGGCCGACACAGATCAAAACCTACTTTTCAAACAACCCCGTGAAAATATTCTTAAATATTTGGACATGAAATTATCAACAATGATCATTAAATTGTCAGAGAAGAATTTTAAGAAGCAATTTACCATATTTTGATAAGAATATAAGATGTTAGTTTGTACCTATAGTCATAACATTGTTTACCTAAAGGCGACAAGGCTTATAACTCTCTAAACAAACAAACACTTTGTTAAAAAGTGTGACATATCTCTTTGAAAATATTTTCATTCTTTTTATCTTAAAAATTTATGGAAAACAAGACCCCATTTCACAATTTTAATGACAATTCATAGCCTAAATCTAGATCTACTAATTTAAAAACATCAGAGTGGCCGGCCTGAATTATTATTTGATCAACTTACGGATAATTTTGACTTTTCTTTCTACCCAATGTCAATGTAAAATTATTATCAATATAGTAGAAATTATCAGAGAATAATTTCAAGATATTGTTTGTTATATTTTAAGTTCTGTACAAACAATATGCTACTAAAGCTGTCGAGTGACTGAAAGCAAGAATTTATATTTCTAGAGGAAGATATTTATCTCATCTTCCTCATACGATAATTATCCGGCGTTGCCCTTCCAAAATTTGGATGGTGTTTTTTTATTACTCGTATCAAATTTGACCGAAAAGCGTGAGTAACAAGAAATATAAGAGATCCGACATATCAGTGTTTATATGGGTATTGAAAGGTTTCCCGCTCACTTGCACCGTGTTCGTAACGTCATATCTGCTCGTGCTTGTGACGTCATATCTGCTCGTGCTTATGACGTCATGGTATTCGATCATAACTTGACACAATAATGGTGATTTCCAGGCAGCTTTACGTAGTGCTATGTGGGTCAAAATTAATCTTTCTCTCCGAGACTGGTCTGTAGTGTACGTGTCTTTATTTAATTTGTGGATGCCTATATAGTTTTGCCTGTTCAATCTTACTGAATGAAAGTTTCGTTTTCCCGCGCCTTTCGCTCCGACCTCCTTCCTGTCTTTCTAGTTTGACAGTTTCTAAATTTAACAGTTTATAGATTCAAAAAGGGTCACAAATCCTATCGGCGGCAACGATTTTTAAAACAGCAGACGCATATTTTTGTGTTGCTATTTGATAAAAGTTCATGTTTTATGAAAAACTTACCAACTTTAGAACGTGACATTCGACTCTGAACCTACTAAACATACTGTGTAATGTTATCTTTTATCATAGCAATACATCCTAATGTGTTTATCATACTCACTGTACGTTCAAGTCATTCTTTCTTTGTTGTTTGTCGTCAACAAATCGATTGGGATTCTAACTTCAAACCGCTAAAGGGATTTTAGAACACTCAATAGAATTAAAGGTCAATGATACAATAAATAAGTTCATAATTTTTTGTAGAGAAAATCGCTATCTATAAGATATGAGATGAACAGTCAAAATCATAGATCAATAACCGAAATAGAATTTTATGTACACATTGTCTTAAGAAAAAAGTAAAGAATTTGCGAACAGGCCTAATTGATTTAGATTTAGGTAATGTTTCTCCTAAATAGATTGAAATGTTCACATGGAGTTATTATTTAAATTCCTGTCGCCAAACCTGACAAAAGGAAGATACTTTAGCAGTCATGACAAACGTGATCATAAAAAAAAATCTTCAACATAAAAAAAAATACAGAAATGACTGTCTAATGCGATGCGATTGAATTTTATCTTCGTTTATTTCACTACAACAAAGTCTAAGACTTTACAAATTTTCCGACTTCTTACGGAGATGCATTAACTGTGTGATTAATTGATAAATAAACTTACAGAAATTGCAGGGTTGTGTTTACATCTATGGTGAGTTGGATTGATTTGTTTATTTTCGCTATATTTCTCTTTATTAAGTGATACTGATTGATTAATTTACCAATTTACCAATTAAGTTAGATTGAGTGATCAATGTTTAATTCAACTGTTTAACTTGTACAAGCAATGAAGGAACATAAACGGGAGAGGTTTGAAGTAAAGTGCATAGAATATTTTCCTAATTTCATGAAACTCTGCGCAACTTAATTTCAAGGTTGATTAAACTAGTCTTTTAGACTTGCAATCTAGAAATTCGAAGACTGCAGGGAATTGTAGAATATAAAGCTTCAGGCATTCATATTTTAGGTGTCAACACTATAAATTATTTCTGACGGTTTGTAAAATTTGTTGAATTATTACATAATAGTGCCAACCCGTGTGTCAACGGATTAAAGGAAATAAGTGTATCAGCGAAAATTAATTTAAGAATGTTGTATGATATATTATGTACAAATTGTATGTATTCTTTTCAGTCAGTATATCACCTTTTCACATTGACCAATAATAAGCTTTCTCTCGTTAGTTGAATCTTCATATTCCGGCTAGATTGAAATAAACAAAAGTCTCTACTGGGCTCAGGGACGCCAGTCACACAATACATAGGAAAGCGTTAATATTCTTCAGTCCAAGCGCAGTAATAAGTAGCTGTGGTTTTGTACATTAACAAATGTTGAATATGTGTATGAACGCTGTATTTGATTATTTTTGACTACGTGTTTTATCATCAGTGTTTGTTACCGAGGATAAGATTGTACATAAACACGATGTTGTATCAACGCCACTAATTGTTTTATCAATAATGAAAACTATTTTACAATTTCATTTGGTCTTTATATGTACATGAATACTGAATTTGACTGTTAAAACTCATTCTTTCATCATCAAAGTTTGTAACAGCAACACTGTAAGTTCGAACGAAACTAACTTTTGTATCAGTAAGGTTTGTATGTGTGTTCCAAGAAGCCTGATTTTCAACGATGAACCTGGATGTGTTTCAAAGACTAAGTATGTATTCACAAGGAGACTGTTTATCATCCTTTAAACTGGATTTGTATCATAAACGTGTGTGCAGAAGTTTGTACATTATTAGTTTGTTACTTGTATATGAAACTGAATCTTATATGACTGAGATGTGTACATGAACATTGTGTTTTTATCATTGATGTTGAATGTATCCTTTAAAAATCAGATCTTTATAAATGTAGGTTAGTTTCGTTTGAACTGTTATAAACTGTATGAATGCACCATTTAGCCGTAAAAATTAAAATCAATGTGTGCATGAACATTGTGTTTGAATAATGAGATTGAAACGCTATAACAACTGAGTACTATACAACACTGTTTCAAACTCAGGTAATGTTCTACAGTTTGTGTTCAATGGTCAGAAAAATAACTATATTGTCTTTATTGTGTTGTTATGTTTAACCTATAGCTTATTCTCCAACATCACGTCGTCCGTCGTCCGACGTCCGTCAACTTTTCACATTTTCTATATTTCTGCCAATAGTTAGTTAAGGTCTTTACCCCACCTAGCATCCCACCCCATATTGGAAATAAGACTTTAATTTGTAGATGTGGTCCTCAGTCCCCAGTTTCAGAATTTGAACATGCTCTCAACTGCTTTCACAAACCAGTAACTGTAAGAGGCTGGCATTTTCAGAATACGACATTTGTTGGATTAAGACTAAGATTTGTTAATTTCATTGTGCTAGTCCTAACCATGGCTTGCAAGACTGTAATTTATATAACATGATGGTGTTGTTTAGTATGTTGTAAGCCTATTGACAATATTTGCGATAAGAGAGAAGATATATTGTAGTGAGCAGCATGTTTGATTCATATATGTCTGTCCCTACAATTCACGTTTATGTAATGAACGAAAATCACTATAATACTGCAATCTTTTGTAGACATATGTTGACCATTAGATAATGAGTGGTTATATGTTTGTTGACGATTCATTGCATATGACAAATCTATTATTCTAAATGTTAACTTTCAAACTCGGATAGTAAACCGTGCAAAGACTGATGAGCTACAGAGCCATTGTCTCTATTTTTATTCGATTTGGAGTTGGCCATTGCAACACCTCAATGCTCACAAATAAACTTGCATTTCTATGTCCTAAAACTGTCTTCATTTTGCATGTTGCCACATCGGTGAAACTGTTTTTGATGTCCATCTCGTGCATTTCATGACCCATGAACTAGAAGACAAAGGTATCACAGAATGGGTATCATGACCCATGAACTAGGAGACAAAGGTATCACTGAATGGGTATCATGATACTGAAGCTCCTGAAGTTTGCAAGATACTTAGAGTGAGATCACAACATTAAATCTGTACATTTATCGTTTTCTACTTGATAATAACTTCTAATGGGATACCTCACACCATGTTTTATGGGGAAAAAAGTTGGAAATATCTCACTCACTCATCTTTAAACTTCAAAATTATGACAATATAATTCCAGACTTATAAAACTCGACCGTGTTCCGAGGAATTAAAGTTGTTTTAAAAATTGACTATAGCTGGAATTGAACTTGTGTAGCTTTTCTCTCCACAACGGTCTGAACGCAGCTATCATAATCTGAAATACCAAATCAAAATGACTTCGGTATCGGTATCTAGGGGTAAGATACTCCCGTTTAAACTTGTTAAACTTGATCGCCACCATCATCATTTTAACTACGATGATGAGATTGAGATAAGATGAGATGTAGTGTTGTAAGAACGTGAGAGCTACGAGGATGCTTTCAGACGTTGTTGAGAGAAGAGCCGTGATAGAATATGTTCGAATCCAACTAGAGCGAATATTTAAAATCTTCTATTCCTTGGAACAAGGTCGACTTTAATCATACGGTATATAGTTGTAAATGAAACCGAACAACTGCTTATGTGTAGATACGTCTCATTTCGATTTATACTATTTACATTACATGCACCAGTACACTGTTGGACCTATGCTTATATTTTGAAATAACACTGAAACGATTACTCTTAAAACTAATCTTTTCAACAACAGTTGGTACTTCTTGATTAGAATTCACAATTGATAACGTTCGGTTCGATATGATTCCAACAACTCACAGAGCATCTTATGCATTTAGCTGATAGAATTCGGAAGAAATGAGTAACGTCCAAGAAATACAAATATCATATAGCTCTTGTAAATAGCTCTAACAAACATTAAACTTTGTATAGTTTTCAGAATTGTTAAGGGAACCGAAAATCAACCTTTAAGGGTCATGGGGACAGTGGCGAGAGTCATTTTGAATCAAGTACAGGTTAACTTGACCATCAGAATTTCTTAACAGCGGCGATCATGATGTCATAACATTTCTCAAAACTGCATCCACAGATTACACATGCATGTCGAGGGAAAAGGGTTACATGAGGGGCCAAGTCGGGAAACGGAATTCATGAGGGATTGACGTTTCACTATTACAAAAATTACTGTTTCATATCCTCTTAGGATCAAAGTGTAAAAACCAGGTTTTAACATATGACCAAAGGTTGACTTGATTAGAGCAATATACATGTAGTAGTTGCTGATATCCCTTGACGTCATTGCTTTTGTTCCCCAATAGCATTTGTGGTTTCTATCGGGCAGACATTTTGTTCTCATGTAAATCGTTTGTTTTACTAATGTGATTCTAACTGAGACATCATAAAAGAACGCTCAGAATTGGTCACAATTAGGCAAAACAAACTTACATCATCATATCATTGAAACAGGTGATGCAAAACCCGTTAGATTGCCATTCTACAGACAAAACCCTGTACTTGAGTGTTCACAACAAATCAAAGAAATGTTAGACGCTAAGATAATACAACCTAGTACATCTGCTTGGCATTCACCAGTGGTGATGGTTAAAAAGAAAGATAGTTCTTATCGCTTTGCTGTCGACTATAGGAGATTAAATTCTATCACACGACCTATATTCTTCCCGCTTCCACGCTTTGAAGATGTCACTGATGCTGTAGGTAACAGTCATACTAAAATATTTACAGTGTTAGACTGCGCAAGCGGCTTTTGGCAAATTCCGCTTCACGTTGCAACAAAACACAAATCTGCATTTATCACACCTGACGGAGTATTTGAATGGAATTGTCTTCCTTTTGGTCTCAAAAACGCCCCAATGGCATTCCAAAGAACTATGTCTCAGGCTCTCCAGGAAATGAACTGGAAGTATGTTTTGATCTATGTAGATGACGTAATCGTCTTCTCAAGAAATTTTAAAGAACATCTCCATCATCTTCAATGTGTGTTCCAGAAAATAAAAGAAGCAGGTCTTACCTTAAAACCTAGCAAATGTAAATTCGCTGCAAAACAGGTTACATATTTGGGCCATATTTTCAATAAAGATGGTATTTCTGTAGACACGTCCAAAGTAGATGCAGTCAATCAAATCCCCCATCCCAAAAATGTTCGTGAAGTAAGACATTTCTTAGGGCTAGCAGCCTATTACAGAAAATTTGTTTCTATTTTTTCCGGCATTGCATCACCAATGTAAAGTCTATTACAAAAAGATGCTCCTTTTATATGGTCTGAAGAATGTCAAAAAGCTTTCCTTTCGCTCAAAGAAAAACTCACAACTGCCCCTATTCTAGCTTACCCTGACCCTGACAAACCTTTCATCTTAACAACTGACGCATACCCATATACACAAACGTACATATGCACATGTTGCCAGTACAACTACGCCCATTTCCTCACACTCGTACACGTCAACGTGTACACAGACCTACATAGGCAAACCCACAAAAGCCTCCACAGGTCACTCTCACAAAGGTAAAACGAGGTCATCATCCTCATGTACCAACTCTCACTCGCTTCTCAGCACTCAAACCAAACAAGCGCTTCACTCACAGCAAGCCAATCACTCGCTTCAATCGAGCAACTCGATTCCAATCAATCATGCCACAAACGGCACTCATCATGCAGGTACACGTACATATGCTCAAGTGGCCAGTGCGAACCTCCCTTGTGACATATCCTCAAAATCACACACATCATCTCATAGTCACAAAACAAAACCAACAAACACATTGCCTCATCAGATCAATCATTTGCAGCTCATAAATGTTCCCCTCCCACCCTGCCCACGCAATCTCCAGGTGGTCCGTCATTACAGCCGCCTGCCTTCACCAGTGATCAAGACCAGTGTAATGAGATCCCTTATCAGTAGACCTAGTTTACACTGATCAACCTCCCGTGGTGGTATCCTCAGCTGACTTTGACCTCGACACAGCCGATTTAGCAGACAAGCAAGCTAAAAGTCCTGACTTACGTCCTGTCATTGACTATTTGTCAAAAGGAGAAATTTCTCCCAATTACACACAGGCACAAATTCAAGGTCTCAAAGGTCGTGCCCTTGAGTATGAATTACTTGATGGTATTTTGTACCATTTTTATCAGGTTAAACATAGAGGTAGCAAAACAAACAGACCGGCTACTATCACACAGATAGCTGTTCCACTATGTTCTAGGAAGGACCTTTTACGGGCTTATCACAATAGTTCCGCGGGTGGTTGCCATTTTGGCAGAGACGCAGTAAGGCATACCTTATTGAACAAATACTATTGGCCGGGCATGTATCAAGATATTGAAAATTATGTCAAGTCATGTCACCAGTGTCAAATATCCAAACGTGACACTCACGCTAAAAAGGCACCCCTGGTTCCATTACCAATTGGTGACACCTTCTCTAGGTTACATGTTGATATCTTAGGTCCTTTACCTGAAACAAAGGAAGGTTACAAGTTTATCTTGCTTGCTGTCGACTCATTCTCCCGTTGGACTGAAGGTTTTCCGATGCGCACACAAGAAGCTTCTGAAGTTGCCAAACTTCTCTTCTATCAAATTTTCACACGCTTTGGAGCCCCACGCACGTTGTTAACTGACAGGGGTCGTCAGTTTACTTCAAAGCTTGTCAATGCTCTGTGTGAACTTCTTGATATTAAGCACTTCTACACATCAAGTTATGATCCACAAACGAATGGCATGTGTGAGAGACGGAATAGCACAATAGAACAAACGTTACGCACGTGTGTTAATTCTGAACAAAACGACTGGTCAGACTTCCTTCCTGGCTTAATGATGGCTATGCGCAATACTCCTTGTGAGTCTACAGGTTATTCACCATATTACCTGTTATTTGGCAAGGAAATGCATATGCCTTTTGATACAACTCTTCTACCTAAGCCATCTATGGGTAAAAACGCTCAAGATCACGTGCAAGCAATGCAGCATAATCTGAGCTTAGCCAACTCTTTTGCATCATATAATATGGCTGTTACACAAGAACTAAGCAAGGAACGTCATGATCTAAAAGCAAAAGAACCTTCATTTCAAGTCGGCGACCAAATTTTACTCCAGAACAATATCGTTAAGAAAGGTCAGTCGTCCAAATTGACACGCAAATTCAATGGCCCGTATCATAACACTCAGGTACTTCCCAATCATACATTTAAGCTCACAAACTCACAAACAAACAAATCTCATAAGTCACGCATTCATGCTAACAGGCTAAAAAGGTATTACCCTCCTCAGCCACAAGTTGCCAATGTACCTGTACCTTGTCCCAACTTTCAAGCTCATCATGACAACATCATACCACATGACAGCGTCGTTAATGAACATGAACCCTCCACTTCTCATAGTTCACCTGAAGACAAGTCAAAACCACCACAAACCTCCAAACAAAATCATCAAACAACATCAGGCAATTCAAAATCCACAAAACCGAACAAAACAGCAAAATCACCTCAAACGACTGAAGACGATGAAACCTATTTTGTTGACAAAATCCTTAAAACTAAAACAGTTAAAGGTGCATCATGGTACTATATCAAATGGGTAGGTTTTTCAGAACGCACATGGGAACCAGCTTCCAATCTCAACCCAGCTCTCATTGCTGAGTTTCATCAGTCAAAAATAAACAGAGGACGTAGACGTAAACGCAAATTCTTCAGGAATCATTAACACATGTTATCAATCTATTTAATTATATGTGTTAAGAACGCATTGGATAACAGTTATGCTCTGACCACGATTCTTCCACGGCATTAAATGTTCGTTTTGTAAATAAAATAGGAATTGAACATTGTTGTTGGCCACAACATATTTCTTCTCCCGGTCATCATACTGAATTCCTGTGCTTTCTTCTCTCATAGGTCCCACATTGCTCAGTATCATACTTTCGCTCTTCATCCTGTTTTTGACACTACTGAAACTCCTACTTTTGTAATATCTGACATTGTGGATTATCATGTATCCAGTTTATTCATAATATTTGTATCATAACTCTGCTTCTAATAATTCTGCTCATCGTCCTCGTCATCAAACTTAGATCTACCAATCAAAACTGTCTCCTACTTGAGGTCACCTCTGGATCTCAATGTGTGATGCTTCCCTTTATGACACTAACTCTCTGTCCTTTTTACTGGGACATCTTCCCTCCCGCAAACATTGCTAATCTGCGCATTTCTGGTTTTCTTCCCAGTCCTTACTGTAGACTGGCCCAATTTCACTATCAAGAACAGACTCAATACCCGCTCTTTAACCGTCCCTAACTCCTTCCGCATCTCTTTTTTTTTTTTTGCCGCTCGCAAACTTCAAAATATGTTCAAAGCACCGTTCACTGCCTATATCCTCCAATCACATCAGGGATTTATCATATATATTGTTGACCCAACATCCATTATGTAATGGACATTGAGATCGACAATCAGTACTCATCATATCCTGTCAATGTCAAGTATTATTAAATCATCAAAGTTCATTTGTATGTACATTACAATAACGTTGTCACCATACCATATCATGTTTGTTTCATTACTTATGTATTTTACCTTTACTACAATGTCATTTTGCCTGTCCACATTAAATTTTGTATGTCACCATTGCTAATGTGTCACACATGTTCGTTGATGTTACCATTTTGCTTTTGAGGACAAAAGCACCATGTTGCCCAGGAATCTATTATCGTGCTATATTTTCCTATTTTTAGTTGCAAATTATTTAGTTATTATATGATTTAAATTAGAAATAGAACGTGGTCATTTTAGTTAAAGTCCGCCATTTTGGAATAAATCTAAGAACCGGCATGGCTAGCCGCATTCCAGAGGTAGCCAGCAGGTCAGCTTGACCGGCACATAACCTTGAAACTAGCTAGAGTCCACATTCCAATACCAAACGTGGAACCAGCCTTAGAGAAGTTCAGATAGCTGGTTACATAAACCCTAGCCATTTATGGACGGTAGGTCGCATCACCTCTGACCGTAGGCTCACCAGCGCTTCTATAAAACCCCAACATGCCTTGACTTCAGCAGTCCAAGTTGATGTCAAGCTGTTGGTGTTCTTTTCTAGGTGAGTTGAAATTGGTACTGCTAGATTTGTTAGGTTAACTGTTGTTATTATTCCATGTTAACTGGTTTCTCCTTTTATTGAACATAAAGTCTTGTTATTTCTGTTTTAGCAAATTGTTATGTTAAAGTTTGACGGTTAGGTGTATTGTGAATTGAAGATTTAAAGATCAGACATTACTAAGATCCAGTTAGTATAACAGGCTAACATCTGAATGATATTTTCTATTCGTGAAAAGGGCGACATGGCTAGCTACTCTATATAGGACAAAATGTTTTATTGTATCGACGTTATGTCGTTATATTGTATGTGTATTTCGGGACATCTTTGATACACGTCATAAACATGGATTACAACGATTCGTAATACAAATTACTATTGAAAGTACTCGTATTGCAAATATCACGTAATCCAGTGTTTGTATATCTAGGGTTATATATGCCCTTAATTTTTATATGTACACAGGTACACATGTACTAAGACAACAGAGCTGTATTGGAGTTTATCAGTTGAAAGTTATACACTCAGTCTGTAAACTAAACGCTTGACTCCAAGCTCCAGGTATTACGTTGTCGCGCATGCGCACACCATATCAGTAGCCTTTAAGCTGGGGTGCCGCAGCAGGCGCTAATTAGAGTGAACTAATATCCTCTGATTAGATTAGCGTTTTGGATTAGTTACGGTTCAGTAGGATAGATTAAAAACAAGGCTCTTTCACTCATTCATATATTCGTTATCATAATGTTTCACAAATTATCGTTAATATTTTGTTATTTAAATAAGAATAATTGAAGTATTTATAATGACCCTTGTGTGAGGCAAGCTAGCAGCCGAGCACAAGGCACATCACTATACTTACTAGTGAAGAATAGATTTAAATACTATATAAATGATATGTATTTTATGTGATTGCTTTTATATTAATTTGATTATTCATGTACTTTTATGTAATCCTGATT
This sequence comes from Phorcus lineatus, assembly GCA_921293015.1. NCBI lineage: Eukaryota > Metazoa > Mollusca > Gastropoda > Trochida > Trochidae > Phorcus > Phorcus lineatus. Next base: position 40,331,030 of record OV121093.1, read on the forward strand.
ATGATAAATTTCCAATTGAAGTAACTATGTTGATGAATTGTTTAATGAATAAATTGAGTCCAAGTTGATGTCAAGCTGTTGGTGTTCTTTTCTAGACTTATCACCCGTGTCATCCTTCCCCGGAATCACATAACAGGGCCCGATAGCGCCCGATGTTAGTACTATATACCTGAAGTTGTCAGTTTGAAACGCAACCTCTGCAAAGAAAGAATAAATGGTTTTATTGCAACACCCGACATGGATACAGAGCTTGTCCTACAGCCATTTCCACCGGTTAACTGCATTAAATTTGATATTTAGTATTATCATGTTTATACAATTTAAGAATATAAACGTGAGGAAAGTGACTTATTATCAGGGCTCCATTAATTCCGGAAATGTTTTAGAAATTTCGCACAATGTCATTTTGTAGACAAAATGTTATGTTTGTAATATGTACTTCACTTATAAATTTGATAGAAAATAAGGTTAAAGTTCAGGTTTATATCAATGAATAGCTGGCAATTAAATGAAACACATTCTTATATTTCCGAAACTTCTAATAACGTTATTTTCTTTAAATACATGTTTAGCGTACCATTTTATTGAATCTGCAATGATCCTTTTAAGCGTCAATGTCAAAATTTACCATCAGAGATATCATTTAGTATTTGAATCTAGTCAAAGTATTTAATAGTTCTACAATAACAGGGACGCGTCCATCAAGAGTTTTATAGTTGTTTCAAATTGTAATCAAAATGATGGGATACAAACATTCATCCGACCTTAGAAATAAGAATAAGAAAGTTAAACAATGTAGTTTAGTGGTAAATGGCTTTTACAGAGAAAGTTTTTACAAAGCAGAACACATTGAAACATTGTGTAATCTTTCTGTTACAGTGTAAGTCCTACTTCTCCATTAACAATTAAAATGAAAATGATATAAAAACTCCTAATTACTTATTCTCTTTTTGTTTACATTTGATAATAGACTTATTGTTTATCCTCTAAATTTGCAGGGGACATTAAGATTGGCAATGTCCGTCCGTTACACTTTGTTCCCAGTTCATTCCTGTCTTATTTATTCAACAACTTCAATTCAAATTCGTAAAGGAACTTCAGAAAAACGAAACGACGTGTATGTAGAAGGAAACGACGTGTGTGTAGGAGAAAACGACGTATATGTAGGAGGAAACGACGTGTATGTAGAAGGAAACGATGTGTATGCAGGAGGAAACGACGTGTAAGTAGGAGGAAACAACGTGTGTGTAGGAGGAAACGACGTATATGTAGGAGGAAACGACGTGTATGTAGAAGAAAACGATGTGTATGCAGGAGGAAACGACGTGTAAGTAGGAGGAAACAACGTGTATGTAGGAGGAAACGGCGTATATGTAGGAGGAAACGACGTGTGTGCACTAGGAAACAACGTGTATGTAGGAGGAAACAACGTGTATGTAGAAGGAAACGTCGTATATGTAGGAGGAAACGACGTGTGTGTAGGAGGAAACGATGTGTATGTAGGAGGAAACGACGTGTGTGTAGAAGGAAACGACGTGTGTGTAGAAGGAAACGACTGTGTGTAGAAGGAAACGACGTGTATGTAGAAGGAAACGACGTGTATGTAGGAGGAAACGACGTGAATGTAGGAGTAAACAACGTGTATGTAGGAGGAAACGACGTGTATGTAGGAGGAAACGACGTGTATGTAGGAGGAAACGACATGAGTCTCCACGGTATGAGGAGTATGTGGAGTATATTGGTATTTTTAAATTGATAAAAATAGATGAGTGGAACAAAATAAATGACTTTTATATATTAAACATTATCCTAGTATCATACAGATGTAATACAGTATCTCTGTAATATCAAATGTTGTTGTTGTGGTAGTCACTATGATTTTTCTCATATAAATTTCAATATAAATTTGCTTGAAATCTCTGTTCATCTTTACAATTGGTAATTAGTAATTGCATCACCATTCTTCACTCCAAAATGTCTCCTGTTTCCATGTCAGTGAGTTCTTCAATGCACTGAGATGTGGTGGTTGGTAGAACACGATTATCGATTATGTTATACCTCACACACTCACTCTACCAAGTTCTACTAAGGGTCGATCACTAAATAAGCAACATTGTTATTAGTTCTAAAGATTCAACATAACTGACAAACAAAGAGACTTGTTAACTTCTATATGCTTGCGTTCACTGAAGTTAATGTGTTGTGTTAACAGGTCTGCAGCGAGTTGTTCACAATAAGGGTTTTCAACGTTCAACATTGAAAGAATAGGTTCATTCATCTGATTGGTTAATTGAAGTCACGTGAACATCGACTCAAAGTTGTGTTGTGACCTCAGGACCACCATTATACAAACCAAGTTTAAAACTCTTAAGGAAAGTAATTACTCCACCCAACATTCAGCTCAAGTAAGTTTGTGCTGACAGCGGACGACTCATGCGCATAAATGTAATAGAGAAAATATTGATCAATAGACATGGTTAGGTTCTTTATCCCGATTAAGTGTAATATTGACTTAAAGTATAGGATAGTGTTTTAGTTTTGTTAAGTACTTTAAGCCAATAATCACACACTATCAAGATAAAAAAAACTTCAAATTGATCTAACGTTTTAAACGGAAAACGATTTTGAAAATTGAAAATAATCTAATCTAAATTGACTCATATCTAATGTTAGTCTCCTACCTGACTGTTTTTATTATCTGAAACTGAACTGAACTGAACTAGACTGAACTGAATTGAACTGAACAACAACTGCATCATTAGGGTCAGGTCAAGACCACCGTTATACCAGGGATCATCCCTGTTTATACAAACCAAGTTAAACACTCTGAAGGAAAGTAATTACTCCACCAAACATTCAGCTTCATGTAAGTTTGTGCTCTCTGCAGAGGACTCATGTGCATTAATGTCATAGATAAACATATTGATAAAAATAAATAGTTGGGTTATTTTTATCGATTAAGTGTAATCTTGACTCGGAACAGAAACGCAGGGAGGCACGAGTGTAAGATTCAAACATATTTTAATGAGATTGACATCGATAGTCTCCATTATTAAGTGAACATAACTAGGTGAAGTCAGAACATATCGCCGTTTTGTTCATTCACTTCTGCATTTACCATGGCAAAGTTAGTGTGGATCCTCGACTCTTTAATTCAGATTCGCAAGTTTGCATGTGCAACAATATATTAATACAGGATCGGTGCAAATGATATGTTCTCTTTACACGAACTATCTTGTGAAAAATTCCTCAAACATTTGAGGGATATATAAATATATATAATGGGATATACAAATGAGCCTGTTCTATCTTTATTTTAGGTTTGAAATATCAATGATAAGAATATGGTAATACGATTCTAATATCTCTTATAAGCGAGTGAACACATACTGAAAACAGAAATTGTAGAACATTCCTTGATAAAAATAAGATAATCTTGCAAATACTTAGCTTATTATTATTTGAATACACTTACAAACTCGGGCAAATTTTTTATACTTTTTAATATGTTCCAATGCTCAAATGCCTTGTCGTATTCCGTATTCATTAAATTAAAACACCTGATATATGAAAGTAATATTTCTTAGGTTTGAATACTGTTTATGATACATTTGTGAAGGAGTGTTAATGGTCAGTTAGAATAACATAATGTTGAATTACACTATAGATTAAATGCAGTACATTATGACTGCCAGAATTGAGTCTTATAATGCATTTAGAAAGGAGTAAACGTTTACATTTGTTACAATACTGAAGGGATCAATTGATTCATAGAAGTCAAAATCTTTAGCAGGGAAATAAGCGTTTGAATACGCGTTTCCATTTGTGTGAAGCATATCATGTTTTCAAAAGCTGTTCACAGCGGATTTCAAATCTTTTATTGAAGCTCATACATGTATTGGCGAGAAGTTAAACGTTCCTTAAGAAAGTGTAACAGAAGATACAAAGTGAATACTGGATTGTGTCGTTCTTGGAGAACCAACACGGTTAGGATCTCAAAAGACATCAACTCACCACTCATATCTCACTTCTCCTTCGCCCGTCTTGGCAGGTTTTCTCGTCTTCCAGTTTAACCATGAGCTAGTAGTACTTGTGAAGAGAATTTGTGGGTGAACAGTTGGGGTAAGTCTTATCATATACTGAAACTTCATTTTGATCCCATTTAAATATCCACATTTTATCATTATCATATCACTGCATATTTTATAATGATATTGATATATATATATATATAATGATACCCCTGACCAAGTACAACAAACTATGACATCGTACATAAAAGTAAGATTTATGCGACTCAATGAGGATATAAGCATAACCTTATACATAAGACAAGATTGTCCATATTGCTCCAAATTTTTACTTTACAAATTGTTTTCCGAAAATGAACGTGAATTTACTTATTTGTGCCTTGAACAATCAGTGTTTTAGTGGAGATTTGAGATTTATTATTATTATTATTATTATTATTATTATTATTATTATTATCATTTGTACTTACATTAAATTATTCGCCCCAGAAGAATATGTGTATGAAAGCATATCTAATTCTAACTGAAGTAAATATTTAAATCTTTCAAGAACAACCCGAATTGACCTAATATTGTTACATAATTAACAACTCATAGCACTTATACTTAAGCGTCACTGGTTCTTTATATTTGAGGAAAATGACATGCTCATTTGATCTTGAACGATGGTACGTGTTAACAAGAGTTAACAAGAAATTGCCATCATTTAGGGAATGGATGAATAGATGCAATTATATCCATTTTACTCAGTTTTGATATTCAATTATTTTTCGACCTGCATGTTTTATCAATGTAAGCTCTTCCAATTCAAAAAAAATAAGTTAGGGTTCGAAAATGGAGATTTTGCTGGTAATGTGGTTCACCTGATATATTACAATAAGAAAATTATAATTGAATAATTTTTGGAAGCGTTGTAGGCGGTATCACCACCAGGATTCATGAAGGCGACCAGTCGTCACTGAGTTTGTTCCTACATTACCGAATGGTCTACTCCTTTCATAAACATGACATCAAACTGGACGTAGTTTAGTAATGTTGTAAATGCAAAGTCAATAAGATGAAAAAGTAAAAAGGTTTCCGAAATCAATGTAATCTGTTATACTTGCTTATCATTTGCTATAGGTATATCAGACAACCAAAACAACTTTTGAGTTTAAATAGATAATGTTTTTTCTATTGTTCTCAAAATCGAATTGATAGACAAAGCAAAAACATTAAAAAAAATGAGAATGATTCAGTGAATACCTGAGCCTATAGGTGGATGGATGAAATACGATATATTTATAAGAGATCAAATCAACCAGCACCTTATATTGGTAGTTATTTTGGAGGTTTCGAAAAATGTACCTGTAGACGAAGTCAGAGGATCAAATGTCAGAAGGACTTTCTGAAACTTTAAAATATGTTCAAACCTCTACTTACTGTGCATCATAAGTGAATTCATCAGCAGGCAGTAAGCGAATAAGGTAGTAAGTCATAAGCTGAATATTCAAGGAGTTTATTTTTTGGCCTGCATGTTTTATCTTTACTCTATGCAAGCTCTCCTAATGCAGTATCGCCATGACACACCTGAAATAGTTATTAAACTGAAGGTCGTCCAGTTATCGCTATCGCTATAGTAACGTCAATAAAAAAAAGCTAAAAAGTTTTAAAAACAGTGACCTCCGATATACTTGCTTATCATTTGCTTTGGTCATTTTAGTAAACCTTAACAACTTTTTAATTAACATAATTAGTTTTTTTATTTCTGAAGATTTCTCACTTGTGTGGCAATCAAAATCAATTTGTTAGAAAAGGCAAAAAAACAATCAGAAAACCGTGACTGATTCATTGAATACATGACGCTAAAGATTATGAGCAAAATGCATGCAATTCTATTGACAATAGAGGAGATCAATCAGCACCTAACATTGGTAGTTATTTTGGAGTTTGCCTTTTGAGAAATGTAAAAGCATAAGAGGTCGAAAGACTATTTGAAACTTTGATATATTTTCAAACCTGTAACAACTCTGCATCATAATTACAACAATCAGCAGGCAGTTTGTTTTCGCAAGCTTGGTGTGTCATATAGCTGAATATTCCATGATTTTGCGACCGTAGTGTCTTTCAATATCACTTCGGTCTGCATGCTTTATCAATGCCAGCTCTTCCCATGCCATGACTCACGTGAAATGTTCACAATAATCTGACTTAAGCGATTTGGTTTGTAAGAGGTGAATGTGAATCTAAAATCGTATAGAATAACAGTTGAAAAATACATTCATTGATTTCAATAGTGAGATAGAAAGCAAGAGCCATGAAAGGCAGGATTAACGATTGAACATAAACGCCCCAGTCGAATACATTCAAGGCAGTACATATTTAATGCGATAGGTCGTCGTGACCTAACAATGACCGATTCATATCAGACAAAAGTGAATTACGATGAAAAGGGAACGAAGTTCTAGAACGTCATGATAGCAACTGATTTAAACCCTATTGTATACAGCAACTTGAGGCAGTCATGTAGTTCTCATATGGACAACCTACCCACTGACGTCAGGACATTTGAGAAGCATTAAAATATTGTCATGTACATCCATTTTGATTTTAAGTTCCGCCCTAGAACCCAAGGTCAGGCCTCGATCCCAATCAATGTTTCTTCCTACTACACCTGAGACTATATTGTTAATTCAGGGGTAAAATCACTGTTTCAAAATATGAATGCGAAAAGAAGAATTGAAACTAAATGGACAATTGCACATTGCTGTACTTCTAAGGTATTCAGTAAAAGTTGATGGTCATGCTATAACTTTGCTTTCGCAATGGCAATGAATACCTGGAAACAATAAGAGCAAATGAATACATTGAGACTGCAGTTCGTCATCCAGATCAATAAAAACCTATGAAAACTCAATCTAAAATCAAGGTGCCATTGTCTATCATTTTATACCATTTCAATTTGTTCCCTTGCATTTCCTTTAACATATCTAAATGACAACCATTTAGGAAGCTAACACGGATATCGATACCACATAATGTCAGGAATTTTTAACAGTATTGGTGTGCCAGGTTTATAAAATGTTTATGAGATATTTCGAAATAATGTAATTTCTAACAACAAATACTTTAGACGTACATATTTTAAGAATATTAAACCCAAAGGGCCAATCTTGAAGATTGTGAGTAAATTTTGATTTATTATAGCTTTTCTTAAACAACACGATAACACCCGAACACACGATAACAGTTGAGAGAAATCACCATTACATAAGAAAGAGAAAGGCTTTCTTGAATGCCACAGCCTCACCAAAGAACAATAATTAATCATTTGTAGAATTTTTGTAAACACAAACTCCCTAGATTATCAGATATACATAGTCATCATTACGGATATAATCGTTCCATAGAAGATATGGCAGGTGAGAATAGATTGAATATTATTTTAATTTGTGTTTCAAGAGGTGTTCATGGCAGAGTAGAATCCTATATTGTGAATCACAAAGGAGACGTGAAGTCAAAGCCCTCGCCAAGCGAGTGTATAAGGATCATTGAAAGTGAATACTTTAAAGATCGGGTGAAATGCCCTAAGGTCGATTTCGGAATTCGTTAAAAGGGATTTCAATTTGACGTGGACTCAACTTTAAATTTCTGAAATCGGCCGCTAAACAACATAATTACAGCTTTGTAATTTAATTGCCTAATTACGACCGGCGAGCAGAACCTGAAAGGCCCTGTGGTCACTGAAGCGTGAATCTTTCGTGACGTGCTAGTTGGCATATCATTATTCGCTCGTTATGTAAAACAACACTAGCCGATAGTAAATCTCACAGTTTAACTGTCGGTTTTAACTACTAAACGTTATCCAAACAACTCAAACCTTAAAGGAATCTATTGTTTAATTCATTGTCTGGATATTTCTATTTTTGCAAGCGCAAGACCCTGATTAAATACGATGCTGTGTGCACTTTCCTACGGAATGTTTTTCAAAGTCACGACTCTGCGCCATGTTGTCATAGTTATAAGATTGCGCTAACGCGTGAGATCCCGGAAGTATTTCTTACATGAACTATGCTCACTTATTGGACATTATATTGAGGGATGCAAGGGCATCCTTATTCCCATAAAAATATTACCTTTATTAAGTATTAACGCATAATGTCCACCAGCTATTCAGAAAGCGAGATATCATTATCTATGGAATGTGTCTCAGAAACGCTAATTTCAATTGACGGGGACGATACATTTCCTTACTTATATAAGCCAAATGACAGTTCGAGTTGCACATAAACAGAAGAGACGATTTTTTTGTGTTTTAGTTTCTTTTGGCATTTTCAGTCAACAGAAATAATAAAAATAAAATCGAATGTATTATTGACCATGGATTATTTGAATATGATATCCATATTTTTATGTATTTTGGCGTTCACACAATTTTCTAAATGTAATGTAGGCATGTAGTGTATGGTGAGTGAGACATTATTGTTGATATCGTCGTAAGAATAGCTAAGTGGAAGTCAAATCCTATCACATTTGTAGGTCATACATCATAAATTTACATCCAAAGATAATTTCTTTGGTCCCGTTGCACAAAACTCTAAGGTAGCCTTAAGTCGTTCATCAATTACGACGTCTGCCAAATGTTTTCACAACAATCAAATTGGTTTAACTAGTTTGTTTGTTTTTTATGACACACAGGTGGCCGTTATGTAATCCTATCGCATTCAATTTCAATTCTTGATTTAATGGTCTCTAATTATACCTTTTGAATTTTAACGCCTTGGACCCGCCAAGCGGAATATATGTCCTGTCATAATGGCGTAACTCTTGGCATTCGACTGGTACTTAGTCTATTGTCACGGCGTCCAGTCATTTTGAACCAATGAACTTGTAGAATATATATTCAACCAATAAATTAAGAGAAGGAGATTTGGCTCATGCATCTCTAAGGACGATGACACACATTTAAAAAAGTACATCGTGAATAACGGGACCCAACATTCTTTAGGATTACAAAGGATGTTTCTAACGCTTGCGTCAGGTATGTTTTCATGTCATTTAATGTTAAATTCAAAGACAGAGATAATGCAACACGGTGTGAGATGTTATACTAGATAAGAATATGATATTTGTTAGTTAAATACAAACGAATATTTCAATAAGTACTAAGTTGTCATGAAAGTGAAGTGAAACAAAATTATTTGCTCTATAGTCATTAAAAAAGTTTCCACATTGTCTCCCGTTTTTTACAAAAACCTTCATTTTTTTCGAGACAATTTATAACTTCATATCGATAAATACATGTTGTAACACTACGTGATATCCCATTGTAATTGGATCTATCACCGACCAAGTTCTTTACCTTTTTGATATGAACCCACCCAAGAAAACCGCGTCCAAGGATTGTCACAGTCTAATTAAGATGGATTTGACGACTGAGAGGGAAAGTTGATATCATGAAGCCGTTATAAATCGTATTTTGGAATTCTTTCGGTCATGCTATTGCCTCTATTTTTGCTGTTGAATTAGCTTAAAAATACAGAGAAAATCAAAGGGCTGGGCTTTCAGCTGCCCACTAGCACGTCACACACGAGTCATGCTTCGGTGATTTTGTGTAAGCGTTCGCCTGCCTCATTGGGCGGCTATCCAAAACAGGGGTATAAAAGGTCTCCTAGTAGTCGAATTAAAGCGTATATTTTCAAATTTTTTGGCTCTATTGATTGATATAAGTGAAGCGAATACAGATACTAATTTGTAATAATCAAATTCATGCGTTACTTCTCCTCTTTAACTTGTCATAGCAGAACCCACACAAACATATTGAAAAAGAAGTCACTCAGCTCCCATCTATGTTTCCCCATCTATGTATCTTTTCACTTAGAGTTATAACAAATAACTAGAAAAACACTTTAAAGGTCTTTGGCTTTTACAGTTTGCGTAAGTGTTTACTTATAAGGCTATACATAACCATAACGTTAATTTATACTGCTAAGTTTTAAAAGTGTGATTCAAATATTTTCAACGGATGTAATTTACCTGCGGGGCAAGACTAGCTCCTAACTTACATTAATTCTGTTAATGTGTCTTGAATGAAGAAGCAAAGGTGGAATATATGATTTCAGAAACAAGTAGTTCACAATTAACAACGCTTCAATTGCTGTTATTTCAGAAATTGTTGTACTCCCTGTAACCAAACTGTAGTGTATAGTCAATAGAAGTCAATAGAATAGTTTCCATGTATAGTTTCTTTTCCAATAACTTGAAGTGTCAGGCATTTGACAGCTTAAAAGTGCAAATGAAAACGTGTTATTACTTGCTTTGATGAAAAGACCCACAAATTGTATAGTAATGTACATGTATCTCTCATTCAAATGGGAAAATTTCTTTCTTAGATATTGTCATCATAAACTGACAGTGCAAGACGACAGAGTTCTGCTTCAATGAGTGTTTATTTGTATTCTTACAGACCAGTCAGGACTCGTACAAGATGATTTGAATCCGATCTACAGCATGTCCTTCAGATTCCTGAAAACGATCGTGAGCCAGTTCGATTACAACAAATGGAACCCATAGATGTGAGCATGAAGTGTATAGGTAAGTTTCATATGCTACTCCCGGTGTAGGAAAGAAAGTTAAGCAATCACAGCCCAGCCTTTCAGAACTACAATGCGATGCTGTTGAAATGTTGGTGTTATTTGACTGAATAAATAATTGTCGATATTTGAAAACGTAGTGACAAACCTCCTCCTACAAAATAAAAAACTGCTAAAAATGAAGAAATGAAAACTTCATTAGCACTGATTCTTTTGCCAAAATTAACTTTTGGCATTGTTCCAAAACAACACGATAAAAAAATGTCAAAGAAAATACAGTTGTTACAAAAATTTAAATTCACAAGCCATAAATAGTATATTATGCTTAAATAGACATTTACTAAGTTTTGATTTTTTTCTTTGACAGAAGGTTACAATCTAACGATTAAGGAATTCCTTTTGTATCGTAAATCAAACATTACTTTTTAATGTACGATCCTCAACAGTTCTCGTCACTTGGGTTCTTGCTGAACTTAGGTTATGATTGTAACAAAATAGTCTTTTTAATTAGGCAACTTTTGCTGTGAAAATATTACATGTGGAGTAACTTAGATCTTTGAATTACTTGGTAAAGTAAATGTGATACTCAAGGATCCTAATAAAGTTCATAATAGTTTTAGCAATTTGATAAGACATGTTTACAATCTACACCACACCAAGTGTCTAATGTCCTTACGCCCAGCTATAACAACGACTTGTATGAAGTGATTGAAAGTTCATCAAAGTATCACCAAACCTAACATTTTCATCAGGTGAAATCAATGTCTTACGGTCGAAAGTACTTGTGAAATACAAATATTCGCATATGAATATACATAAACATAAACGTTTATGTTAACAGAAGTGGTGCGAGGTAGCTTATATGACATTTTACAAGCGCTTCTTGTCGATTTAAAAGTATGATTTTAACTATGGAAGAACTAATCTGCACACGAACATTTAATAATGCTAACACTTTGCTTATCCATATGGACATAGTTATCTACAACCTGAAAATGAACTGAGTACACATTATACACGTAAAACTGAACCCAATAACAAATATGCCACTAATCTCTGTCTGTCAGCACTGCATGTAGGTCATCATGACCTGGGATCGATCCCGACATACATCAGGATCACTGTATACAAGGATATTGAAACCGACGGTCACAGGGACAGCGTTCACTACTGATATTAACATATATAATGAATTCAATATATGAATGAATTCAAATGCAAAGTAAACCGTTTCCAATAAATGGTTATATAAAGTATTCGAGGAATACAGTCAATTGCAATTTTCGGATAAACGTATAACTTTGTTATAGAATAAGGGTATTATACTATTTTTAAAATCAAACATACGCACATTGATTTCAATAGAATTTGAAACATTTGGATATATTTAATATTATTCATGATAATTGAAGTGTGACCTCCTTTGCACGTGTTCTTTCCTTTACCATTTTATCACTATGACCAGTGACTGTCGAATTCCAATATTTGAAATGTATAATTCCCACCTGTACTGCTTGATAATTATCCTTTTGATTAAGATTATGATTTTGTCCAATGCAGTGAATAATATTTCATAAATATATGCAATGAGGGGGCTTTTGTTGCTTACAGTAAGGAATGGTGATCCAAATTATTCCACTTGTAAACATGTGCTGTTTAATGGAAATACAATACCGTATAACATGTTAACATTAATTGATATTGCCGTTAAAAACTATACGAAATTCAATAAAAAATGATTTTGCAAATATAGGGCTCCTAGGAGGACTTTTCTCCAAGTTCACGAAAAAAGCTATGAATTATAAAATAAAAAAAATAAAAAATAAAAAACTTCAAAATTATCAACAAATCAACACTCACGTATTTGTATTATTCAATAAATACAACACAAGACATTTCATATTGAAACGTTTGACATATTAAGCTCTGATATTTTTATTAATGACACCAATGTACAGAGCGCCTGAAATAAACACGGACATGTCGAGTTATATTTTTCATGTGGATATGATTAATCTATACATTTAATGAAATACTTGGAAAAAAAGAGGTCAGAGGTCAGAGAATATTGTTTTGATTTTTGAGGTATTGTCTGTCTACTCCTGCCACAAAACAAGATACAGTAGACAGGACTATTTTGTTGAACTGCAATGGTTTCAAGCGCAGTACAGTGCATAGATTCATTGCTCCGCCATGATGACTTTTGACGATGATTTGAGGGTTAAACATGAACATGTCAATGTAATCTTATGTTATATAATAGTATTTGTAAAAGTTTACATATTTACATAGTTAGAATAGAGACGGTTATGGATCCTTTTCATATGGCGACTTATTTCCTCCCCTAAAAACATATATACTGAAAACAACTTGTATCCAAGGCACTTTCACAAAATGTTCTAAATATTGTTTACAGGTGTAAAATGAGAATTGCAGACTTTAACGGTCCTCATATAATGGTGCATCAAGGACAACAGATTACCACATAGACAAAGAAGATCATAACATTATTGTTACAGATATTCACATACTGAAATTTAGATGCAGAAAATGTACTAATACATTACAAGAGACAAAGGATTTTCTATCTGACGTTACTAAGTAAGTTCCCCTAATGGTGTTCAATTCAGAATCATGTTCTACTAATTTGAGTTAAGGATAGAAGTTATTTACCACTATGTTAGTAAGTATAGTATTATCAATTCTGTCCTAGAACAATTATTTACAAATTGCTTTGATAATTCTGTGATTGATACTTTGATATAATAGTTTTCATTTTGGACACAGTTATTTCCTTACTATATCAATGCCAATGTAGATCTATTATTGAACATCCAATAATTGCTGAATAAAATTTGATGACATTATTAAAGCATGTATTTTGAAGTACCAATGCATTTCGGAACCAGGTAGTTCCATTTATAAAAATATTTCATATGAACAAGTTTACATATTACAGCTTCCTACAGTAGGCCAAATGATCGGTTTATGTGCGAATTACTTCATTGAGATTTCGACACAAAACACAGTTACACAGAATTTCCTGCCATGTAAACATTTTAAAATATAGATATACTCTTGGAACATTATGGTACTGAATGCAATGCAGACCTTTTTTCAAATATTGTTAGAAAGACTTTTTTGAATATCTTGTTTAAGGAATCATAAAAGGAAACAGTATTTGCTTCCCTTGAAAATTAATATAAAGTTTTAAAAAGGGGTCAAATCGGAAGTCATTATTTAAAGAGTGCATATAAATCAAAACACAAATAATTTTACTAAACATCGTTTTGAATAAGATATTAAGAGGTATCTGAAGTCTACATTACAATTTCAATTCTCTCGTGAAACATTTCATCAATGAAACTACATATCGATATGTACATGTATCCAATGTCAAAATTGATTATTTAAAGTCGATGCTTAATTGTTTAGTGGATTGCTCGATCTTCATTTAACTTGGTATAGCATAAACGAAACTCAATAATCATTTTAATATGAACACAATTGCAAATTTAGCTTGCTATGATATGTAAGGTTTATTCACTACAGCTGACAGTCTCAAATTCTTTCTCCCAGCTCAATCGTTCACTTATATGGAATGACAAAATAGTCAACAAGTTATGAATCGATTGTTTATGTTGCTTTCTAGAAGTTGCTAGTATAAAGAAGACAAATATATCTTATGAATGTACGAATGAATGAAACAAGTATATGAAAGCTAAAATACAGCTTGAATGCACCGAGGACTTAAAATGTCATTGGTCAGTGTGTGCTAGTATATTAAGTGTCGTGATAAAGAACATTTGTTATTTTGTTCCAGCAATATACAGATATATACGTACAAACAAATTATTTGAAATATATATCTAGTTCTTAAATGTAATCAGTACGATTTGAGAAGATTTTACAAGCGCTTGAAGTCGAACTGATTTCGCATTCTGCTATGGAAGGAATCACTTTAACCATTGAACAAATATTTCCGCTCACGTTTTGCTCATCACGAAAACACTGTTTTTTGTAACATACTCTTTCTACAAACTTGAAAATAAGTATGATAAACTGAGTAGACATTAAAAAAATTCAAATGAAACCCTCTGAGATATATCCCGCTTTTTCCTTACCATCAGAATGTCCCAATTATACAAGAAGACCGCTGTCCGCACACCGTCATAGTGGTCACTTTTCATTACTAAAATTACTGAGAATTATTCAATTAAACTGAAATACAATGCTTCTATCGCTTACCTTTTGCACCAATGCTCAAACATAGGGTGAATGTTATGATAGCTTATTAACATTTTAGTTTCAAGTTTATGCTAACTTGCAGCTTTGAGATATTTTGTTTCATACAAAATACAATACTTCTAAAATGTTTTTAATAAAATTTGTTTAAAATGTTTGAAGAATCAATAACCATTAGACTATCTCACAGTTTTATATTATCTGAACAATGAAACATTAAATTAATCGAAGTCAGCTTTTATCAGGGTCACTGTGAACACGGACATTGAAACAGGAACTTTTAAACACTAACATCAACCTAGGAAGTACTTTTAAATAGATTGACATTGATTACAATTCTTTCTATTTCAAACCTTTTGCGCCCATAGTTGAATGTTTTAATGCAATATTTAAGAAATAAAGTCACTTGAAATTTTGAAAATTTTCTGTAAGAAATAGTATAAAAAATATTGCATTTCTTGGTATATTTTACAAATGGTATTACAGAAAAGCATTTTAACACATACTTTGTTTTCATACTTAACACTCAAACGCTGAAATATTCAGTACAATGAGATTTGGCTGACACACTGCCTTCCCTAACCATGTTGCCATCCTGATTGATAAGTGCCGATTTGTTGTCAGTCATTAAAATATTATTTTAACGATTGTGTGATCGATATTCAACCAGAGGGGTTTTATTGTTTACAGAATTGGACTTTGCTTTTATTTAATCCATTTGTAAACATGCCGTGGTGATTTAAAAAAAACACCAATGAGATACAAGGTTTGAAATTAAATGATAGTGATGCAAATGACTGACACACGTTTTTTTATCTTTCTTTTTGCAAATGACGTGCTAACTGTACAATATACAGTATTTCTAAAAGAATTAGATTTATCAGGATTAACATCAAACAACAAATACAATATTTACATTTTCACACAAACGCAGTCCAATGTATAGGAGACGTTTTTACCTGTACACTTTTATCGTTGTTTTTTGTGTCATATCAATGGTCAGTCAGTGTGCAGAGCGTGTATGATAACGGAAATATCAAGTTTTTACCAGATAAATGTGCACCATCAGCTTTCGCTGACACAAGCCATCACTCATATTATCAGAGGTCAGATGCTACTGTTTGTAACTCAGAGGAATTGTCGAGTATGTGAGAGGCTGTCCATTCCCCCACCTACTCCTTCACATAAACAACATCATCCAAAAACATAATAGTAGTCATGGATATGTATCATCCCAACTTGGGATCGCGTCCCATCTTAAGATGGGACGCGTCCCAACTTGGAACTCCAAGTTGGGACGTCCGATCTTGAGATGGGACGGCAGATACTTTAACATGTTCATAATATCCTTATTCTAATGTTGAATTTTGTAATAACATGATAACATGTGTCATTTAGATAAGCGTTTTAAGGACATCGAAAGATATTTTGATTTTATGTTGATTTTCATGACTTATTGGCTATATCTATCTCTCATCGCATACGAGTCTTTCATCGTAGCCCAATACGATTTCAAAAGTAATTCTTATACAAAATTTTATAAATTATTTCATTATATTCTTAAATATTTTTAATTATGACAGCATGTTAAGCAAATAAAAAAAGAAATTATATTCAATTATACACTCAAAACCTACTCTTAGTGAATACCAAGAATGCCTTGTAATCAGTTCAATTTCTTGCACATAAACCGTTCCGTTAAGCAAGATTCCAATGTACATATTGTGTTTGATAGTTGAATCTAAAAGTTTATGTTTCTTAAACATAATTCTCAAACACTAACCTATAAGTGGTGTTCCGTCAATGCTTATAAGATGTCCAGTAAATAAATCCAGTCATGTCTCCTCATATTTCCGATCGAACCTGATCTGATCAGTGTCGTGATGCAAATGGCAAACATACCTGCTTGGTAGTTCAGAGATGGGTGTGGGTTGGGGGGGATGTCCGAAAGAAGGGATTTTGGTAAACATCCGGTTCGGTTATGACACTAATACCTGCGTGTCACCTTCCAATTAGTGACAAGAATGGGTACCAATTGTACATGAGCATGCTTGTAACACTACAAAGGTACACGCCGAGCGTTTGTTGTTTTAGTCAATGATCATCATTCATTTTTATCAAGGCATTTGCCTCTATCGGCAATATTTCTGATAGGTGGAAGCAGACCGATCAAACCCAAACCAAAACCAACAACAAATGTTTATGTTTATTGTATTGTTATTCGATGAAAATTGTTTTGCCACACTAAATATATTCAAAATACTTTTTTCATTAACAGAACGATTATCATGTCAAGTAACCAAAATGAAATGTAACATCATCCATTGATTATTTATGGGGAAAAAGCAGGCTTTTTGATAGATATTTTAAAAAATGAGAACTTAGTTTCCAAGATTTACAAAAGAAGATTATGGTTTAAACATATTTTGTTCATTTTTATAAAAAGAAATTTGAATTGGAGGCAAGCTGGAAGCTTATATTTATGCCGCTCCAATAAAAATTATATTTTGAAACCATCCAACATACAACACAAAGTCAAACAAATACGATGTACAGTTGCAGCACAATACGTTAAGATATTCAATATTGCAAAGGCAATTAATTCATGCTAATTTAGAAATGGAATATTTCAACTCATTTCTTATCAATACTACAAGAAGATTATAAACGAAGTTTGTTGACTGAGTTTATTAAAAAACTTTGTTTACCTTCACAAGATTTTTTGACACAAACCAGGGTACAGAGTTGAGAAAAATTATTCTACTTTTTTTCTACTTAGCCCGAGGTAACACATGATTTTGATCAGTATTAAAAGGTTATTTTTTATATGTACAAGCGTCTATCTAGGCTTGTTAGAAGCGTTGAAATGAGAGAATTGTTGTGTTATTATTACTAATACGTTAATCAACTGATCCGTACATAAGTCAAATAAGATGAGTAGGCGAGAGGGAAGAACTACATTTGAGCGTGATATTTTTATTTTACAGCTGAAAGTTTACCTAACTAATCTTTAAATATGCTACTTAACATGTCCCCCCGAAAAAAAAGCATTAAGTTTGTAAATACACATCAATGAAGCTTCATTGATATACTTACACTTATCGAGTTATTTTGTGCTGACATACATGTACTAATGTAAAATCTTCAGAGGACTAAATGATTCATATTGTTATTGCTTATACAAATTTGATATTGAAACTGTCATTGCTTATTGTAAAACATTCGATATTTCATTGTATGAAAATATGCAATATGTGTAATCATATAATGGTTAGTAAATATATTACTATGATTTAAACGGTATTTTATTTCAATAAAACATATATTAAACAATATTCAGAATATATATAGACAAAGGAAAAAGGATTAGCAAACAGGCAGCAAATGCCTATATATTATCTTTTCTTGAAACAAACATAAAACGATTTAGATATCAAGTACATTAGTGGAAATATACATTTGCAATTATTCTTACTAAACTCAAATTTATATAAGCTTTGTCTACCTTACACTTTTGTAAACATTTTAGGAAAGAGCTTTAAAAATCGATTGGTATCATTTATGAAATGATTAATATATATTAATAGGAAATCAGTAACACTCTGTGACAAAGATTTGTCGCCGTTAACATAGATTTTAGTATATTGATATGAGTTACGTGGGAATATTCAAACCCTAAGGTTGGCATTAGATGAAAATATCTAAAATGTTGGGGAACCAGACTTCGATAATAGGAACTTTTAATTTCTTTTACATTTGATACAATCAACCAAGTCGCCAAGTAGATAAACAAGATAATAATTTGTTAAAACAACATGGATTTTTGGTGTCTCCAAATGTTGTTTTAGCCTAACACTACCTACGGTGAGCAAATTGGTGCCCATTCATCCGTTCTCTGTTACGTCAAGCTGACACATTAACGTATTCAGTCTATTCAGTGCTGCATTGTAACGATTGAGAGTACCTTAATTTCTGTTTATAGAAGGTTTTTGCATGGACTATTCATTTCTCTGTATCAGGTACGTTTTTTAAATATATATTTTAAAAAAGCAATTCATCACTACTATTGTAAAACTTGGATCTGAATAACTATATATTTTTTATTGTTAATATTTTATACCACCTTTTTGTAAAGAAACTAAGATACAAAGATGTCTCTGTGATGTCAGCTGTTCGATCTACGCATGTATTGGTCGTTCGAAAAATGCTGAAAACTATTATCTAAATATAAATCTATAAATTGATCTGATTTTGTTATGTCGCCTAACAAATGTGATTCAATCAGTAAAAAAATATGACTTTAAATAAATGTTTGAGTAGTGTTGAATCGTTCGTACTCGATAACATATGAAACCGAGTGAAAAAGTGAAGTAAATGAACACCAAATCAAGTTTTCTTCGTAGGTGTGAAAAGAATATAACAAAACTATCTAAAAACATGTCTTACTGACACAAACCATTATAAAATATGAATATTATTAACATGTTTTAGTATCCCCCGTCCCATCTCAAGATGGGACGTCCCAACTTGGAATCCCAAGTTGGGACGCGTCCCATCTTAAGATGGGGCGGATCCGCAGTTGGGATGATACAGATACACTTAGCGAGGGTCAGACGATATATAGTGCTCTACAATATTACAGTCACGTGATCTTTATTCAATCATTTAATTCACATACATTACGCATTCATCTTCGTTGAGTACAATAAATTTCCTTTAAAAATTATCACCAGAGCAAATCCGGAAATTATTAATATGTATAGAATGATCCAGTTTGCCCGCTCTCTCCCTATCGTGAACAACACAAACAGAAAATGAAAGTAACCACGGATACACTTAGCGAGGGTCTGAATATATATAGTATTTCGGAATATCGAAGTCACGTGATCATTTATCCAAAGTGGATGCTCCGGGGTACTAATGTTTATTTTCACTAACTTGAACCCGTAAATTTGCATCTATATAAGCTATTTTTCGATCATTTAATTCACGTACATCATACATTCATCTTTGTTGTGTACAATTGATTTGCTTTTAAATTTCAACAAAGCAAAACCAGATTCGTTTAACCTAGAAAATATTAGTATGTATAGAATGATCTAGATGGCATATTAGAGCTACCATTGTGATAAATGTCCATTTGGCTAAATTGTTAAAGATGTTTCTTTTGTAATTGTATGTTGTCCTGACTGTTCTTTTACCAAACTGGTAGACGTGATTCTGGATTACTTACACCAGGCGATGTTCAGTAATAAATTTTACATAGGAAGTTTTTCATAAAGAGATGTCGCCGACATGCTTTTATCCATCTTTTTATTCAATGAAAAGCTTGTTCCATAGCTGTCTTGTATATAGATTTGTGATTGACACATGTATTTGGCTCTCAGCATAAACACCTGCCTCTAAACCTGTGAAATAGAACCATTATTAACATCCAAGTGCCACCCGTCAGCCATCAAACATGTTAATGTTTATCATATATTACCGACAATAAACAGTATATCTGTAACACATACAGCTGGGTACATGTAAATATATCACGTGTGTGATCAGGACCAATCAGAGTCTATATTCACAGAAATGTTTTATTCATGACTACTTTAATTTTTTTATTATATTTGTAACATAAGCATGGACGTTATAGAGTCATTTAAGCTATAGTTTAATGTTGATTGTAAACAGTATCTAAATTTATTTTTAAAATTACGTCACGTGATAACAATTGCCATGCATGTGTTTCCTTTTATGATCAGTTTCTTAACACAATCCAAAAGTTCGATGACTTTTTATTATGCTGTTGCAGTTTAAAAGCACAGAGTATGTAGAATGTTGAGTATGTTGTATCAAAAATGACATAAATGATTTGATTTCATCTATAATGACTGGCTGTTTCTAAATATTCATGTTTTAAGTATAGTGACAGAGAACGAAAGATTGAAAACCTAACGATGATGCACTCAAAACCGTAAAACTTTATTTTTTGATCGTGATTAAAGGCGATACATCGACATACATAGGTTGGTAATACATAGCAGGCAATTTGAAGTCTATAAGTTCACACAACATTAGTCCATTGATCACTTGAATTCCAACCTTTAAACTTTGATGAATAGTTTCATGTCAGAAATCAATCAGTGTGAAGGGTATTTTTAAATTGTTGTTTTTCACGTGGTTGTGATAAACCTTGACTAAAGAAGAGCACTATTTTGGCAGACACAAGCCATCAGACAAATATCACAGGGAATTGTTTGTGACTTAATGGTATTACCTAGTATTTTTTGTGCAAAGCTGTACTTCTGTCTTTGTTTGACGACAACATTTTCTAAACCAACAAAATTATAAACCCAAACCTCCAGCAACGTGGAATGTAATCATTAGACATTGATACACTTAGCGACGTTAAGAGTATAGAAAGTCTTTAGGAAAAGTAAAACCTTCAAAATATCCCACTCTTAAGTGATCTGATAACAATATATGTTTAAGCAATAATTGATAGAGGTAAACAGTTTTCTTCTAAGTTGCAAACAGTAGACCATCTCGACAGTATTTGTAACTTTGCGACTACCACCTTCAATCTCAGCTGATTGACTTTTCAAGTCATGATTTGAAATTACTTTGAGTATTCCAAAGGACGCAAGAATAATACAATTGACGCTGCATTTATTTAGAGTAAGGAATGGTGAAGCTTATTTATTCAGTTAACTAATATTTGAGATATGACTTTTTTTCTAAAATTTAATTGTAACATGTGAATATGATTCTGTCTTACTTGTGTTTGGTAATTGATTTAGTATTTTCTCTCCATCAAATTGTTTTATCACCATCATTTATTCGTTATGACTGACATGTAAACATTTCAAGGAATAATCTTTCATTTTTAATGAAAGAATTATCACAAACGTCCACTGGTGAAAGCAAGTTGAATACATTTTAACAGCTTTGATATCTCGATTCATCGAGTGATCAGAGCCGGTCAGAGGTTGCCTGATTTACACGGAACTATCACTATCACTACTACCGCGTGCTCCCTTGATTTCATTGAAATCAACCATTCAACTAATTTTCCAACATTTACAACTTTCACAAATCATTTCATGTCTGTGAACAGGACATATTAGAGTTTGCCTTTGTAGGGGAAATATTCAGGACTAGTTTAGGTGATTCAGATATATTTGTGATACAAAATTTAACATTATGTATCCTATTCCATCAAATGATAGTCAAACTCTTTGAAAATACACATTACTAAATACATAATAAGCATACAACTTAAAATCTTAAAAATTGCATTTTGAAACTCCTAAACTAGAGAGACAGGAAACTGGAATTGACTTTCAAACATGTTGTTTAATGTCCTTCATAATGATGCTTCAACATAAGTGCATGATAGTCATGGATGTCAGCTTTAAGTCTTGTCAGATACCTAGATACAGGCAAGCAACATGTCACAGCGGTAAACTGTGGTATACGCGCCGTCTTGTCAGGTTCTTCTTGTCATTTCAATCATAGGTAATAGACAATTCTATGGAAAAATAGACGCGAATATAAACTGGCATTTAATCCTTTACATAACAGAAATGAATAATCTATTGTTTAACTAATTTATGTTTCGTAAGAAAAAAATCAAACTTGATTAATGTTGTTAGGATTTCGCCTACTTTGTGTTAAACAAGTGAGTATGACCTATTTAAGAACTATGTTCACAGTATTTAAAGCAAAGCGACAGCAAATCATCGAAATGCTTTACTGTGCCATTAAATCATTTCATATACTATATAACACATTTGTATACGATATGGCAGCGGAACCAAAATTCTAGCTTAATGAATAATTACACTTTGTATCATTGCAACTGTGATTAATATTGTTCTACTTATATTCTTAAATCATTAAACGTATTTCTAACCAAATTTCATTTCAAACGGAAACTTAAACGTGGAAAGTTTCAGAAAAATGTTGACCATTGAATCTGTTATCTGTCCCTTTAAGTCCATATGAGGAACGCTAAACAGTAACACGATTATCGAAACTTTTGACGAATTTGTTAACGAAATTTGAGCATGTATGTAATGTCATCGAATCACATTCATTTTTGTGAATGTCAAACAAATCTGTTTGGTTGAGGCTTTCTAGAGCTATTAGTTATTTTTAAAATAATGAAAAATTAAGAGGGCTTGAATCGCAAGAAGATGACAAGAATACGTCTTATGGCCTGGCTACTTTTACCAAGTCATACAAAAGTTAACAACATTAGGTCTTAAGGTGTGCCTCCTTTTAGCTATGTGATAAGAAAATACATTAGGTCTTATTGCGTGGCTCCTTTTATACCTATGTAACAAGAAAGTACATCAGGTCTTATTGCGTGGCTCCTTTTACCAATTCAAAAGAAGATGACAAGTAAAAATAAGTAGTTGATGGCAAAGAAATATGGTAACCTTACACAGACAACACATTAACGATAGCAGACACTGCTGTTTATTTGTAAATAACATCTCTCTACTTGTGCAACTGGTGATTTCAAAATATTTCCATAAATCCAACATGGGCAATGTCTCAAATGAACTTTTACGACTTGAAGAGACCTTCTTTGACACTTATAGACCCTCACTTAATAAACAATGAGATGATTAACCTTAAATCACTGACATATATCTCTTACTACAATGCAGCTATTTAAAAACAAAAGAGTTTAACACATTAACATATTTCTCAGGGGGCAAACTCATAAGAGAGTGATTGTTTCAATCAGAAGACCAACAAGGAAGAAGAATGATGTCACCTGATTAGCATAATTTATAATATATCCTTGTACATTGTACTTATATTTTGTTATAAATACGCTTGTAATGCGATGTTAACGATCATATCGTCAATACTATGATACTAGTATCGGATTAAAATGAATCTGCAAACGACTATGTGAAGTATGATATATTTATCTATATGTGACCTTGCGTTTGAACCAATTCAACTTTACATATATATCTTTATATATATATATATATATATATATATATATAACTTTATATATATATATATATATATATATATATATATATATGTGTGTGTGTGTGTGTGTGTGTGTGTGTGGGTGGGTGTGTGTGTGTGTATATGTTACCCTTACTTTTATACGCGATTATATGATTAGTCCGCCACCAGTACGATCGAATCGTAATGTTACCGTAGTGCAATAGTGCTTAGTGTGGTTTGGGCTTAATACTATTGCTAATAAAGTTGCACCGATGGTAAATTGTCTCATGAGCTTGAAAAACCGTCTAAACCGATAAACATTGGAAACAATGTTCAACCATTTATATTGCCAGCATTCGATTGCAGCAATCTATGTGACAACTATACCAAACAACAGGTTAGATGTACTTAAAAAAACTCAACCTTGATCCTTTGCCGTCTGTGGTACGAGCCATGGTTGTGCCGAAACTGTCTACCATTATGTCGAAGATGAAACGTTCATGAAATGACTATTTTGTAAATGGCAAACAACGTTACGTCGACTTACGACCTTGTACCGCCTAGATTATCATATGTTAGTGATCATAATCGACGTAACGACTCAAATCTTCAGTCATTTCACTGTAAATCGAAAAGGTACGCTATGTCATTTCTTCCAGATGCTATTAGACAATGAAATTATTACCAGTTGAACATAGAGAAATGTCTTCTGTTTCCAGATTCAAAACTGGCCTTCTAAATAATGATATAAATATATACAGTCACTTTTACAAAGGTAACAGATGTAGCCAACAAATACATTGCCGTCTCCGAATTGAAAGCAGCCACTTAAATGCACATAAATATGACAGATTTATATCCCAAAAATTAACTTGTTTTTGTGGTCATAATTATGAAGACTCTATTCATTGTTTCGTATTGTGTCCCCTATATAGTGATTGGCGTCAAAAAATGTTTTTCTTTTCAAAGGGATTTGATTTTTAATCAATATTGTTTGGTAATCAAAACTTCACCTCAGTTTAAAATACTTATCTGTTAAATTCAGTCCACACGTTTATAAATTTATCCGGCAGATTTGTTTAAAAATAGTATCAATATGACATTATCAAAATATCTAGCTAGTATTTTCTTTTTTGGCATATTTCGTATTGGCGTATTGACATACTCGTAATATTTACCGATACTGTTGTTGTTTTATAAATGAATTTTACAATGCACAATTTACTTGTATACATTTTTATACTACTTAATTTTCATCATGCCATATTTTTATGTTTTGTATTCCGGAGCAGTATTAATATAAGCATTTGATTCTTTACCAATCAGGTTCATTCTTTTGGGTAATAAAAACAATTCTGACCTCTTTTACACCCATGTGAGCTACATTTTCATATGAAATGAAACTATGAAAATGAAATAAAACATCCAACAGACACTACTCTACGACATCGTTTTAATGTGTCAGGCTTCATGATAGGAGTCACAATCGAATATTCCACTAATACGGAATTCTAGCAACTCATAGATTTCTTCTCAAAAAGCTGTCATATAAGTTTAAGTTGTAGAAAACTGCGACATGGTATCTTGTTTAGAAGTTTATAGGTAATCGAATATAATAATATATTATAAAAGGATATTATCTTGTTTGGGAATCAAGTCCTTCTTGAAGAAAGACATTAACTTTAATAAGCTATTTATATTGGTAAAGCACCAAAAATTGAAATAGACATTGGACTGTATTGATGCAACTGTAAATGTAATTCCGACCCTCAATGTGTCACTTTTAGCTAACATCTCTTATCTCTAACCTTATGTCTTGCATTTTGAGTAACAATTGTTATATGTTCATGATCCGTCAAACATTTCCAAAAAACTTCAATATTTTCTTCGTCTTTTACAGGGTTCTAAACATATAATGCTATCAGATATTTTTAGTTGTCAACTTATTTTGAAATTTTGAATTTGAAATTTATGTAAAATGTGTGAATAAGAAGGTTCTAGGTGTTTCAATTTTTTAAAAGATTACATAAAAATGCATCATGGTTTACATTGAAACAATGACAAAATCTAAATAACAACAACCAATACTGACTTTCATGTCTCTTAAATATACAATTGTTCATCTTCAGTCCTTCAGTCTTTTTTAAAAAGAATGCTTCTCCGTCTGTGAACACAGTCATGTCAAGATTTGTCTTACAAAGTAAGGTAACTAGAGAAAAGCTTTTCAGGGCAACACAGATATTAAGTGAAACGTGAAGGACCCTTATTCATGTACACGCTGGATTGTCATGAATATAGATCAGATTACATTAGTTGTCGCACAGTGTTTCTAAATTGCAGGCTGTACTTTAAATGGCTTTAAATGTGGAAAATGCAACGTTACGTCTTAAACACTACAAAGAATTATTGTAAATAGTTACCATAACACATGCCCTTTTTAGTCCGAGTGTTTATAGTTCGTCCAGATTATTTTGTATCAAACAAAATGATAACAACGTCACATCGTCTTGCAAAAAAAGAAAAATGGATAAACACCTGTCATAATGAATATGGACTTCTATGCATTTAGACTGTAAATATACATAAACGTTTGTCAACAACAGATTTAAAAAGTATTTGTAAAGTTTAATGAAGGATATTAATGATGACCAGTAAGAATCGGAAATACACTCTCATTCAATTCGATTTGTCTTTAGAGATTTTTGCATGTTTATGCCCAAGAACAACTGATAATGAGAAATGGAATGGTAATGTAATGTTGAACATGTCAATATTTACACGTAATTTGAATGTTATCTCTTAACAGTGTCCGCAGTTGGAACCTTCAAAAAGCATTAATTTTTTTATAAATGACAAATTCTGTCACAACTATCAAATGACAAATTTCAATCGTTTTACACCGTGAAAACCCCTTAAAACGAAACTTCGACAAATAAGAGGGGGTTTCAAAATTGATTGATTTTTGTAAATATATGTTTTATAACGAATCTTCTACATTTGTGAATATGTTTATATTTTCGACACAATTATTTTTGTAAGGTAAGTTATAGGACTATCACAGACATTAGCAATAATTTCTTAAAATGGTCAATTTGTGTGTAAAGAAATAAGTCAACAAAGATTTTTTTTATCCAATTTGTCAGCAAAGAGTACGATATCATCATGTAATTATTGTTTGCACTGTTCAATTTGGTACTACAGTATTTAACAATTTCTTGTTTCACAAAATTAATGTGAGGCCAATAATTTCCGAAAGAACATTTTCAATAAATGGATACAAATAATCAAAGTAGGCGAGGGTGGGTTTAGTTGGGCCATTTTTCAAATAATTTTACGATGATTTTCAAATATATGCAACATACCATGCTGCACACACACTTAATCTTTATTGGATGTGTTTTGATATATTGACATACTTTTGGCTCAATTTACCCCAGATCGTTCACTTAGCATAAACGTTCGAAATTAATTAAGGATAAAAGAACCAACTTCTTCATAAGCTTGTTTATTACAGGAAATTAAATTAGACTCGTAGAATCAGAGCTCAATAGAAACCATTCGAATCATCTGTTACATCTACTGTGTCGGACCTACATGTCAAATAATAATACATTGCCTATGTGGTGTCCTTCATAGTTGATACATCCAACAAGTCATAATTTACATTGATGATGACAAGTTTATATTTTATGTAAGTACGTTCGACCTTACATTTCTAAATAAAAAGTATAAGAAAGATAGAAAGGTAATAGGTTCAGACTTATACCCACTCCTCCTCTCCTGCGATAAACCCTTCTCCCACATTCCATTTCATTACAAAACTTAATACATATGCGAGACGACGCACAGTGCAATACAAGATGAAATGCAGACCCGTGGTTCTGATGATGAATACGAAAAGTTAGTACAGGAGAACAGTGTAACCTTTGATTTGTGTTTACAATCATTCAACAGTTTGGTTTTTAACATTACTATTTTATTGCATTTAGCTATATCTCCTAGTCTTAAACAGAGTTAACCATCCTGAAGTATGACTTTATATCGTTTTAAAACTGTAGAAGTCAGTTTATAAGGAATCTATCTCAACCCGTTTAAAAATATACATAATGTGGACAGAATTGCCAAGGTGTGTAGAAATGTAACTGGAGCTGATCATTCCAAAACAGTACACAGAGAGGCAGTGAAGCGTGGAAAACCCTTAATCTTATACACGCTGTGTTGTCATGACTCTGGCTCAGATTACACCGGGCTCTTTTCAAGTTGTCCCCTTCATGTGATTTTCAATATGAACAACGCAATACAATGATATTGCATACATGATAAACAAATTGATTGAATTATTTTACATATTATTTACAGATGAAGAACGCCTTTTCATGTTGTTACACAAATACTCAGAGTTTCACGAATGTGACTCAACCACATAGTTAGTGTATCGTAAAGACGACTGCGATTATTAGGGACACTTGCACAAGCGCGAAATCCAATACGCCTTTCGTGTGAATTGCCTGTTAAGACTGGGTGTACATGTATCTTGCATTACTTTATAGTCTTTCCTCGGAAAAAGAAACTAAACTTTCTGAAAACATATGCTGCCGTAAAGAACCCGCCAAATAAGGACATTTCGTCATTCCACAGCTTTGATTTGTTCAAATGCTAACCACGTGAGGGTTTCGTTATTGTAGCAATTACAATAATGAAGCTTTTTGTATCCTTGTTCAGCTTCTATTTTCAATTAAACATACTGAAGAAGATTTAAGTAGGCTTTATTTATCTGTTTTGTAATGTTTTTAAAAAATTTGTTTTCCTTGAAAAAAGGTGTACTCAATTGAGTGCTTTGCGTATTGGTACGTTGGTACGCCCATGAACACTACCTTTTAGTAGAAACTACTCCTCCTGCATACGTGTTCATGTTCGGATAAATGCTCTCGAATACGTTGAAACTTTGCTATCATTCAGTGTAATTTGTTAATGTGATTTTAACTCTCTAAGTATGACACTTAACCAAGTACCAAATACGTACATTTTGTCTTGTGATGTTAGTTTATTAGGATATGAAATATCATCTATATAGAATAAGGAGTAAATAACTAAACACAAACGTAACAATAATAGTCACTTAATCCTTTTTTTTAAAATTCTTGGTGCACACTTTTATTGTTAACATTAATATATATGAATCAACGTTTTAACATGGAAGACTTTGTACCCCTTCGAGCTCTGATATAATATTATTTAAGTAAATTTAAATTTAAAATGTACATTTTATTTTAATTCCACAAATATTTTAAAAACATGGCGTAGTCCTTTTAGGGTTTCCTGTAACTTAATACGATAACAACTGAGACTCTGTGACACAACAATCGCGTGTCGGAGATTTAATGTGCAATGAGGCCTGCATGTACCTGAACTGTTACCTGCGTGTACCTTGTCGTTAATTTGGTGGCGGACACACGCCATTTTGAAAATCTGGAATCAGAAGAAGTTGAATAATCTTTGACTAAGGTAAATCGAACCTTTCCTCTATCATCTTTTAGTTGCAATTGTTATTTTTAAATATACATATTCAAAGCAAATATCCTCGAGCTAGTGATGATTTGTTGGGATTTTGATTCTGTGTAATACCAATATTGATGATAGGAGAAGTGTCGAAGCAGTATCAAATTGTGATATAAGTAACATACCTTTACCAAAAACATTGATTACAACCAATGTTAAAGAGAAACCGTGCGAAAGTTGTTTTGGCCACATATACAAAGCATAATGAATGGTGTCATTTTATCCGAATGTACTGACTGCAGCTAAAAATTATTATTTTCAAGCTAATCGGTTTTGATGAATACCAATCTATAGATATACAGTGGTGATCTTGATCGAAAACTCGACAATGAATTATTGTCAATTTTAGAAACTTATCTAAAGCAGTCAGAAGATATTAATATCCGAGTTTCCATAAAGGGTCTCTTTGATGATTCTTTTAAGGACATGTGGAAAGAAAGATATAATTCTTAAACAAATGACTATATATTTATATATATATTCTGAACCAATATCTCAATGAAATGGTTTGGGTTTACTTTCTTTTATCAAGTTATCGTCGGAAAACTAAAATAAAACTTAATCCAAACCAACAAAACGTCTATATAATATACGCACGTCATCTATTTCACGTCAAATCACGATCAATGTCTTTTGACAGTACAGATACCAGACAACATAACCATTTAGAGTGTTTCTTATATTGGATCTATTACGGTTATGAAACTGCAGACATTAATAATCATGGAGTTGCAATGACAAAGCTACGAAATGTCTTGACTCAGTCAAGGACAAACAAGGAGGTATGAAGGTGAGGTTTCACTATAGAACAGGTTACAACTCGGTGAACGCGGTAGATTTATCGAATTGAGTTGAAACTGAAACGCTACATGGCGACCTTGTCGGTTATCCTTGCATTCGGTTTTCGACAGGAACATGAAAACCAAAAACACGCAACGTTACAAAAAAGATGAATATCCTCTTGCACCACTCGTTACCGTGTACTGCAGGCATGCATATATATTGAATACCTCGTTAGCGTGTAATGTCGGCTTTAAACAGATCAAGATAGAAGAATAGACGAATAATCTTACACGTTTGTTATAATAAAATCATTCACTTGCACTTATTGCAACGAGGGGGCGGGATAGCACAGTGAAATAATCTTGAAAGCGGCGTTAAACCCCAACTCACTCACTTATTGCAATGATTGCATGTGAAGATGTCAAATGATTCCGCCTCTCATTATGGGTTGCAAACCTTTCACGAAATAGTATAGAGAAGCTTTCGTGATTGATCAATTTCCGTTATTTTTGCTACATTACGTGGGAAAAAAATGAAAGTAAAGGATCGATAATATCACACACAATCTTTAAAACATAAAAAAAGAAAAGAAAAACTGAAAGTGGGCGGACAATCCTATCTAATGTAAAATTGGCATGATTAACGATAGAAAACATTCTTCAAAATAATAATTCAAGGGATTTTAAACCATTTGTTCATTTATACAGTATCCACACAGAAATGGAACTTCTGTTACCTCAAACACATTTATACACACCGTTATTGCATTTTAGCATATAAAGTTCAGGCAGTGCCTCTAAACATGTTTCTTACCTACGAAGTACTGACACTGACTACCAGTCCATTGCTTTGTGACAAAATTAAGCAGAATCCTGACATTGCCATGTGGTGTAAATTCCGAAATAATTTCCTTAGCAAAAGGTAAACAATAATGTAACCAAACTCTTATCCATAAATACAATCTGCGTATGTCTGGCCTATCATGCGACTCATCAGAGCGTTGTTGAACGTCGTGTGAAAGAGACAGCTGCCGCCTGGTGTTCATCTTCCCATTGATCAGACACCCCAGCGGTCTGCAACTGGCGCTGCATTTGAAGGTTTTTCCGGAGCCGTCACTGTGTTGAGGTTCGATGTACGATGTGTGTCGGACGGATTGGGCAAACCCTTGCAGGATTTGGTTAAGCCTTTTCTTCAAGTTCAATGTACCCAGAAGCGGCAATATTGATACAGTTCGAATAGAAAATCATGTGTCTAATGTGATCCAGTGTCCGATTTTGATTGTCCTCTTTTTTTGCGACAAGGCTGCAGTCCCATCCTTTATAATCTTTTTTAATAAGTGAATCATATCATGATTTATATGCAATGGATTACATGGTATACAGTTGTTTCCTAATCATATAGAAATATGAATTTGTCTTTTTTTTCTGACGATGTGATTTTAGTTTTTGATAGAGTGGCGGGTTTGTAATTTGGCCGTGCATTCGAATACCTCTACGAGGGTGACACCTGGTTACATCATAACGTTTTTGCTGTTGGGGCACTGTTTGGTAACGTCATTCAAAAACTATACTTTTTTGCGTATTCTACCATCAAAGTGTTTGATCCTTGATTCTCGTTGCTTTATTTGGCCAATTCAAAAGGTATAAATTCACAATTAAAATTGCTATTTACCCCAACAAATTTTCAATAAACTGATTCCTACATTGATGTCGCAACTACCCAACGAATAACTTCAGAATATGCATTCTGCATTTAAGTGAGATTAACCTTCTTCAAAAGGAATTGATCGTGTTTTATTTTATGTGTGTACAAGGTGAAAGCAAAATGATTAAATAAAAACGTCATACTTTCTATTTAATAAGATGTTTGAGTGACTAATAAGTATAGACTAAGAAAATAACCGACGATCGAGGTACGAGTGATTGCAGGAATTGTTATGATTTTAAACAATATTCTCAGTCACGAGCCTTGGCGACTGACTGAACGTTATTTTTACCGATGTATATTTCTTAATCATTTGTACCGATTTGGTCTTTCTATATAATACCAAAATGTTGTGATAATAACCAATAACAACTTAAAACCTTGTCATTTAGAGATCGAAGTATAGACAAGTGTGTACATCCAAAAGAAAATGAGTAAACAACAATACATAGTAGTTCGGTTGGATAATGTCATGAAACTAATGAAAATAATGCACCAAACTAAGTTCTAAACTCATAGTTCATATTTGAGACAAAAATAAATATTAACAACCAAAAAACTTAATTGCTATCGCATAAAACGCGTATTTGAAAAAGTTGGTCATCTTGCCCTATTTGCTATAAAACGAAACGAAACGCTTTAAAAAGAAAATTGGGAAGACATGTCCACTTTTTAAAATTTCAACAGATAACAGTGCCTATCACTTAAAGGCTTATCCATTGAAGATGTATCAATGAAGGAGGAAATGTCTTTTAATATGAAGAGAGGTGTTATCAGCCATATTCAAAACCTAACAAAAAGCAGAATATTACTCAATAACTGCTTAAAACTTGCAAAAAAAGGTTTATCACTTCACTTTATGCATAAGATTATCAGCTCTTGCATTGCACAAAGATTAAAGAACCTTTTAGATAACTCATTCACTTTAATCAAATTGGATTAATACCAGGTGTAACTATAAGTGAAAACACAAAATAACTGTATGACATATCATTTTAAACAAAACACAAACCTTCCTCGAATTTTTAACATAGTTTTACACAAATGTGATTTTAATCCTGAAATCATATGATGTATAAAAGTATTAACTTATGATACAACTTCTTGTGTCATCCATTTCTTTTTTGCTCATGAAAGGGGATGTAGACAAGGAAACTCGCTGATAACCATATGTTTCTTTTTGTAGCTGAGATTCTTGCATGTATGATTATATATAATGAAGACAATGAAGGTATTGTCATGGATGATACTAAACTATTTTTTTTGATGGAAATGGAAAGATTTAATATGCTGCTATTGACACAATCAATAATTCTATAAGAACTTACATTTGAAAATAATTTATTTAATTGATTAATTAATCAGTTAATTAATTAATTAGATAAATCAAATGCAGTTTCAGGCCCCCTAGGTAATTGAAGAAAATAGAATTTGTAGGAAAACAGTTCCTAATAGAAGGAAAAGCTTCCATTATGGAAGGAAACCAGCTTAATCGCAAAACATACACGTCAACATCGGTGAAAAACGGTAACGACAGATATTTTTCGTCCCTAACGGTAGGGACTTCGTCCCACTTTTGAAGGAACATCGGTAGACTTCGAAAGGAACATCGGTAATATCCGTGAATTTTCGGTCGACAGTGGAAGTAAACAAATCTAAAAATAGTTTGTATTGAGCAGTCTCCAGCTTCGGTGAGTGTTGCTTTTAATATTTTACTGTGCTACCATTGCTACTATTCAATTTCATAACAAAACTCTACAACCTCATCGTTTTCTTGTTTAATAACGTTTTCAATGCAAGCATGTACAACTAAATACAATCAGAAATCGCACAGTAAAACATAAAAAACAAAACTCAATCCAAACTATTTTCAGATGCGTTTGCTTCCGCTGCCGACGGAGAATTCACGGATATTACCGATGTTCCTTCCGAAGTCTACCACCACAGGGCTCAATACCTTATCGTTGTGTGGTGGTTTGCGTGCTTCAGAGACCCCGAGAGCTTTGCCAGCCGGAGCTTACACGCTCCTGGTAGGGACACCCAAGCTAGACAGGTCGAAGGGTAGAAGCCAGACCAAATTTGAGTTCTTCTAAAACCTGTTGTCTATCTCTCACTATGCCTTTCTTTCCGTCTTTTCCATCACCTTCCGATCCCTTTCTCCCTTATCTGTCCACTCTCTTTTGGATGCTTGTCATCCACGTGTTTAATAACTGAAATATTGTTCAAAGCACGTTAAACCCCAACTCACTCACTCACTCACTCCGAAGTCTACCAATGTTCCTTCAAAAGTGGGACGAGGTTCCTACCGTTAGGGACGAAAAATCTCTATTATTACCGATTTTCACCGATGTTGACGTGTTTGTTTCGCAATTAAGCTGGTTTCCATCCATTATGTATTACATTGCGAGATAAGTAACATACCTTCATAAAAATGTAATTGAAACCTATGTTGAAGAAAACGATTCTGTGAGTTGCTGAAGCCACATATGCAAAACGTAATGAATCGTGTCATTTTATCCAAAATTACTGACTATTGCTGACAAATATTAATTTTTTGCTAGTCTCTTATGATGAATTATACAATCTTAAGGTAAAAGGTGGCGATTTTGACTGAAAACTTGACAATCATGTAATGTGAACGTAATTTTAGAAACTCATCTAAAGCAATTAGAAGATAACAACTAAGTTGTCACGGGCCGTCTTTCATTATTCTATGGAGGACATTTGGAAATAAAGATCCAATTTTTTAACTATTGACATTATTCTGGAATCATTTCTCAATCGATATCCGAAGGAAATGGTTTGGATTAACTGTTGTTATTACGTTGTCATCGGAAATGCTAGGAAAAAAATTAATACCTTAAATATGATTAACTTTATTCCCAGATAATTAAAATACATACGTCTTTAGACTTTTTATATTGAAAACTGAAGTCCTCATTATTTCACCTTTCAAAATCAACGTTTAGGTTTAAAAATTGTGTCCAGAAAAAAAGTTGTTTAACAAACGATCATTGTTTTAAATTCTAGTTAATAGTTTCTGTTAAAAGTGAGTATGCATAGCAGTTTGAACAGCGCAAAGAATTATGTGTTATGCGTGTTGAGCGGTTTTGTACACTACCGTAGATTTGTTACTGAAAAAAAATATGAAGAAGTGCAAAAATAAATTGAAATCAATACTATACAATATACATCTTGGTGAGTGAATGGTTTTACCTAATGACTAAAAGTAAAACCTTTGAGGGTCAAGAAAACATTTATATTTTTACCATTAACATAAGAAAAGTGCATCAGCGTACCAAGATCAAAGAAAAGACAGTATATCATGAAGTTTTCCAACTCTATTATCATCGTCCGTGTCCACATTTCTTTTTTAGAATGAAAGTAGTAGAAAATTATCATTCAACACTATTGTTCTCTTAAGGTCGGTAACTAAGTTGATCACCATGTTTGGCTCGTGCTCAGGTGGTAAGTTTAATGAATACAGGTTACTCACCTGTAAACAAGTAAAAAGTTTGAATTGGTTGTTTCTGACAGTGAAGATGATTCGTAAAATAACTTGTTCTTTAGAACAGGAGAATCTACAAATGATGAAACCGGGGATCGAACCCGTAACCTCATGAGATATGTTCAGAGAGCTCACCACTAGTCCGGCGAATACAGCTGACATATAGATAATACTTTAATGACCAAATGATTTAGATATTTTTAAGTGATAGGATTGAGTTATACTTGGTTCATTTTGTAAACCTTAAATGTCTGCATCTATAATTTACATTTTGAGATTTAGTTTTTCTTTGATTAGTCTGGTGATAGTGACACTGGTTATACTTTCTGTTATTTACATGTACATTTCTGAATGCTGCACGTGCGGCGCGATTTCCTCAGGATTCTGTCACCTCCCGTATTTAGACACCGTTTCTTTATCTGGAAGCGCAATTTATATCGTACCAATGATATCAACATAAGTACCTCTATTATTTTAACGTGTGTTTAATATATTTTTTTAAATGTTTTTGTCGCTGTTTGAAATTGATTTTGATGGTTGAATGGTAAGTCAGTTATACACCCCGTTGTCGTACACAATACGCACCTGCCTAGGTGTTCCAATTCATGCACACGGACGAGGTTGGCAACTATAACAGTTTATAGTTCACTTTATAGTTTACTGGTTCATCTCAAAATGGAATGTTCAGGTCAAGTGTCCATTGCAACATCGGAAAACAATTTTCAGAAGGTGGAAGATATAGTCGAACATTTATATTGGAAACGTTATGGCCAAAACAGGGAACAGGGAAATATATAATCATACCAGTGTACAGCAATACAAGTTACAGTGCGATCGATAAAAATCCAGTTGTTCCCTGTGTTTTATTCAATGTGCAAACCTTTTGTAATTGAACTCATAATAATCACTTGAAAATCTGATGGTTTGTTTATCAACTTTTGTCCTAAGTTGACCAAAATTCTGAAATTAAAATGTTGAATTGGCAAGCAAAGATAATGAGAACTCATACTCGTAGTTTCCCTTTATTGCTTAAATTTTGTTGTTTAAAATAAACATCCAATGGTCTTTTTAATGCAAACAGTCTAAACTAGTGAGACATCTCTCTATTATTGCATGTCATGTATTTCACTTTAATACAACGATCCATGTCTTATAACACTAAAAACTATTCAGTGGTGTTATATATTCCTGAAGCATGTACATCTGAATTATTTCCGCCTCTCATAAGGGATTGCAAACATTTCACGAAATATTACAAAGAAACCTTCATGATTTATCAATTTCCTTTTTATTTGTTGATACATAAGGTGGAAAAAAGAAGTGAAAATAAAACATCAAACATATTGCAGACAATCATTAAAATAATAAGAAGGAATCAAACACTGAAAGTGCACTAAAATCCTTATCTAATGAACAGTTTGCATGATTCATGATATAAATATTCATCAAAATATTAATTTGAGTGATTTTAAAACGTTTGCTCATTTATGCAGTGATCACACAGCCATGCAACTTCTATCACCTCCAAATAATATTTAAACAGTGTTTTTTAATAGGTCATGAAGTTCAAGCCATGCTTCTAAAAGAATTCCTAAGAGAAACTTTCAATTGATAATGAACAATTACCATTCATGCATAAACACAACCGATAGATTACCAGACCATTGATTTGTGACAAAGGTATGCTGATTGAATCAGGATCTGGACATTTCCTTAACCCCATTTCAAATAAAAAAACACCATGAGAAAAACGCAATGTCTATCTGTTTTTTTAGGAAGGCATCTTTAACACAAATAGTATTTGAATAGTTAAATGATGGATAATACTTTACCTTGTGATTTTCAATATTGAGGTACAAAAATGTCTTATTATCTGAACATTTAGCTTATAGAATAGATCTTTGCGTTGGGCAATTCATCTGAATTTAAACAAAATTTCATTTATAACTGAGGTTTTCATAAGACCATATTTCTATGGTTAAGTTCCTGTGAGGAACTCAAAATAGGTAAAAGATCATCGAATCGCTCGACGAATTTGTCAACGAAATTACTTATGTCAAAAGAAGATGATAACATTAGGTCTTCAGGGCTTCTTTTACTTATGTCAAAAGAAGATGACAACCTTAAGACAACGATCTTATGCCGAGGCACATGTGACTACTGTTAAGGATCACGTAGTAAAACATTTTCTGTTGACCCAAGACTCTGTAAACTATAATACAGAAAGAGGCCAAGAGAAGTAAACAAAATGCGTTATGAGGCTTAACCCCATTATAGTGGCCATTATTATGTGTCACCAAAAAGGTTTTAACGCTGTTACATGGGATGAAGTATTTCAACGTCAGTGAAATGTAAAGTTATCCATTCAAGCAGCATTCAATGCTTCATGTAGTGGTCTTTTAATAGATGATCATAGTTTTCAACTAATAGCTTGGAGCCTTCATCAGGTGACGAGTCCTCAGTCTCAGTAGGTCCAAAACATTCCGCAATTAGGGGGATGGTGATGTCTCCACCATTGGTATGGACATCAGCTATAACAGACAATGAGGAGTTGTTTGCTGCATTGACTGGTGCTTCAGCTCCTTGAGCGGGTTGTGGAACTATCAGTGTTTCATCTGATGGTGGAGCAACTGCCGCTTGTGGCTTGTCTTCCTGTTGATCAGATGCTATAGAACATAACATTTGTTGTTGATATGGGACAATACAACCACTGTGTCGAGGTTCAATATAGTCATCAGGTTTTTCTGTGCTTATTAGACATAACCTTGCAGGGCTAGTTCTAACTTCGTCATCAGCGTGACTGTTACTGAACACGCTATCTCCACCGATTCTTGTTATGACCTCCCTATTGAGATGATCATAGTTTTCAACTAATGGTTGTAAGTCATGTGACGAGTCCTCAGTTCCAGTAGGCCGGAAACATTCCGCAATAGGCGGAATGCTAATATCTCCTCGAGTTCCATGTACATCAGCTGCTACAGAAAAGATGTTTGTTTTCACCACAGAAGTTGGTGTTTGAGCTCCTTGAGTAGGTTGTGGAGGTGTGGTCATCCTCTCTTCGTTCACCTCACAATAGTGAGGTAAAGCATAACTATCTGGTCTCTCGGACAACTCATCAGAGCGTCGTAGGACCTCTTGTAGCAGTCTGTCTGAAGGTGGAGCAGCTGCCCTCTGTGGCTCGTCTACCTGATGTTGTGTTTGAAAGTGTCCGAAGTTGCCGCTGTGTCGGGGTTGGATATAGCTGGTTTGTCTCATCGGAACAGTAAGGCAAAGCCTTGGAGGAGTAAGTGTAACCTGTTCTTCAAGTTCAAAGTGTCCTTGAGAAGCAACCAGTCGGACATCTGGTACAGTAGAGGCAGGACCTTCCCTCCTCTTCTCAATCCTGCAGGGAAAACATGGCTACAGAATTATTGTATCAAATGTGGCATAAAAATCAACATGAACATGAAGACCAAATCGGCGTCATACAAATTGAGAGGAAAAGGGCAGACTAATGCAATTCACTGCTTCAAGGCATCCCAGGATACCTTCTCAACAAACTGCAGAAAGTCCAGAACGCAGCCGAACATGCACAAAGAGATCAGAGCACATTTCACCAGTCCTAAAGGGCCTACATTGGCTGCCAATTCTTCAACGGATTCAATACAAGATCCTTGTGCTGATGTTCAGGAGCATTCACCAAGATGCACCAACGTATTTGACCGAGCTTGTACAAGTATATCAGCCATCACACCAACTGCAGTCATCTCAGCAACACATCTGTGAGATAGTTCCTGGTCGCACAAAAACTTTCGGAGATAAGACTTTTCGATGTGTTGGCCCATCTCTGTGGAACAAGCTTCCTGGCTTCCTAAGATCTGCAGAGGACATCATGACTTTCAAGTCTCAACCAAAAACCCACCTCTTTGAGATATCCTACTGTCAATAGCGCTTTTGGGCAGTCCTCTCCAGACCTGGATATTAGCACTCTAGAAATGACTATATTGATTGATTGATTAAA
Organism: Phorcus lineatus; assembly: GCA_921293015.1. Taxonomy (NCBI): domain Eukaryota; kingdom Metazoa; phylum Mollusca; class Gastropoda; order Trochida; family Trochidae; genus Phorcus; species Phorcus lineatus. The sequence goes on from OV121093.1 coordinate 40,370,402, forward strand.
TCTAAAAGTATTGGTCCTTATCGTTACACATAAAACTATTGTTTCTTTAAATTGATTTAGTATAACCAAATGAATTAACAAAAACCTTGACCAGCTGATCATTTTTGTTTTTTTTTTTTATTTGCCAATCGACCTAATAGATTGGATATTCTTTATTTTACTTTAGGAACGAGTCACAATATATCTAAAGGTGCTATGCAAGTGTTCATGCACACCTCAAATGTAAAATTTTGACTTTCATAACCTTATAGAGCAATTTAATTTCAATAATGTGATGTAAAAAGCATACGAAATCAAAGTAATCAAGACTACTTATCAATAAAGGGGATTATATTATGGTTATGTGTTATAATTTCTGTTTTGTAGTAAAAAAAAACAAATTATGTAGCCTTATGAAAAAAAATTAAAGTCATTTTCTGGAGAGAAATTTTATTATTTTTGGAACTCAATCATAAGAATACTCATCAAAATCCTTTAATAATGTTGTATTTGAAAATAAAGGTTTATAACGAAAAGCAACACACAAGTTACATATTTTCTTTTCAATATTTATGATATATTTTTGTACAAGAAAACAACAATTTAGCTTTGATCGATTGTTTTCTCATAAAAGATACTTAAACAAAACTAGACATGTTCACTCTTTTAAGGATATAACCAGAGAAATAAGGTCTGTGGGATGCACTTTCATGAATACATATTCAGCCTGCAACATGCCATTTTACAGCCATTACTTTATTCTTATTATATCTTAGAACCTGATATGGTTATATCTTGGAGTGAAGGCTCAGCCTCGTCACTTACCGCTTCAAGCGACGGGACATGTAGACTGCAATGATGATGAGGATGACGACAGCCACGCCCCCACCAACCCAGGACTGCACTGAGCTCAACTCACCTGAATAATAATATTGCTAGTAACCTATGAGTATTTAAAAATCAGTGCCTCTTTTTTGCAAGGCAAGCTTTATAGCACAAGATTTGCTCAAAGACGACGCCTGTCATTGTTATGTGCTTCGTGAAACATGTTCTAGCAATGTCAATACTATTTTTGAAACGTTGATTTCCAAGGTATTATTGTCGTCGTGAACTAGGATACCCTCCAAATGTATATAGTCTGATCAGAAAGGGTTAGAATGGTACAGGCCAGTTTAGTGAAAGTACATGAAGGTCGCCTGTCCATTACTGTCAAGCTATTTAACGTGTCCGCAGCAGTTACTTCATATCAGGTCTGGTGAAATTCCATGTGACTACTTATTGCAAGTCGCACGAAAGTGGATACAGGAACTGTCGTTTGAAACTTAAAGTTTAAGGTTAGCTCTCATGCTTGCAAGGTTTGAAAATTATTGCACACATTAGATAAACGATACATAATAGTGATGAATGATTTGTAAATATATATGCCTTGCTGTAACGTGACAATGACTTATTAAACTTCAAGATATACAGATGCTATACAGTACCTTTGAATCTACATTCCCCAGTGGCCCTGTAACAGTCTCCACCTGTACAGTCCTCACATGTCAGGTTACAGAGAGATCCATAGAAGCCACTCTGACATCCTATTGAACATGTTCCTGTCTTCTGATGGCATACTCCGTCTTTACATCTTAGACAAAGTTCGTGACAGGAAGTTCCAAAGAATCCGTTGTTGCAGGCGCTACAGGTTCCATGTTCATCGCACAAATCACCAAAACATTGTTGTGGACAGGAATGACACTTCTCTCCATAGAAGCCCTTCTTACATCCACTACTGCACCTTCCGTCTCTGTCACAGTCATTCTCGGCTCCTGCACACCCAGCACTACACTCGGACTGGCAGGTTGAACCATACCGACCTGCTTCACACTGGACACACTCTCCTGACAGCTGATCACACCCAGACGAACAGTGTTCGGAACATTTCTGGTCACATGCAACTCCGTAAGATCCACTTATACATTTTTTATCACATGACCCGTTCCTGTGACAGTTCTTGTTCAGACAACCCGGACTGCAGAGAGACCCACATAATGATCCATACCATCCTGGGATACAGCTGGTACAGAAGCCGGACAACCTGTCACACTTCTTGTCGACACAGCCAAGACTACAGATAGACTCACATTCTGCTCCATACCAGCCTGGGATACAGCTGGTACAATTCCCGTTCACTTCATCACAGACACAGTGAGAAGCGCAAGAGTGATCACAAAACTTCCCGAACCAGCCTGGTTTGCAGCCTTCAGAACAATCTCGTCTGCTAGCCGATACACAGTTGTTGTTCAAACAATGGTCGTTGGATTCGCATTTCACACCTGTTGTTGACAAAAGATTGGTAAAATTTAGATACTCTTTCATTGTCACGCGGTTCGGTGCGTCCTTTTTGCCGGCTCTCATCTAATGTATATTTATGAAATGTCATTAATTGTTGTATATATTGAAAGTACATTTCCATTCATGTATCTTTTTCATCATTCATGTCTTTATTCGCCGACTGTGGGTATTGTTATGTGTTCCATGTCATTTTCATGCCCCATTTTCCTGTCTTTTTACATGAAGCAATTAAAATGTCAATGCTCATGTTATATTAATTTATATATACTTGTAGAGGAGTTTTTTTTTTTTACAATAAGCCATAATATGGTATTGTAACCTCAATATTTGTGGAGATAGGACTATTTTAGCTTAAAAAAGAAACACAACCTAATATTCGCCCGAGAATAAGGTTAAGCAAATGTAGATGGCTTTCATTGACGTCAGTACTTATTGCTTACATGCGGCAAACTCCTCGATAACATGATATAACGCCGGGATCGGTCGTGTGGAGAACTGTCTGGCTGTTGCCAATGCGAGAACGAATGGACGGGACTCTTGGACTTTTGAAGTTGGATGAATACCAACTGCAAAGGCAAATAACTCAGAAACAAGGATTTGTAATTCATGGTTATTTTTAGGGATTGTATGACAACTATTTGCTTTTAAAAACTGGAGAGAAGAAAACAAAACAAAATGTCACTCGTCCTGACTATGATGCTATTTATTATTTGACCAGTTTTATTACCTGTATTGACATCACAAGAGCCGTTGTGAGAAGTGTATCCAGTTCTACAGATACAGAAACCGTCTTGTTGCTGGCACGTCTCTTCCCGACAGTTGTCATCACATGTCATATTGCACGTGTTTCCATAGTACCGAGTAGCACACCCTCGTGAGCAGGTACCTGTGTCTTTGTTACACGTGGGAAGGGACGGGTTCCGAATCACCTGACAGTTCTTTGGACAGGGTCGGGCTCCTAAAACTGTAATATTTAAATTTTAGGAGTATGATAAGTTGTTGTATACCACTTCCGAGTAAGGTGGGTTTATCAACAAAGCAAACTCTGCATTATACTGATGTACAAAACTACAATAACGAAGTCATCAGGGAATTGAATAATAACTGCTAAAAGATTCTTGATGGAAGAGTATTTCAGCTGACTAATCTAATGTCTAATGACAGTGTAGTGTTCAGAGATCATCCAACGAATAGCAAGTGGAGTCTTGATAAAAGGGTGTAACGTTTTGTCTTCTGATATCAAAATTTGCAACATTGGATGGAAAACAAAATACTCAGAGATACATCAATATTTGTAATTTTCGTATTTGATAGATTTATTACACATTAGAAGCTGGTTTAATTCCTTTCACCAACAAGTATTTAGAAATGACAAACAAATTTCAAACTAGACCGATTGAATTTTAACATACGAAAATTCTTCAAATGTGAGTTCAGAGAATCCAACCTTACCTCACTTCGTCCTCACATTGAGTAAACTGTTTTTTAATATAGTTTAGCTCTACCAACATGCTCTATAATAGTCTGACTGTTATACGCTTAATGACAGGATACTGGCATTGGAGTTAACGTGATGAAGATATTGATTGTGAGAAGTATGATTTTTTATTTATATGTAAAGTACATTTACTTACCAGATGTAACCAAGACAACTAGAAACACAACTCCTCCTGATGCCTTCATCGTTTAACTGTAGGGAGAGACTGGACCAACTGATGTTACTAATGTATTGTTTCCTCGTCATGACTAACTATGAAACCAATCTGTATTATATGTGTGCTACATATCGATGTTGATATCGAGACAACTATTTACAACAATTCTGACAATAATGACTACATAGAAAAAAAAAATTAACGATTGTGAGTGCAATAAAGTTATTTTCTTATAAAAGTTTGATTGTTACGCAAAAACTAAATTGTCAATATTTGAAAGAAAATCAATTAGAAGGGTAAGATATAACGATGTTTGGTTTGTGATCGAAAGGAAAGGAATTCATCAGTGAATCAGGTTATATCTTGTGAGTATTGAGGCAGGGTTAGGTCGTAGGCATTCACTTATGCAAAAATATTACAAATTTGGAACACCAAACTTACAACAATATAATACACAATGTGACTTTTAAAATATTTTCATATTATGTTTAGTCAACTTAGCTACCAGATACAATGATAAGATAACAGTCTGTTTATACAACATGAACTTATCTGGAATCAGTATCTGTTGTTTTAGCCATACAGTGGTATAGTTGGTGCCCATTCATGACTGATTACTGGTTGGCATGGATGACCAAGTGTCAAATGCAGGTCCTCTAACATGCAACTCTGTCAGATAAACTTATCAACTGAGATCAATCCTTCATGAATAACGTTGTAGGATAAATTGATAATTTGGCTATACAATTTTTTGCATGGAATAATACTTTCTCTGTATCAGGTAGGTTATTTTCAATTTAACAAACGATGTATAAATTATAGTATTTTTCAACACGGATCTCTAATAGATTTATTTCAAACTCGGTCAAAAATTCATCCTATTTTTTATGAAAAAACTCAAAGATATTAGAAATTATTTTTTACATTTCGTATTGTTACAACAGTGTAAATAAATATATACTATCTAACAAATAATTCCTTTGTATGCCGTTAAGTGTTTTTATTGATTTAATATTTATTGTTGTTTAACACTTTCTAAAAAAGCAGAAAACGATGATTTTTTTCAATATTGTATTTTTGGGATATAAAACGACATAAATTAAATTCAATTAGTCATCAGATTTACGTTTAAATCAGTAATCAATAAAATGCATTTAATGTTAAACGGCTCGTAGACGATGAGAGATAAATCCGAGCAACTGGGTCAAGTTTTCGAGTGTAAAGTTGAAATTTCTATGCAGGTACGAAAGCTTTATACCTAAATCATTCAACAAATATTTCATTTATAATTTTCATATCTGAACAAGAATATTATTAGCATAATTTGAGGACCCCCGTCCTATATAAGACTTGAAATTCCAAGACGGGAGAGGATTCCAAGTTTGGATGATACATATACATGCCAACATTGTCATTGTGACGTAATCTGAAACGAATATTTATTAAATGAAACATTTGTGTGTTACAGGTTGTCATATTCTGCTGTCTCACGCATCTGACTGCTTACCTTCAAGAGGAATACTGATGACGTTACATGGTAGTATTTTAACTGGTAGGCAAAAATGGTTGCTTTTTACAGGGTGTGATGGCAATGAAGGAAATGTAAGGACATGGGATCTAATCTTTTAAGCAGTTTCGCCTTGTGATTGAGGTAAAGGCATTTTATAAGAGCCATTACGTTTTGTATAAATCTTATTTGGAACTCCTAATAATTATTAAAAAATGACCCTATACGCACGTATTTGCTTTTTACAGGTTGTATTATTCTGCTGGCCAGTTTCTCGCTGGTGTCCGGACTGTGTTCAACATGTTTCGAAGAACGATGTTATGACAACGGAGAGTGCATCATCGGGTGTGTACCTGGATATGTCGGTAAATACTGTAAAGAAGAGTGTCCAACCAAGTGTTTGAACAAAGCATGTCATGTACATGTAGTTTCAGGTGCAATCGCCTGCACAGATGGGTGTGAACCAGGCTACTGTGATATCAAGTGTGAAGTAGCGTGTCCAGGAGATTGTGAGACGTGTGACAGACAGTGTGGCTCCTGCAATGTGACTGTTTGTCCAGAACGTCGTTTTGGAGCTGAGTGTAGTGAGATATGCAATACAAGATATGGAACATGTGACAGAGAAACTGGACAGTGCATCATATGCAGACGAGGATACTACGGGGATGAGTGTAATCAGGAGTGCACAGCTTGTTTCACTCGAGGGGACATCATAAGAGACACATGTCTGTCTGGTTGTGACATTTGTCAATCAGAAGGTAATGCTAAGGGGTCTCTCTCATATATATCCAATTTGTTTTCATATGCACTTGTGAATATTTGAATACAAGACGTGTTTGGGGTTTTGACGAAAAAGGTACGAACATTTATACAAATTTCGAAACGTTAAAACATTTCAATTTTCAGATTTATTTCCTGTTCATCCACTGTCCAACATGAAGCTCGGATTCAATTATAAATGAATTCAATTTATTATTCTTAACCATTTTTCTTATTTGCTTATTCCTGCAGTTGCTACTTTCGGAAATTGAGGGTGAACTATATTTCGAGCAATAAGATAACAATGTCTAATTGATACCATCCGTGGTATGTCCACAGATTTTAAGATAAATGTGATAAGAACCAAGTGCCACTTGGCATCTTATTGCGCCAGGAAACCCATTCTATTGTCCTGATCAATTGAGCTTGAAGTCGATCATCAGAAGGTGGCAATTATTAGTAATACGAATGAAGATTTTTTCACATGGTCCTCTTTTTTTGCTACAGATTTGGGAACTTTGTGGCATAAGAAACATTACTGAAGTATAATGGTTACTTAGGATATCTTCGGACTCAGCAGGGTTGAAGCCATAATCAGTTCTGTGCTTCTCAACAAAATCGCAGCCATTAAATCTCCTGCGAGTTGATCCTTTCTCAAGGACTAGCTTTCCTTTCTTTTATCCATAAAATCCATGATTTCGCCAACTTCATTGAAAAGCTGGCATTCTGTTTATGATCAACAGCCTGACATACCATGTCGGACCAATGAGAAATTGAAAAAACATATGTTGTATTTTTGGGTGTTTCTATGGTCGAATGAATTGAAATATTGTGAGTTACCTGTTGTTAAGAGTTTGGGATTGAAACTATTCATATTTGACTCATTGACACTGAGTCAAACTAATTCCTGTTTTGCGCACCGAAATTGGTAGGTGCTCTTTTTCATCGTTTCACTCATCCAACACGTGACCTGTGACTTGTTAGCCCTCTAGAATATAGTGGACAGGTTGTAAACTGAGAACTTTTATAATACATATAATATATGTATATATATGTATATATATATATATATATATATATATATATATACAATCTTAAATAACATAACTCTCCAACAAGTGTGTATGCAGGTGGAAACTGATTGAAAATGTTGCCACAAATTGTGTCAACTTAGACTCAGACTGTATACTTTGATAATTTATGGAATTTGTTTTTCTGATGTACATCATGCTTCGTACTGATCTCATTTCTTAAGACACTTTTCTGCCTCCTCAAATTTGCAAAGAGAACATTGATTTTTTTAAATTTATAAATTGCAAGGGAATGTTGTAATCTCGATAGAAAACGGCTAGACCTCTGTATTATCCTTCCTTTGCACAACTCACTGTTGTGCACTATCCTATGAACACTTCATGTAACAAGTATATTTTGTTTGAGTCTTTCCTTTGAAAACCTAGGTTCCATCCTTGAAAAAGCATTAATGCTGTCTATGCTGAGGTATGATGGTTTCTGGTTTATATCCAAACGTTTTAGATCCTCTTTTGTCGCAGATCGTTTATATGCTAGGGTTTTTTGCTTTCAACAATTTAAAGATAAATTTGGAGTGTGGCAAGGAAAAGGGCACGGCAAAAAAAACCATCCCTTTTTCTCCTTAACAGAAAGGGATATTAATATCTATAGAAACTGTGACTGGTTTGTGGACTTAGATGGTGATCAGTTGACAAAACATCTTCTTTAACCGTTTTTCTTTTCTTTGGTCTTTGGTATGAAGTTTCCGTATTATAGCTGCTAATAGATAATTCAGCTTATGTTTTTTTCAATGATATAGACACACCTTGGTAATGTTCCCCAAATACGCCAAGTTAATGGTATCACCTGAAGATATCACAAGATCTGGTTCTATATTCCTAAAATGGTATGTTACACCACTTTGAAATATTAGATGTTTGATATCGCCGTGTTTAAGTGTCCCCTAAATGTAACTGCAAGATCCCCGTCCTTTCAAAACCTGTGTCTGTAATTTGAAATAAGCCTACATTATTTCATGTAATCATCAATCCCTTGCAAACAAGAAATGTATTTTTCATTGTATTTTGTGATATGTTCACACATCATGATGGTCTCAGCGATGGTCAGTATATCATCTCTAAGGTTAGCCGATCCTTCAGAGAAAGAAGAATTGCAATCAGAGGAAACTATTCCCTGAACTCTGTGTTGTCTGTTTGTCTGTGACATTGTTTTTTACTTTGGATTTTCCATCCTTCTTTACTGCTGCGTTTTGTAAGGCTGCAATTACTTCATTTCATGTCAATCTCATTTCATTAGTCCCATTATTAGTCCCTCGATGAGATTTTGGGAGATTAGAACACGCAAAACAAGTCCTCAAGGGCGGTAATGAGTCTCACTCAAGAATAAGAAGTAAAATTTAATTAGCTGTCATGATTTATGACTTTCTTTTTCAGGGTCATGTCCGGCGGGTTACCATGGATACAACTGTAAACTTCCATGTTCGTCTGGCTGTGATAACTCTGAACATGGATGTAACAGGGCAACAGGAGAATGTTCTGATGGGTGTGTGTCTGGGTACCATGGACTAACCTGTAACTACAAGTGTAATGAACGATGTCTGTCTGGTAGATGTAACAGAGCAACTGGGGAATGTTCTGATGGGTGTGTGTCTGGATATTACGGACTGACCTGTAACTATATGTGTAACAAATTATGTGAGGGCGGAGTCTGTGACCAAGGCGACGGGGTCTGTACATCTGGATGCATCAGTGGCTACACACACAACTTGGATATGTGTGAAAAATACGACGATGAAGGTAAGAATTAATCAGCTCAACCGCAGAACCTTCTACGAATCGTACTGACATGTTTAAGAGAAATATATTTAATATTATTTTGTTGTGCTGACACACAGTTGATTGTAATGACCTATTTACTTTATAATCGTAAATTTAATTAGAAATGAATGATAATAATCAAAACAATAGTTAAAAGGATCTCTTTTGAAATATTAAAACATACTGTGCTACGGAGATGTAATACGAGTGTGAGATCAATTGGTATTGAATTATCGTCTTGACTGTAGATTTGGTAAAATATCCTTCATTTGACATCACAAGACGAAATAAAAATAATGACAATCCCACATCACTACAGTGGAAGTCTTAGGGCAGTGCTTTGTTCAGAGATGTTCCCTTTTCAGTGAAACGTTATGGAGTTTAATTATGGATTATCGATATCTCACTGTAGAGTTTTCTTATACCCAAGATACTCCTATTTGAAGATAAAGGTAAAAACATCCATGACAGATCTTTGATATTTGAACCTTTCATCAACTTGTTTTCATATGGTAATATCCATACCAGAAGGTATTTTGTTGAGACGTGTGTATATATCAATGAAGAGATAAATGTGAATATAGCCCATATCCTTTATTTGAATAAATAAAGTGGAACACAGAGTTTGTTTTTACGCCAGTAATCTTTCATATTGACCACAGAGTAATTTTAAAACACAACATTATTGAAATAATCAAATAATCTCAAGGGCCAAAGAATTTTCTGTTTTAAAAAGGTGAAACTAGCGTTTGAAATGGAATTTATTTTTATTATCAAGCTATGTCACAATAACGCAACTTTATAATTGCCTAGAAAAGAATCATGTTTCTTACCAAATATGGACTTTGTCACACGTTTTTCGAGCAAAATGGTATGCACCTGTATCAAGTTCATATGGCACCTAACTGTATAAAAACCACGTATCTGCATGCTTTAGACCTCCGTCGTAACGAACACAACAAGTGCCATGCCAAGACTTACCACAGAGGAACGAGAGGAGCGATTGGTATGTTGTATTTGGGCACACGTCACGCCCATGTTTCTCGTATCTTTAACTGCACCCGCACAATGATACAGACACAAGCATGGTACAGAAAGGTGGGACCCAGGACCGTAACCCAGCGTTACACCATGTTATCTACAGAAGGACAGTGACCAGACATCTTCCTGAACATGCCATTCGAACGTACTTCCCTTTCGCAGGATGACGCTGAGCTGACGTGACCAACGTAACCTTCAGAAGAGAGCAAGAATGGTACAGCGGTGGTAGAACAGGAACTGGCAACGTATTTTGGTAACAGATGAAAGCAAAACAGAGCTGATGGCCGGTTGCACGTTTATCGTTGGAGAAGAGAGAGAACGGCCCCGTTTTGTGTTCAGGAGGTTGTGCCATTCGGTGGCGGCAGCGTCATGGTTTGGGGTGGAATGTGCAGGAACGTACTTTGAATGCCCAAGGCTACATCGACACCGTTTTACGTCCTGTGGTACTCCCTTACTTCCAAGAAATCCAAGAGTAATCCTCCAACAAGACAATGCTCGCCTCCACACAGCCAGAATCACCAGAGACTTCCTAACGACAAACAACGTCACGTTTTGAAATTGTCAGTGAGATAATTGGATTTATCACCGATTGATCACTTGTGGGATCATTTGTACAGACAGATAAGGCAGAGAAACCCACCTCTATCAAGTCGGCAAACGTTAATCCAGGCACTCGTGGAAGAATGGCAAGCCATCCCTAATGACGTCATCAGGCGCCTTGTAAATTCAGCGCGTTGACGTGTGCCGGCCTGTATTCAATGCAACGGAGGCCATACTAGATACTGACAGTTTTCCAGTGTACCCTTGGTGCATAAAAGCTTTTTCTGTAGTCTATTAAAAGACTTGTTTATTTTTTGAAATTGACATTTACCCTCAGTGCCACTCATTAACATTAACTGTAAGATTAAAACATGGTCAGTTAAATTTTATTTCAAACGAGTATCACATTATTTATGTGACATATCTGATAATATTGATAAAAACAAAACAATGTTGGTATAGTTTCCTTTGCCCGTGAGTTTATAGATTTACTTTTCAAATCACACTGGGAAATTAGCCCAGAGTTAAAAACATATATATATATAGAATACGAAGAATTAATAGAACTGTGAAATAGACTTTATAAGTGAGCAAGTTAATTTGAAAATAATTTCTTCTTTTATGAGTCATTAAAAAGGTTTGATGTAGCAAAACGTTTTGCAAGTTACATTACATCTAAATGATCAGGTAAGATAGGGGGATTATTTCATTGCAATTCTTTAAACTAGGGGATGTTAATAGAAATGTATTTCTATTAAGGTTCTATACAAAATATATTAAAATGTTAAATAGTGTCCTGCATGCGAACTCCCAACATTCTGAAACAAATAACATTATTTGATTTAGCTTGAGATCATTTCCTGCAAAACTTCGTAGCGTTTTAATTCATATAACAAAATCAGAAAACAAACATAAACCATCGGCATTTATATGATTACAACTATAAATTGCAATCTTGCTCCATCATTTGTATTTCAATAGTGAGCATCGAAAACAACAAAGCAACAGTAATACAACCACTACACTGTTAACATATTCTAAAGTAGTGTTAACGTCACACACACACGCACACACTTGAACTATAGACATTATTAAACAAATACTTCATTGATACAAATTTTTTTTATGAACAAATAGTAATTGAAAGCGACTGGATTTCGATAAGACTTGAAGAACACTTCCCAAATCCTGGATACTCGACTTCCTCAATAACATATTTGAAACGACTGTCCAATGACAAAGTAAACAATTACCCTTTTAATTCCAAAAATGACACACCACTGTTGTTTCATAATCGACAATGTAATGGGTACATTTTCCCTTGTCCAGTGAATGCTTGATTTAAGGTGCATTTAACCACTATTTTCAGATAGAAAATGTATATAGCCGTTTCATTTAATTCAACTCATCTGATTGAACTTATCAAAGTGTCATGATACCCATTCTAGAGCTGTGTAGAGTGAATGAAAGGTGGATGGCGTGTGCTGACCAGGGACACAATCTAATACAAGGCATTGCTAATAAATGGGAATCGAATCCGGGCTTTTAGCGTTGTTGTGATGATGATGAAAGAACTGTGAGGGTAATGAATATATTAGTAATATTTTTTTTTATTTCAAATGAAAAATATTTTACAACTGAAGCATTTGGAGCAGGCGTCTTTAATGCTTAAGAAGAGTCGAGTTAAAGATACCCTGCTTCAAAACCTAAGATGTGGAGCGTTTGTTTATAACCTCCATGACCTCTTATGACCTCTATACTGAATAATTATTGGTAAAACGGGAAATAATAATATCATGTCGAGGAAATTTTATTTTTATGCACTAATTAGCATTTTTTACTAACATATTACAAAAACAAGAATGACATGACATGGCGTGAATTGGTTGTGAAATCTTGTTAATAATGTGTTGTTAATAAATGAGAGCAATGAACCATCTTAGTTTGACAGGTAGTATATTTCAATTACAGGATTAATGCTCCTGTCTGCTGTTTATTTCAATAAATGTTTTCATGTGTTGAAAATGACAGAATTAACAAAGTTTGGGACATGTTTTGAACCATAGTTAATTTCCAAAAGTCAAAGAAGGGGAACCATTTCTAAAAACATGTAAGTATGTGGTAACTGGATATAGTGTCCGTTCTAGGTAACTTAAAACTGCTGTTGCCCGCATGGAATCCTTTTAAAATATTAGGATTGCAGAAAGCGTTTTTTCTTAATAGTCAAATCATATATGGTCCCGGGGTTTAAAGTTCTATAAATGCATCGTGCTTGTCTTTCATCATTTCCAGTAAATCAATTTATAGAAGCTATATTCACATGTATTCCCTTGGTTGTAGGTTCACACACGCTTTTGGCCATTGCTGTGCCGATTATACTTGTCTGGTGAGTCGCGTGTTCTTATTCAGCTATTGATATTTCTGTGCTCACTATAATTAAGCAAGCAGCTGTGAAGCCGATTTCTTTAACTAAGATAGATTTCCAAAATGGCTATGGAAAACATTCATAGGTAAATATTTGCTGAATTGTTCATTTGGAATTTCTTCAATATCAGAGTGAGTCAAAAGTTACATGTTACCTTTGTCATGTCAAAATGCACTTAAATCCAACATAACTCATAATCATGAAACCACTATTTTGTTATCAGAATCGATAACCATTATAAGAAATGATAACCATTATCAGTAAATAAATCAAAGCACCCAAGTCGCTTCGAAAAACATGGCAACATGGTGTTTGATAAAACATATCGTCTAAACTAATTTCTAAGCTTTTCCAAAGCTTGCCTGAACAGGAGGAAATGGATATTATCTTAAACACGACCTTTCATTATCAGTACCAATGCATTGAAAGTGTCATGATTAATTATACAGCCTCCCCGTTTACGATCGAACGCTCGACCAACTGATCTACATGCCCCGGTAAAACAATATAATAATAAGGTAATGATGTTGACAATCGGGTTATTTTTGGAGTGCGCTGAACTTGAAATACATGACAATGCGTTTCAGCCTTGTTGCTGGGATGGTGACAGCTGTTGTGATCTGGAGGAGACGTCGATCTCGAAGGTAAGGTTTAATCTACAAGAACATGCAAAATATGTCTCACATTGTTTGTTTTAAATTTTCTGTTGCTTTGCTTCAAAGTGTGTGAAGAGTTTTAGAGTATGTTGTCGAGGTCATTTGTTGAACTTTATTTCATCCAGAAGTACTGAGTGTTCACATGTCATCATTTTAGTGCATATTATTTCATAATGAATTACGTTGTGAGTTTTGATCGAAATATAATGTATCGTGGGTGAGGCACCTATTGGACCTATCTAAAAGGTCAAAACGCTATGAGGTCTTGGTGTCAGTATGGATTTCAGTCAGTCATTCCTTCAGTAGAGCTAGTTTTAGGCCTGTCCAAAAAAAATGAGTTTTGAGACCAGACCGGAACGCGGAGACACATTCACAGTTGTTTATTTCCAGTGGCAGATTCTTCCAAAGTTTAGGGCCTGTTCGAGCGAGACATCTTTTACCAAAGTTTGAAGTTTTGACCCTTGGTACTTGAGGTTTTGTTGACTAGATCTTAAGGTACGCAGATGATTGTACACTTGGATAAGTTCCTGGAGATAACTGGATGGTTGTCCATGTAGTGAACTATAGACAAGTACCAAAACTTTACATTTTACCCTGTGTCCGAATTGCAGCCAGTGTAGCTGCTTATGATAAGCTTTACAACGCTACAGGGGTACAATCAGGTATTTTGGCATGCCTATCAGCAACGCGTTGCAATAATCTAGGTGGGATATCACACATGCTTGTACAAGTGTTTTTGCAGTGTTTATGTCAATCAGATTATGCTTTTCTTGTTTTCTTATGCTCTCTTGCACATTTTGTTCATCTGTGTAGCGCCCCTAAGTATGTAGTCATTAGAGACACCATTATTGCGAGTATCTGCACTATGGCATGTCGCAATAGTTATCTGTGAAAGATGGATTTTAGTTAATATAAACTGCTCTGTATTTTCCCTATTTAACTTTAGAAAGTTACGAGTCATCCATGTCCCATTTAGATTAACACAGTGATAAAGAGCTGAACCCATCTTCTCTGTTGATTGAAAGCACGATAGAGCTTTATGTACCCTTTAACTATCTCCCATACTCATTTCATGCACCCTATTGCAATGTTAACAACACAATGCCGTGAAAAGATGTCACACAACTATAATACTATAATACAGCAATGCATTCCGATACCAACCTTTTTTTTAACTTCATTGCATTTCACATTTCAACGATTATCTCAATATTGTGCGTATTGTTATTGTTGAATTTGTAAGATAATCTAAGCTTTGAATATGTTCGGATAGTCACGGATGGATGGTCATTCATCTTCAGAAATTCTAAAAAGTCATGAAATAATTATAGTTCACTTTACTAGTTCAATCATGTCAACCACGACGAGGTATGGCTGCTCGGTATTTAACCTGCGTACATTCAAAATAATAATTGTTCAATTATTTGAAAATTGTGATAGTTCAATGATATTAATTCATTCCAGACCAAACAGACCAAAGACAGAACATGCTGAGAAGGGTAAGTATGTGTAGACGAGTCAGTTGTTACTGTTGATGATCCATTAGAGCAGGTAACCTTACGTCAGCCTTACTCTCATCTGGTTTGGCTCTCAGAATCTCTTTGATCTCTTATTTGAACAGTGTATTGCCAACAAAGCAAACTATGAGATAAAGGGATGGCAAGTAACGTTGTATGTATAAAATGTATTGATATATAATGAAAATAATTATCTTGATTTTATAACTGACAGTGAAATAGAACAAAGAAATTCAATTATCATAAATATATGGACATTATTACAGGCACAGACGGTACTGATGTCGTTGCACCTCTCCTGAAATATAAGAAAGGTAACCAACTTCATGACAACTTAATCAAGACTAGGCTAATCAATCAAGATTATGTTAACCACTTTAAATACAGTCCAAAAGACTTCTGTTATTCAGATACTTGAAAAGGGTAGCTTACATGATTGTAAAAATTACAGGCCAGTATATTTCACCAGCTGTCTGTCAAATGTATTTGAAAAATGTATTGTTTAACTTTTGTTCATCTTTTTCAAAGATAATGACGTATTAACTAACTTACAAGCTGGCTTCATCCCCGGGAATGGTACTTTTAATCAACTTGAAATAATGAAATAATTGTATGATTTTATAGCTCGTGCATTAGACAATTGCAAATAAGTTAGGGCAGTCATCTTACATTAGTAAGGCATTCGATAAAGTGTGGCATAAGGGAATGATAGTGAAATTAGAAGCCTGTGGTCTGAAGGGCAAGTTACTGGATTGGTTGTCTAGTTACCTTCAAAACAGAATTCAGAGACTGTCTATAGACAATTACAACTCAGATATGAAAATTATTACTGCTGGATACACAAGGATCCGTCCCTTGACCGTTAATGATTTTAGTTTACATCAATGATATTATAAACTCCTCAAAAAGGTAAACTTGGCATTCATGCAAAATTATTTTTTTGAAATGGTTAAATTTGTTTCATGATACAAACGTGTATTTTAAAGAAAGGCTTGCCCAAAAGAGTAAATTTACAAAAAACAATGGCCAAAAAAGTTTCCATTGTGGTCATGGACGAAAACGTTTTAGCGCAACGTCATCTGCAGTGTCCAGATCTGAACATCTCCAGGGGTGTCAACAGAGGATGAGATGGGCACATGCAAAAGAAGGAGAACCGTTTTCTGCTTAGACGAAGTGATGGACGAGCGCGTGTATACCGACGTCGTGGAGAACGTTATGCTGCCAACTGTGTTCAGGAGGTTATCCCATTTGGAGGTGGGAGTGTCATGGTGTGGGCCGGGATTCGTCACCGTGTAAGGAAACCCCTTGTGCATGTTGTTGTTAACCTCAGAGGAGGATGGTATAGGGACTTGATCCTACAGCCTCACGTCAACGTCCATGGTGGTCTCTTTCATAAGGACAATGCTCGACCACATGTTGCACGTGTTTGGCAAGACATTTTTACAGCGTAACAATGTCCAGACATTGGCATGGCCAGCCAGTTCTCCAGATTTGTCAACAATTGAGCATCTCTAGGACGAACTGGATCGACACGTGCGCAGTAAGAATTCACCCCCCACCCTTCAGCACGAATGACAGAACATTCCACAGGCTGTGATTGACAATGTGATTGCATCCATGGGTCGTCAGTGCCATGCAATAATCAATGCCAATGGTTGTCATAGCCGTTAGACATTTGTGCACCCCTGTGATGTTGAAACACTTTAGTTTTCATCTCAATGTTTAACTTGCATCTGTGGTCTTTATATTGAACTTTGAAAGGCAGTGTCAAGTTTCTTTTTGAAGAGTTTAGATGGTATCGATAATAATATTCATCTATTGCAGATGATACTTCAGTGTATGTTATTGTTGATAATGAAAATCAGCGCAGTACCACCCATGGTTCGCTAGTTCCAGCCGATGCTCGCAGGTTTCACCGCAATGCATAGCCACTATAGTGTTGCGGGCTTTCTCCCTGCAATAATACTAGCAGCCGCGATATAAGTGAAATAATCTTGAAAGCGGCGTTAAACCCCAACTCACCTCGCCTCACCTATTGTTGATAATCATGTTTTTACTGCTGCTTCCTTAAATAATGACTTAAGCAGGATTTCTAATTGGGCTTAAATATGACAAGTTGACTTTACTTAAGACTGAAGCATTTCTAATATCTTGCAGAAGTAATCATGAGCCGATTCCTAGACTTACAATGCAAGGAGCAGACATTAACGAAGTTGATAAACACAAGCATTGGGTAATTACATTGCAATTTGATGGTAGATGGAATTCACACATTGCTGAATTAGTTAAAAAGATAAGTCTACTAGTGAATTGCCTTCGTAGTCTAAAATATAGATTATCAAGAAAATCATTAGAGCAAATGTTAAAGGCTTACATATCGCCAATGTTTTATAACTGTTTGCACATATGGCAAAATCGCACAACAGAACAAGAGAAAATCTTTAAAAACTTGCATTTAGCGGGATTAAAGGACGCAACTCTGCATGGAACATTTGTCTGTGCACTGCATTGATCACAAATTCGATCCAGATTGAAGCTCAATTCTCTTCACCCAGAATAGTTCCTAATTTTGCTCTTATAAACTTGTACTTTTGACAGATTTAAAGGATATGATATAAACTATATTTGACTTTTATATATCATGTGGTGCAAATATTTCCTTTGTCTGCAAAACATATTGTAATATTAATTTTAAGTAACAGAAATACTTCAATATTAAATTCCTAATTTTAGAAAGGTTTGTTTATATTCAATAAGCAAAGGAAACATCTTTCAATCTGAAATCTAGGCTTAGATGTCTAAATTGGTAAGTTGAATTGACGTCGTTTTGTCTAGAAGACATCTAAGCCGATTTCGACCTTATTTAGATGTCTAGACGTCTTGTGCCTGATGGGATGTAAATACGTTTAATACACTTTTCTTCCAAATAGTTCATGCTCAGACTTGGATGCAGTGACTTGAATGCACACATGTTTGAACGGCGCATATCATTAAGTCCATCCTGCTCTTGTGGTCACCCCTATGAAGACCCACTGCACTATTTTTTCATTTGTTCAAATTTGTCCATTATGAGAAATGAAATGTATTTTATATACAGGGATACAACCTCAACTCTGTCTTAAATGGAGTCTCAAACAAAATAAAGTTATCAAGAAGTTGATACTTAAATCTGCTAACTTTCATTAAAACTTGCATAGAATTGATAAATGATTATTTTCCCTCATACCCTATACAGGTCTGCTTGCTCTCCTTCCTGTATCATATTGTTTAATATTCATGTATTTTGTTATGTATTGATGTAAAATGAGGCTTGTTAACTGATCCATATTCAATTTATTGAATGAAAATATGTTTACACCAAATACAGTCCAGAATATTAATAATAGAAATATGAAAGTCACATCACTTGTCAACTAGGCCTCTAATCATACCTTAGCCTGTCAGTGAGAGAGATGGTCTAACTACATACATGTTTAATTTCATATGATAAGGTTTTTGCTATATTCTAAAGCCAAAATGAGTTTTACTTAGGAGATAAACCTAGTGTGCTTGAAAATCGGAGACATATCATACTGGATTGATAGCAAGTAAATTTGGTTTCAATTCCATAATTAATCACTATCAATCCAGTATAACATGTCTCTGATTTTCAAACACGCTAGCTTTATCTCCAATCCCATTGTAATGCTGAACTCTTTTCCCTAGCGAAATGCACAGTGTAAAAGGTTCCGTCTTCAGGAGACAAATATGAACTCGTTTTTCGTTTTATTTGAAATTGAATAAAACCATTACCAAAGTGAAACCTAGTACTGCATGTTCACTAAATGGTTTTCTCGTACAAGGTAGAACAAATGTAAATATTGAATGGTTTTAAAAGTCTGTTTTCCTATGTTGATAGTAAACAAAAACCGCAACTTCCCTATGCAGCAAATAGATAACTCTTAACAGTAAACCACTATGACGTTGTGACAAGGATTATGACGTCAGAGGCGCTCGCGAAATAACGTCATCGTATTGTTGTCGTATTCAGTAGCGGAAAGCTTAATTTACTCTGATTGATCACTCAAACTTCTTATTTTTTTTCCAAAATATGACGTATAAGTATAACAGTTTGCTCTCTCCGTGTAATCACACGAAAAACAATACGATCAATTCCTTTCGAAAAGAGAATAATCGCTCTTAAAAGAAGAATACCGACTCTGAAGTTACCAGTCGGAGAGTCGGAAGTCAAAACTGTACTAATACATTGTTAACTAATTTCGGGTAAACAGAGCAACTTCAATTGTGAATTGATACCCTGTGAATCGGACTAAACAACCAATCCGGCACTTTCATGGTAGAATTCTTGTTATTCAATTCATCATTTGTTCGAGAGGGTTTGAATTTGTTTATGTGATCAACATTTTAAATGATTTTGACCTCATAAGAAAAGAATATCATAGTCATGAATGATTCCTTAGCAATGCTGTATAACTCCTCTCATTGATTTCTGAGATGTGTTTATTATGATATCAATCATTTTCTTTCCAGACACAGACTCTATTCAGCTGATCCCTGATCAGTCGATACAAGCTATTGCAATAAAAGGTGAGATATGTTAATGTATACATATAAAATTCATCAAACTTTTATTCTAATGTTATTCAATTTCACCGATGGCACTTCTGTGAAGGGCACAGCATATGTTCATGATGAGCTATGGATGCAATAATGTCACATTTACTATGAATATGTTGTTATTACCACCAATTGAGCTAAGTTTTTCAAACATGTTCGAGATGATTATTTTTGTGACTAAATAACATTTTTTCACAGACCCAGATATTCTCCAGCTGTTGCCTGACGAATCCATCCCAGCAGAACTTGAAAGAGGTGAGGAGTCCTCTTTACACATCGCCCTGTGTGCTGATCAGTTGAGTTATGTATTTCACACATCTTCAAGTAGATCAGGAGGCGGGGTTATCGAATTTTGGATTCGGATCAAGAGATTTGTGGATGGAATCCTGCAACCCAATCAATACTTATAAAGTTAACCATTTTAAAAACTGAAATTTCTTTGAACAAACAAAAAGGGTGTATCGATTAATTCATATTCTCAAACAGTGAACAAGGAACATGTCTAAGAAAATCTTAGATAGAAATATGAAAGGTCAAGACACGTTCACTAGGCGTCTGTCCATTATGTACCCGTCAGTGAGAGAGGCAAGTACAAAAACATACATCAATGTGACAGGTTTTTGCCGTATTCCATTTTCAAAATGTGTTCATGTTTCAGGGTTGGAGTTATTTCATGTAATGAGTATTTCAAATGGTTTTATTTTATATTGCGGTATTACTCCACTGATTGCTGACACATTTTTATGATCATCAAAATATATTTCAGCCACAGACCTAGCTTATCCGATGGAAGGTGAGTTATTATGATTAATAAATAAGATTAAGATTCAATATACTTATATCTTCAAATGGCAATCCTTTCATCAAATACAATTTAACAAATAACATCTCTTGATAAATGACAGCATATTTTTTTGATGAGAAATGAATGAAACAATGGTATGTTAACTAAGATTATGCCGTTTTTAACAGCAATTGAGCTATGTATTTTGCACCTCTTCAAGATGATTAATTTTGTGACTAAAACATTCTCTTTCAAAGATCCAGAGTCTGTCCAGCTGTTGTCTAACGAATCTGTCCAAGCAGAAGTTCATAGAGGTGAGAATTCTTATTTACAAAGTCGTCCTGTGTGCCGACACTGGTAGATCTGTATCTATGTATTGACGTCGTCGTCTAGTACAATGTATTGGCAATTACAATTATAGAAGTTGGGTAGATGAAGAATAGTCTCAATTCTACAATTTTCTTATACATGAAAGTACCCTTGCTTTCCATAAACAAATAGTGCAATGATACATGCACTGTGTTACCCTACCAGTATGCATCTTCCGACGCAAAGCTTAACTATCGCCTGTCCAACTTAACCCTTGCTGCCGACCAAAGACTTTTCTGACCTTGCTTACTGCAAGGAAATTTGATGGTCCAATCAGAAAGCTCCTAGCAAAGCTACATTCAGGGACTGCAACAAACATGGCGACCTCCTTGTCGCAGTCTTTCGACTGCAAGATTTGTAAAGAGAGAGTGCTCGGTGTAAAGTGAATAACAATAAGTTTCAGTTCATTTGTGTTTACAGTCCAAAAGAGCAAGTATTGTGCTACAAACCCATAACAGACAGCGGCCTGTCAAAGAATGTTTTCTTAAAATGCTTCGATAAACTAATCAAGCTTGATAAAATTTACCATTTTTTAAGGCACCGACTCAATGCACTACACCCGGCAAGACTTAATTATTTGTAATTGTACACTTGTTTTGTCATTTGTACTTGAACAAATTTGAGCAATATCATTTGTACATATCTCGATGTCATAACACTCAAAATGTAGAACTAGACTACTAGTAGACTCTATTGTAAATGAAGTGTTACAGTGTACTAAAACTTTATGTATCTTAATGTTGTAGGTAAAATCGTCGATAATTAATGCAAACCACATTTTATTTCCGACCACGTTTCTGGATATGTTTAGGCTGTCTGGCCAGTGGCTCTATTTTCGAGCAAGGCTATTATCGTTGCAAAATGCAGTAGAAGAACATTTATCTTTGTAAAAGGCAACACAAATTAATAAACCAAATTCAGAGGATTCTTAAAAAGTCTTAAAATTTTAAGTTTTATTTTTGTAAATGTTCACTCATTTGAAGACTTCAGTGTTATAATCATTTTGCAAATATTACTGTATGTGCCTACTGTTAAATATCGTTCTCAATTAATAACATTTGCCCCTTTGGCTTGTACTTTTGTTTGTGAATAGTTAATGATGATCGAGACATGTGTAAATGGAAAGTGCGTTGAAGGTTCACATGAGTTGAATGTAACATAACAATTACTATAAAATAAGAAAGAAACCCCTACCTTAATCTTTTTAAGCCGAATATAAAGAGTACATCACAAGGTTTAGAATAATTTGCAAATATCCTGTTTTGTTATTTCGATATAACATTGTTGAAATAATGTTCACATTATTCAGAATAACACCATTTGAATGTTAGCGAAACCTTATTGTAAAAAAATAATTTGTTTATTATTGTGTCTAAGCTCACCTGTTGAAAATGGCTGGCTGGTAACACTGAGGCAAGGCACCTTTATATCAGGAAATTTATTTTTCTAGTTTTGCAATTACTTACATAAAATCTTGATATTAACCAAAATTACATTTAATTTCTCAACAATGATTTTGCTTTGTGGAATTTGCTCACAGTATTTTTATCCCAATAATAGCGACACACCTGTTAAATTACACTGTACAGAGACAATGATATTCTCTCCTGCGAACACATATTTTATAAGAATAATTGTGACGTTATCTAAAAACAACGTCAACAATATATACATAATTATAGGATATCAAACGAGCTACCCCTTTCATATCACGTTTATGTCCCAAGTGAAATAATTTTGCTTTGTCACGAGCCTTGGCGAGTAACATTACAATTACTAGCCTTGGCGAGTGACAAAACAAAATTATTTCACAAGGGACATAAACTTGATATGAAAGGGGAACGAGTTTTGTATCCTATGTATTACCCACGTTTTTTACAATGTAAACATCGTAAAATTAAAGTAAAATTTAGCTTTCCTATAGAGGAACTCAAAACGCGGATTAATACATTACACTAGTGATTGAAATGTCGGCCCCTTCACTTCGTAAAACGTACGCTGCTTTGGTGTAATGTAGTTCATTGCATTTGATAAAGAAACACATGAAAATAAACTAAAACTGAAAGCAAAACATATTTAATTCATTTCATTTAAAGAATTTGGTTTCAGCTACAAATCTGTAATTCAGCATTAACACGCAAAAACTGTCAACATTTTGAACCGATAAACGTGACCTTAATCTCGGGTCAACGTCAGTCGGCCATCACTCCAGGCGAGTCGTGACGTGGATAACTGTTCGAAAACAACGGATTAAAAAGACACGTTTTGAATGTCACCCGTAACATTTGGCCTCAAAAGGGAATAACAATGTAATTTATGTCTCAAAAACTGTCAACTGGTAAAAAAAACTTATCATTCAATTGCAACTAGTCTTCATCAGAGGACAAGTCACTGTACATAAACAATACGGCGACGCTTGGCAAAACAGGCAAAACAGTAAGTATATATCTAGGTACATGCTTTTCCCCCTGAGAAGTCTTGACAACATATATTCTGAAAGTGTTTAAATGCCGAATAACATTCACAACTCGTGCAATAACTTTTCCATAAATTTTGACCAAATCATTGATTTTTACGGGTGATGCCATCTTTGTTTACATGAGTCCCGATAGACCTAGCAGACGAATTTTGTTACTTATTTAGGCCTAGATTGCATCGTTTTTCTATTTATTTACAGAAATTTCAGTAATTAAAGGAAAAAAAAAGGTTTGCATGTAACCACAATGAAAACTAAGTTTTATTCGATTATATTATGAAAATTCTCGTTTTTCGTGTGCCTAGGAACGAAAACTTATGAATGGAAATCATGAATGAAATAGCTTATGAAAGTAGTACCGTTAACGTCAAAACTCATGTATCAGCCAATCAAAACACTCTTATAAAACCCCTTTACGAAGTCCCACGAGGGTAACAATACTAGTTTTGATGATAATAAACATGTAAATGGATAAGATCAACGATATAAGGGTCCTCCTTTGTATGTTGATGTGAAGCCGACAGCATTCAATTTGTTACAGTGATCATGATAGACGTGAGTGGTGCAATAGAACGAGAACGTACTTTCCTTTTCCCAATGTATATCCTTGTAAGAACAAAACATCTTTCCCGACCCTTAATGCATTTATAAACTCAATCTGCTTGTTTGATTATATCGCAAATGACATGGTGTCGCCGATTGGCCATGGTTAGGGAGGTAACTGGAGATTATTAAAAATCGCCAGACGGGGCGCTGGTATCAAACCAGAAATGTCTAAGGTCGGCAGCAAGGGTTAACTTTGAAAGTTCGAGACTGTCGATAGTTAAGCTTTGAGTAGGAAGACGACCAGTATGTAATACCGTGGGATAAAGTCGTCGCCCTGTCCACCTGTTTTGTTTCTGTTGCAGAGCTTAAAGGGGCGCAGAGTATGTTGTTGGGGTCAAATATGTTAAACTTCGTAATTGGGGGTATTTTATCGACAAGTAGTAATTATTACATCTCAATGCTTATCAGTAACATAGTGACAATAAAAAGGATAAATCTCGAGATTTATGATCGAAAACCGGACAATAGTCCTCGTAAATGTCTAAAACGTAATTTCGGTAACTTATTTATGGCAGACACAACGAGAAATATGGGTTGGTATTGATAAGAAGTCATTTCACTGTTATACATGTAAAAAGGACGCAGAATTTCGACCTCGCAACATTTATATGGTCGTTTTTAATTTACAATGGAAAACAAGTAAATATCATAATCTTGGTATCTAAGAGATAAATATGCAATTTTAGATAGACGATTTGAACTTCACGCAGGTCATATGGTATATAGGCTCAGCCACATACAAAATTAATGAAACATACTCTGTGTCACTTTAAAAACCGTTCATATGATCGTACATAACATTTGCATGTATTTCACCCACTAAATGAAGTGGTGACCGTTGATATTTTTCAGAAATCATTAATTTTCGTCTTCATGAAAACAAGTAGAATTTGGACTCTCTACAGCGATAGCTTAATTTCTGGGTATGAACTAAAAAAGGCTCATCATATCCTTCTGAAACCCTCTTCAATGGTTTTATTCCAACTTTTTGTTTTATGATTACAAAAATATTTGGTACGAATTATTGGGGACCGGTTGAAACTTTCAACTTCTGATGACTTTTCTTTAGAGTTATGATAAACCTCAATGGCTGACATGTGTGTGGGTTTTAACAAGGTACATGAATATTCAAAATGTCATAATTTCAAAACTTTGAGACCTTGATTCAGGCCATTTTCTGAACAAATGAATAATAGGTATAAGTTTACGTTTTCCAGGCATTTTCCTTCGATACATGAAAGGTGTATTGTTAGCAGAAGAATCCTAATTTTTAAAAAAGCAGATAAAAAAATATATGAAATGCAAATTCACAAATAAAACATATGAACGCATATAGATAACATTGACTGCTTCAGTGCCTTTAAAGAGGTTTCACTATAAAGAAATTATTAAGCGAGGAAGTGTGTTATATGACTTTAATGAAACCAGTGTACAATTGTGGAACTCTTTGACTGATATCCTCTACCCCAAAGGCCACCCCTCAACCATCCACACAAACACATTCCTTCCTTAGCAATGCAGTATTACTCCACTGATTGCTGAGACATTTATTTTATGAATAAAACCTTTTTCAGACACAGACAGCGTTCAGCCGACTCCTGATCGGTCAATCCATACTTATCCCCTAAAAAGTAAGTTTTTCAATTTATAAATATAAGATTCAATAAACGTATATCTTCAAATGCCAGTTCTTTGATTAAATACCATTCAACGAATGATAAAGCACAACATTGTTTTATGATGAGAAATGAATGCGAGTTAAATAAGGTCATGCTGTTTTAACAACCAATTTAGTTATGTAATTTACACATCTTCAAGATGATTAGGTTCATGACATATTTCTCTTTCAAAGATCAAGAATTTGCCCAGCTGTTGTCTGACGAATCCGAAACAATAATATTATCAAGAATCTCCGCTGCCGTACTGATCTGTATAGAAATTCCTTTATACCGGATACAATAACACAATGGAATAAACTTCCTGATAATACTTTTAATGCACTAAGTATAGGCAACTTCAAAACTATATTGCAATCTACAAAGCAGAAGTTTCCCAGCAGGCACATATGACATATATTTCAAGTTTAAATACCTCAACAAAATATCTAACAGACATTAAAAAACATTTTAAAATGTCTTCTTGTTTTGGTGTTATACCCTAGTATACTAATGATATGCAGCGGGAACTTCATCATGATTAAGGGCTTTTAAGCAAAAACATGTGTTTTGTAAGGCACAATTGCAAATTTTACATGAAACAATACAATTACTACTCATGAATACCATTTTAAATTCAAATATGGTAGCTTAAGTCCATCCTGCTCTTGTGGTCACCCCTATAAAGACCCACTGTACTATTTTTTCATTTGTTCAAATTTGTCCATTATGATAAATGAAATGTATTTTATATACAGGGATAAAATCTCAACTCTGTCTTAAATGGAGTCTCAAACAAAAATAAATTTTTCAACATGTTGATACTTAAATCTGTCCATACTTTCATTAAAACTTGCATAGGTTTGATAAATGATCAATTATCCCCTTACCCTATTCAGGTCTGCTTGCTCACCTTCCTGTATCACATTGTTTCATATTCATGTATTTTGTTGTGTATTGATGTTAAATGTGGCTTGTTTACTGATCCATTTTCATTTTATTGAATAAAAATATGTTTACACCAAATACAGTCCAGAATATTTATAATAGAAATATGAAAGGCACATAACTTGTCAACTAGGCCTCAAATCATACCATATCCTATCAGTGAGCGAGATGGTCTAACTACATACATGTTTAATTCATATGACAAGGTTTTTGCTATAATCTAAATCCAAAATGAGTTTTACTTAGGAGATAATTTTGAGTAAATTTGGTTTCAATTTCATATTTACTCGCTATCAATCCAGTATAACATGTCTCTGATTTTCAAACATGCTAGGTTAATCTCCATTCCACCATGACGATTTTAATGCTGAACTCTTTTTCCTAGCAAAATGCACAGTGTAAAAGGTTCCGTCTTCAGGAGACAAATATGAACTCGTTTTTTTGTTTTATTTGAAATTGAATTAAACCGTTAACAAAGTGAAACATAGCACTGCATGTTCACTAAATGGTTTTCTCATACAAGGTAGAACAAATGTAAATATTGAATCGTTTTAAAAGTCTGTTTTTCTATGTTGATAGTAAACAAAAACCGCAACTTCCCTATGCAGCAAATAGATAACTCTTAACAGTAAACCACTATGACGTTGTGATATGGATTATGACGTCAGAGGCGCTCGCGAAATAACGTCATCGTATTGTTGTCGTATTCAGTAGCGGAAAGCTTAATTTACTCTGATTGATCACTCAAACTTCTTATTTTTTCCAATATGACGTATAAGTATAACAGTTTGCTCTCTCCGTGTAATCACACGAAAAACAATATGATAAATTCCTTTCGAAAAGAGAATAATCGCTCTTAAAAGCAGTATACCGACTCTGAAGTTACCAGTCGGAGAGTCGGAAGTCAAAACTGTACTAATACATTGTTAACTAATTTCGGGTAAACAGAGCAACTTCAATTGTGAATTGATACCCTGTGAATCGGACAAAACAACCAATCCGGCACTTTCATGGTAGAATTCTTGTTATTCAATTCAGCATTTGTTCGAGAGGGTTTGAATTTGTTTATGTGATCAACATTTTAAATGATTTTGACCTCATAAGAAAAGAATATCATAGTCATGAATGATTCCTTAGCAATGCTGTATAACTCCTCTCATTGATTTCTGAGGTGTGTTTATTATGATATCAATCATTTTCTTTCCAGACACAGACTCTATTCAGCTGATCCCTGATCAGTCGATACAAGCTATTGCAATAAAAGGTGAGATATGTTAATGTATACATATAAAATTCATCAAACTTTTATTCTAATGTTATTCAATTTCACCGATGGCACTTCTGTGAAGGGCACAGCATATGTTCATGATGAGCTATGGATGCAATAATGTCACATTTACTATGAATATGTTGTTATTACCACCAATTGAGTAAGTTTTTCAAACATGTTCGAGATGATTATTTTTGTGACTAAAACACATTTTTTCACAGACCCAGATATTCTCCAGCTGTTGCCTGACGAATCCGTCCCATCAGAGCTTGAAAGAGGTGAGAAGTCCTCTTTACACATCGCCCTGTGTGCTGATCAATTGAGCTATGTATTTCACACATCTTCAAGATAATCAGGAGGCGGGGTTATCGAATTTTGGATTCGGATCAAGAGATTTGTGGATGGAATCCTGCAACCCAATCAATACTTATAAAGTTAACCATTTTAAAAACTGAAATTTCTTTGAACAATCAAAAAGGGTGTATCGATAAATTCATATTCTCAAACAGTGAACAAGGAACATGTCTAAGAAAATCTTAGATAGAAATATGAAAGGTCAAGACAAGTTCACTAGGCGTCTGTCCATTATGTACTCCGTCAGTGAGAGAGGCAAGTACAAAAACATACATCAATGTGACAGGTTTTTGCCGTATTCCATTTTCAAAATGTGTTCATGTTTCAGGGTTGGAGTTATTTCATGTAATGAGTATTTCAAATGGTTTTATTTTATTTTATATTGCGGTATTACTCCACTGATTGCTGACACATTTTTATGATCATCAAAATATATTTCAGCCACAGACCTAGCTTATCCCATGGAAGGTGAGTTATTATGATTAATAAATAAGATTAAGATTCAATATACTTATATCTTCAAATGGCAATCCTTTCATCAAATACAATTTAACAAATAACACCTCTTGATAAATGACAGCATATTTTTATGGTGAGAAATGAATGAAACAATGGTATGTTAACTAAGATTATGCCGTTTTTAACAGCAATTGAGCTATGTATTTTGCACCTCTTCAAGATGATTAATTTTGTGACTAAAACATTCTCTTTCAAAGATCCAGAGTCTGTCCAGCTGTTATCTAACGAATCTGTCCAAGCAGAAGTTCATAGAGGTGAGAATTCTTATTTACAAAGTCGTTTTGTGTGCCGACACTGGTAGATCTGTATCTATGCATTGACGTCGTCGTCTAGTACAATGTATTGGCAATTACAATTCTAGAAGTTGGGTAGATGAAGAATAGTCTCAATTCTACAATTTTCTTATACATGAAAGTACCCTTGCTTTCCATAAACAAATAGTGCAATGATACATGCACTGTGTTACCCTACCAGTATGCATCTTCCGACGCAAAGCTTAACTATCGCCTGTCCAACTTAACCCTTGCTGCCGACCAAAGACTTTTCTGACCTTGCTTACTGCAAGGAAATTTGATGGTCCAATCAGAAAGCTCCTAGCAAAGCTACATTCAGGGACTGCAACAAACATGGCGACCTCCTTGTCGCAGTCTTTCGACTGCAAGATTTGTAAAGAGAGAGTGCTCGGTGTAAAGTGAATAACAATAAGTTTCAGTTCATTTGTGTTTACAGTCCAAAAGAGCAAGTATTGTGCTACAAACCCATAACAGACAGCGGCCTGTCAAAGAATGTTTTCTTAAAATGCTTCGGTAAACTAATCAAGCTTGATAAAATTTACCATTTTTTAAGGCACCGACTCAATGCACTACACACGGCAAGACTTAATTATTTTTCATTGTACACTTGTTTTGTCATTTGTACTTGAACAAATTTGAGCAATATCATGTGTACATATCTCGATGTCATAACAGTCAAAATGTAGAACTAGACTACTAGTAGACTCTATTGTAAATGAAGTGTTACAGTGTACTAAAACTTTATGTATCTTAATGTTGTAGGTAAAATCGTCGATAATTAATGCAAACCACATTTTATTTCCGACCACGTTTCTGGATATGTTTAGGCTGTCTGGCCAGTGGCTCTATTTTCGAGCAAGGCTATTATCGTTGCAAAATGCAGTAGAAGAACATTTATCTTTGTAAAAGGCAACACAAATTAATAAACCAAATTCAGAGGATTCTTAAAAAGTCTTAAAATTTTAAGTTTTATTTTTGTAAATGTTCACTCATTTGAAGACTTCAGTGTTATAATCATTTTGCAAATATTACTGTATGTGCCTACTGTTAAATATCGTTCTCAATTAATAACATTTGCCCCTTTGGCTTGTACTTTTGTTTGTGAATAGTTAATGATGATCGAGACATGTGTAAATGGAAAGTGCGTTGAAGGTTCACATGAGTTGAATGTAACATTACAATTACTATAAAATAAGAAAGAAACCCCTACCTTAATCTTTTTAAGCCGAATATAAAGAGTACATCACAAGGTTTAGAATAATTTGCAAATATCCTGTTTTGTTATTTCGATATAACATTGTTGAAATAATGTTCACATTATTCAGAATAACACTATTTGAATGTTAGCGAAACCTTATTGTAAAAAAATAATTTGTTTATTATTGTGTCTAAGCTCACCTGTTGAAAATGGCTGGCTGGTAACACTGAGGCAAGGCACCTTTATATCAGGAAATTTATTTTTCTAGTTTTGCAATTACTTACATAAAATCTTGATATTAACCAAAATTACATTTAATTTCTCAACAATGATTTTGCTTTGTGGAATTTGCTCACAGTATTTTTATCCCAATAATAGCGACACACCTGTTAAATTACACTACAGAGACAATGATATTCTCTCCTGCGAACACATATTTTATTAGGATAATTGTGACGTTATCTAAAAACAACGTCAACAATATATACATAATTATAGGATATCAAACGAGCTTCCCCTTTCATATCAAGTTTATGTCCCAAGTGAAATAATTTTGCTTTTTCACAAGGCTTGGCGAGTAACATTACAATTACTAGCCTTGGCGAGTGACAAAACAAAATTATTTAGAGGGACATAAACTTGATATGAAAGGGGAACGAGTTTTGTATTCTATTTATTACCCACGTTTTTTACAATGTAAACATCGTAAAATTAAAGTAAAATTTAGCTTTCCTATAGAGGAACTCAAAACGCGGATTAATACATTACACTGGTGATTGAAATGTCGGCCCCTTCACTTCGTAAAACGTACGCTGCTTTGGTGTAATGTAGTTCATTGCATTTGATAAAGAAACACATGAAAATTGCAACTAGTCTTCATCAGAGGACTAGTCACTGTACATAAACAATACGGCGACGCTTGGCAAAACAGGCAAAACAGTAAGTATATATCTAGGTACATGCTTTTCCCCCTGAGAAGTCTTGACAACATATATTCTGAAAGTGTTTAAATGCCGAATAACATTCACAACTCGTGCAATAACTTTTCCATAAATTTTGACCAAATCATTGATTTTTACGGGTGATGCCATCTTTGTTTACATGAGTCCCGATAGACCTAGCAGACGAATTTTGTTACTTATTTACTCCTAGATTGCATCGTTTTTCTATTTATTTACAGAAATTTCAGTAATTAAAGGAAAAAAAAGGTTTGCATGTAACCACAATGAAAACTAAGTTTTATTCGATTATATTATGAAAATTCTCGTTTTTCGTGTGCCTAGGAACGAAAACTTATGAATGGAAATCATGAATGAAATAGCTTATGAAAGTAGTACCGTTAACGTCAAAACTCATGTATCAGCCAATCAAAACACTCAAAGGTGTTATGACACATAACAGATTGTTATAAAACCCCTTTACGAAGTCCCACGTGGGTAACAATACTAGTTTTGATGAAATTAAACATGTAAATGGATAAGATCAACGATATAAGGGTCCTCCTTTGTATGTTGATGTGAAGCCGACAGCATTCAATTTGTTACAGTGATCATGATAGACGTGAGTGGTGCAATAGAACGAGAACGTACTTTCCTTTTCCCAATGTATATCCTTGTAAGAACAAAACATCTTTCCCGACCCTTAATGCATTTATAAACTCAATCTGCTTGTTTGATTATATCGCAAATGACATGGTGTCGCCGATTGGCCATGGTTAGGGAGGTAACTGGAGATTATTAAAAATCGCCAGACGGGGCGCTGGTATCAAACCAAAAATGTCTAAGGTCGGCAGCAAGGGTTAACTTTGAAAGTTCGAGACTGTCGATAGTTAAGCTTTGAGTAGGAAGACGACCAGTATGTAATACCGTGGGATAAAGTCGTCGCCCTGTCCACCTGTTTTGTTTCTGTTGCAGAGCTTAAAGGGGCGCAGAGTATGTTGTTGGGGTCAAATATGTTAAACTTCGTAATTGGGGGTATTTTATCGACAAGTAGTAATTATTTCTGAAAATTTACATCTCAATGCTTATCAGTAACATAGTGACAATAAAAAGGATAAATCTCGAGATTTATGATCGAAAACCGGACAATGGTCCTCGTAAATGTCTAAAACGTATTTTCGGTTACTTATTTATGGCAGACACAACGAGAAATATGAGTTGGTATTGATAAGAAGTCATTTCACTGTTATACATGTAAAAAGGATGCAGAATTTCGACTTCGCAACATTTATATGGTCGTTTTTAATGTACGATCGAAAACAAGTATATATCATAATGTTGGTATCTAAGAAATAAATATGCAATTTTAGATAGACGATTTGAACTTCACGCAGGTCATATGGTATATAGGCTCAGCCACATACAAAATTAATGAAACATACTCTGTGTCACTTTAAAAACCGTTCATATGATCGTACATAACATTTGCATGTATTTCACCCACTAAATGAAGTGGTGACCGTTGATATTTTTCAGAAATCATTAATTTTCGTCTTCATGAAAACAAGTAGAATTTGGACTCTCTACAGCGATAGCTTAATTTCTGGATATGAACTAAAAAAGGCTCATCATATCCTTCTGAAACCCTCTTCAATGGTTTTATTCCAACTTTTTGTTTTATGATTACAAAAATATTTGGTACGAATTATTGGGGACCGGTTGAAACTTTCAACTTCTGATGACTTTTCTTTAGAGTTATGATAAACCTCAATGGCTGACATGTGTGTGGGTTTTAACAAGGTAATTGAATATTCAAAATGTCATAATTTCCAGGCATTTTCCTTCGATACATGAAAGGTGTATTGTTAGCAGAAGAATCCTAATTTTTAAAAAAGCAGATAAAAAAATATATGAAATGCAAATTCACAAATAAAACATATGAACGCATATAGATAACATTGACTGCTTCAGTGCCTTTAAAGAGGTTTCACTATAAAGAAATTATTAAGCGAGGAAGTGTGTTATATGACTTTAATGAAACCAGTGTACAATTGTGGAACTCTTTGACTGATATCCTCTACCCCAAAGGCCACCCCTCAACCATCCACACAAACACATTCATTCCTTAGCAATGCAGTATTACTCCACTGATTGCTGAGACATTTATTTTATGAATAAAACCTTTTTCAGACACAGACAGCGTTCAGCCGACTCCTGATCGGTCAATCCATACTTATCCCCTAAAAAGTAAGTTTTTCAATTTATAAATATAAGATTCAATAAACGTATATCTTCAAATGCCAGTTCTTTGATTAAATACCATTCAACGAATGATAAAGCACAACATTGTTTTATGATGAGAAATGAATGCGAGTTAAATAAGGTCATGCTGTTTTAACAACCAATTTAGTTATGTAATTTACACATCTTCAAGATGATTAGGTTCATGACATATTTCTCTTTCAAAGATCAAGAATTTGCCCAGCTGTTGTCTGACGAATCCGAAACAATAATATTATCAAGAATCTCTGCTGCCGTACTGATCTGTATAGAAATTCCTTTATACCGGATACAATAACACAATGGAATAAACTTCCTGATGATACTTTTAATGCACTAAGTATAGGCAACTTCAAAACTATATTGCAATCTACAAAGCAGAAGTTTCCCAGCAGGCACATATGACATATATTTCAAGTTTAAATACCTCAACAAAATATCTAACAGACATTAAAAAACATTTTAAAATGTCTTCTTGTTTTGGTGTTATACCCTAGTATACTAATGTTATGCAGCGGGAACTTCATCATGATTAAGGGCTTTTAAGCAAAAACATGTGTTTTGTAAGGCACAATTGCAAATTTTACATGAAACAATACAATTACTACTCATGAATACCATTTTAAATTCAAATATGGTAGCTTAATTTTATGTTAAGTTTTGAATTTTCTTATGAATGGATTCAAAATTATCAGGCTAAGTGATGAGCATTTGTGCCTTGAAAATAAACAAGAAAAAAGGTCAAATAAGGTAAAATATTTATCCAATATCAAAATCTACTTAATTTCATTAACTTATATACTTTAGTAATAATACAAAAGTATTTGCCTCAATATATGTTAAATTAACTTTAATTATAACAAGCTTTGTCAAATGTTTTTATCATTGCTTAGGAGCTTAGGAATAATTCCTGAAGGGTAAATGTCCTGATTCAAAGCCATTGTCTTCCTGCATCTTCAAATAGCATGTTTAGAGAATTCCGTCATTCCTTGCGAATTGCTTCCTTGTATTGCGTCCTTGTAAAACATTTGTGAAAGTATCTGACAATAAACCGAATCGGATGATCATGATCAACATTTGTACCTATGAACTAGATGCAAATCAAAATATATGTACTGTTACGTGTCCGGGGAAAAATCAATTTGATATTAAAATAACTGTACCAACACCAAGAAGGCTTTGTTTTTTCAAATATGTGTACGAACAAAACACTACACACATTTTTGAAGTAGCATAATATAATTACGAGATGAAAGCTAATAATGGAAGAGATTAGAGGCTCTTCCATTAGCTGCATGCATGACCAATGTAAACAAAGGAAAGATACGAACACATGAGCATCTTGATCACTGACAATGTACAACTAATCAGCGTGTCATATATACTGAAAACAAAGTCTTACCGTAAACTGTAGACGGAATAATCCTTAAGTAACGCCACATCAGATGCGATGATATCGAGAAATCCTATCTCTTTTTAGAACATAGGAATTTGAAATAGCGGGATTAAAGGGCGCAACTCTGCATGGAACATTTGTCTGTGCACTGCATTGATCACAAATTCGATCCAGATTGAAGCTCAATTCTCTTCACCCAGAATAGTTCCTAATTTTGCTCTTATAAACTTGTACTTTTGACAGATTTAAAGGATATAATATGAATTATATTTGAGTGTTATATATCATGTGGTGCAAATATTTCCTTTGTCTACAAAACATATTGTAATATTAATATTATGTGACAGAAATACTTCAATATTAAATTCCTAATTTTAGAAAGGTTTGTTTATATTCAGTAAGTAAAGGAAACATCTTTCAGTCTGAAATATCAAAGCATTATAATAAAATTGTATTAAAGTGCGGGTCTACCTCAAGACGTCTCATTTAGACGTCTATTCAACGTCTAGGCTTAGACGTCTAAATTGGTACGTTGAATAGATGTCTTTTTGTCTAAAATATGTCTAAGCCGATTTCGACCTAATTTAGATGTCTAATAGACGTCTTGTGCCTGCTGGGATGTAAATACGTTTAATCTAAATTTTAGTACACTTTTCTGCCAAAAAGTTCATGCTCGCCTCAGACTTGGATGCAGTGACTTGAATGCACACATGTTTAAACGGCGCATATCATTAAGTCCATCCTGCTCTTGTGGTCACCCCTATGAAGACCCACTGCACTATTTTTTCATTTGTTCAAATTTGTCCATTATGATAAATGAAATGTATTTTATATACAGGGATAAAATCTCAACTCTGTCTTAAATGGAGTCTCAAACAAAAATAAATTTATCAACATGTTGATACTTAAATCTGTCCATACTCTCATTAAAACTTGCATAGGTTTGATAAATGATCAATTATCCCCATACCCCATACAGGTCTGCTTGCTCTCCTTCCTGTATCACATTGTTTAATATATTGATGTTAAATGCGGCTTGTTTACTGATCCATATTCATTTTATTGAATAAAAATATGTTTACACCAAATACAGTCCAGAATATTTATAATAGAAATATGAATGGCACATAACTTGTCAACTAGGCCTCAAATCATACCATATCCTGTCAGTGAGCGAGATGGTCTAACTACATACATGTTTAATTCATATGACAAGGCTTTTGCTATATTGTAAATCCAAAATGAGTTTTACTTAGGAGATAAACCTAGTGTGTTTGAAAATCGGAGACATAGCATACTGGATTGATAGCGAGTAAATTTGGTTTCAAGTTCATATTTACTCGCTATCAATCCAGTATAACATGTCTCTGATTTTCAAACATGCTAGGTTAATCTCCATTCTATCATGACGATTTTCATGCTGAACTCTTTTTCCTAGCGAAATGCACAGTGTAAAAGGTTCCGTCTTCAGGAGACAAATATGAACTCGTTTTTTGTTTTATTTGAAATTGAATTAAACCGTTAACAAAGTGAAACCTAGTACTGCATGTTCACTAAATGGTTTTCTCGTACAAGGTAGAACAAATGTAAATATTGAATCGTTTTAAAAGTCTGTTTTTCTATGTTGATAGTTAAAAAAACCGCAACTTCCCTATGGATCAAATAGATGACTCTTAACAGTAAACCACTATGACGTTGTGATAAGGATTATGACATCAGAGGCGCTCACGAAATAACGTCATCGTATTGTTGTCGTATTCAGTAGCGGAAAGCTTAATTTACTCTGATTGATCACTCAAACTTCTTATTTTTTCCAAAATATGACGTATAAGTATAACAGTTTGCTCTCTCCGTGTAATCACACGAAAAACAATACGCTCAATTCCTTTCGAAAAGAGATTAATCGCACTTAAAAGCAGAATACCGACTCTGAAGTTACCAGTCGGAGAGTCGGAAGTCAAAACTGTACTAATACATTGTTAACTGATTTCGGGTAAACAGAGCAACTTCAATCGTGAATTGATACCCTGTGAATCGGACAAAACAACCAATCCGGCACTTTCATGGTAGAATTCTTGTTATTCAATTCATCATTTGTTCGAGAGGGTTTGAATTTGTTTATGTGATCAACATTTTAAATGATTTTGACCTCATAAGAAAAGAATATCAACAAGTCATGAATGATTCCTTAGCAATGCTGTATAACTCCTCTGATTGATTTCTGAGATGTGTTTATTATGATTTCAATCATTTTCTTTCCAGACACAGACTCTATTCAGCTGATCCCTGATCAGTCGATACAAGCTATTCCAGTAAAAGGTGAGATATGTTAATGTATACATATACAATTCATCAAACTTTTATTCTAATGTTATTCAATTTCACCGATGGCACTTCTGTGAAAGGCACATCATATGTTCATGATGAGCTATGGATGCAATAATGTCACATTTACTATGAATATGTTGTTATTACCACCAATTGAGCTAAGTTTTTCAAACATGTTCGAGATGATTAATTATGTGTCTAAAACACACAGACTCAGAGATTCCCCCGCTGTTGCCTGACGAATCCGTCCCAGCAGAACTTGAAAGAGGTGAGAATTCTTCTTTACACAGTCGTCCTGTAGGCTGATTAATTGAGCTATGTATTTCACACATTTTCAATTAGATCAGGAGGCGGGGTTATCGAATTTTGGATTCGGATCAAGAGATTTGCGGATGGAATCCTGCAACCCAATCAATACTTATAAAGTTAACCATTTTAAAAACTGAAATTTCTTTGAACAAACAAAAAGGGTGTATCGATAAATTCATATTCTCAAACAGTGGACAAGGAACATGTCTAAGAAAATCTTAGATAGAAATATGAAAGGTCAAGACACGTTCACTAGGCGTCTGTCCATTATGTACTCCGTCAGTGAGAGAGGCAAGTACAAAAACATACATCAATGTGACAGGTTTTTGCCGTGTTCCATTTTCAAAATGTGTTCATGTTTCAGGGTTGGAGTTATTTCATGTAATGAGTATTTCAAATGGTTTTATTTTATTTTATTTTGCGGTATTACTCCACTGATTGCTGACACATTTTTATGATCATCAAAATATATTTCAGCCATAGACCTAGCTTATCCCATGGAAGGTGAGTTATTATGATTAATAAATAAGATTAAGATTCAATATACTTACATCTTCAAATGGCAATCCTTTCATCAAATACAATTTAACAAATAACATCTCTTGATAAATGACAGCATATTTTTATGATGAGAAATGAATGAAACAATGGTATGTTAACTAAGATTATGCCGTTTTTAACAGCAATTGAGCTATGTATTTTACACATCTTCAAGATGATTAATTTTGTGACTAAAACATTCTCTTTCAAAGATCCAGAGTCTGCCCAGCTGTTGTCTAACGAATCTGTCCAAGCAGAAGTTCATAGAGGTGAGAATTCTTATTTACAAAGTCGTCCTGTGTGCCGACACTGGTAGATCTGTATCTATGCATTGACGTCGTCGTCTAGTACAATGTATTGGCAATTACAATTCTAGAAGTTGGGTAGATGAAGAATAGTCTCAATTCTACAATTTTCTTATACATGAAAGTACCCTTGCTTTCCATATACAAATAGTGCAATGATACATGCACTGTGTTACCCCACCAGTATGCATCTTCCTACGCAAAGCTTAACTATCGCCTGTCCAACTTAACCCTTGCTGCCGACCAAAGACTTTTCTGACCTTGCTTACTGCAAGGAAATTTGATGGTCCAATCAGAAAGCTCCTAGCACAGCTACATTCAGGGACTGCAACAAACATGGCGACCTCCATGTCGCAGTCTTTCGACTGCAAGATTTGTAAAGAGAGAGTGCTCGGTGTAAAGTGAATAACAATAAGTTTCAGTTCATTTGTGTTTACAGTAAAAAAGAGCAAGTATTGTGCTACAAATCCATAACAGACAGCGGTCTGTCAAAGAATGTTTTCTTAAAATGCTTCGGTAAACTAATCAAGCTTGATAAAATTTACCATTTTTTAAGGCACCGACTCAATGCACTACACACGGCAAGACTTAATTATTTTTCATTGTACACTTGTTTTGTCATTTGTACTTGAACAAATTTGAGCAATATCATGTGTACATATCTCGATGTCATAACAGTCAAAATGTAGAACTAGACTACTAGTAGACTCTATTGTAAATGAAGTGTTACAGTGTACTAAAACTTTATGTATCTTAATGTTGTAGGTAAAATCGTCGATAATTAATGCAAACCACATTTTATTTCCGACCACGTTTCTGGATATGTTTAGGCTGTCTGGCCAGTGGCTCTATTTTCGAGCAAGGCTATTATCGTGGCAAAATTATTTCAGTCTCCAATGCAGTAGAAGAACATTTATCTTTGTAAAAGGCAACACAAATTAATAAACCAAATTCAGAGGATTCTTAAAAAGTTTTAAAATTTTAAGTTTTATTTTTGTAAATGTTCACTCATTTGAAGTCTTCAGTGTTATTATCATTTTGCAAATATTACTGTATGTGCCTACTGTTAAAAATCGTTCCCAATTAATAACATTTGCCCCTTTGGCTTGTACTTTTGTTTGTGAATAGTTAATGATGATCGAGACATGTGTAAATGGAAAGTGCGTTGAAGGTTCACATGAGTTGAATGTAACATTACAATTACTATAAAATAAGAAAGAAACCCCTACCTTAATCTTTTTAAGCCGAATATAAAGAGTACATCAGAAGGTTTAGAATAATTTGCAAATATCCTGTTTTGTTATTTCGATATAACATTGTTGAAATAATGTTCACATTATTCAGAATAACACTATTTGAATGTTAGCGAAACCTTATTGTAAAAAAATAGTTTGTTTATTATTGTGTCTAAGCTCACCTGTTGAAAATGGCTGGCTGGTAACACTGAGGCAAGGCACCTTTATATCAGGAAATTTATTTTTCTAGTTTTGCAATTACTTACATAAAATCTTGATATTAACCAAAATTACATTTAATTTCTCAACAATGATTTTGCTTTGTGGAATTAGCTCACAGTATTTTTACCCCAATAATAGCGACACACCTGTTAAATTACATTACATAGACAATGATATTCTCTCCTGCTAACACATATTTTATTAGGATAATTGTGACGTTATCTAAAAAAAACGTCAACAATATATACATAATACTAGTTTTGATGAAAAAAAACATGTAAATGGATAAGATCAACGATATAAGGGTCATCCTTTGTATGTTGATGTGAAGCCGACAGCATTCAATTTGTTACAGTGATCATGATAGACGTGAGTGGTGCAATAGAACGAGAACGTACTTTCCTTTTCCCAATGTATATCCTTGTAAGAAAAAAACATCTTTCCCGACCCTTAATGCATTTATAAACTCAATCTGCTTGTTTGAATGGCTCGCAGTGCCAAACTTCTTTGTAATCTGATCAAAACTTCTTTATAATCTGATCAAACATATCACTTTCAATGGTTGCGGCTATTTTGATTATATCGCAAATGACATGGTGTCGCCGATTGGCCATGGTTAGGGAGGTAACTGGAAATTTTTAAAAATCGCCAGACGGGGCGCTGGTATCAAACCAGAAATGTCTAAGGTCGGCAGCAAGGGTTAACTTTGAAAGTTCGAGACTGTCGATAGTTAAGCTTTGAGTAGGAAGACGACCAGTATGTAATACCGTGGGATAAAGTCGTCGCCCTGTCCACCTGTTTTGTTTCTGTTGCAGAGCTTAAAGGGGCGCAGAGTATGTTGTTAGGCTCAAATATTTTAAACTTCGTAATTGGGGGTATTTTCTCGACAAGTAGTAGTTATTTCTGAAAATTTACATCTCAATGCTTATCAGTAACATAGTGACAATAAAAAGGATAAATCTCGAGATTTATGATCGAAAACCGGACAATGGTCCTCGTAAATGTCTAAAACGTAATTTCGGTAACTTATTTATGGCAGACACAACGAGAAATATGGGTTGGTATTGATAAGAAGTCATTTCACTGTTATACATGTAAAAAGAACGCAGAATTTCGACTTCGCAACATTTATATGGTCGTTTTTAATTTACAATGGAAAACAAGTATATATCATAATGTTGGTATCTAAGAGATAAATATGCAATTTTAGATAGACGATTTGAACTTCACGCAGGTCATATGGTATATAGGCTCAGCCACATACAAAATTAATGAAACATACTCTGTGTCACTTTAAAAACCGTTCATATGATCGTACATAACATTTGCATGTATTTCACCCACTAAATGAAGTGGTGATCGTTGATATTTTTCAGAAATCATTATATTTTCGTCTTCATGAAAACAAGTAGAATTTGGACTCTCTACAGGGATAGCTTAATTTCTGGATATGAACTAAAAAAGGCTCATCATATCCTTCTGAAACCCTCTTCAATGGTTTTATTCAAACTTTTTGTTTTATGATTACAAAAATATCTTGTACAAATTATTGGGGACCGGTTGAAACTTTCAACTTCTGATGACTTTTCTTTAGAGTTTATGATAAACCTTAATGGCTGACATGTGTATGGGGTTTTTACCAGGTAATTGATTAATTAAGATGTCATAATTTCGAAACTTTGATTCAGGATATTTTCTGTACAAATGATCAACAAGCATAACTTTACATTTTCTTGGCAGTTTCCTTCGTTATAGGTTATATATTTGTCAGCTTAAAAGAGACACATAGTTTGTTGTTGTAGTTAAATATGTCAAACCTCGTTAATTCATTAACGCCGAGACAGCTTCACGGCTCAACGCCTGGGCCACTGACCACATACGCTGCTCGCTGTAGCGAGACCAATTGGCTCAAAGCACTGGTCTTTTCGCGGGGCATTTGTGGGCGATAATAAAACGGACACTGTCTAGCCTTGTGCCATAAAGTCTTGATTGTTTTATAGTTTCACGGAGATAGATGCAGGTGCTGAATATTGATACTTTACCGGAATATAACATGTGATATTTCACCATTGAGTTTATATTTTACGGTTTGTGAATCTGTTTTCATTGACTCACCAAATAACATTGACAAGTAAACTGCATTTGATATCGCACCTTTCATATTGGTCAAGATGTTATGAGAGACGATTTCTTTTACTTATACCTAAACAGCAGTACTTAAAGAACAGCAAATAATAAACACAGACACACACTTACATATTATAATATGTATTGTATATACATAACCAAATATTACTTAAAAGCATTTCTCAATCTTCATGTTAGATTGCCTTTCTCAATCTACCACAGCAGTGATTTGATGGCGGCATATTGTTCACTACTTTGCAAGTACTAACACATAAACACATAACGTACCTCATATTTTAACATATGTTTATTTATATGCATTTTCATTTGTAAATACAAATACTGCATATCTACAAACCATGTTGAGTAGATACGGTGTGTCGGTATTTCAACCATCTGAATAATAATTAAGAAATCATGGAGATGATATCCCGATTTAAGAGAAAGCATGTAACATTAACGAATGTAATGATTATTAATATTGACCAAGTGATTTATTCTGTTGGGACGTTGTCAACTCTAATTATAATTTAACATGTATATGTATCCATTCAATGGCAGACAGGGTCGTGGATCTATGAAGCATATTGTAGAATTTAAAAAAAAACACGTACATGCTAAAACTATTATTGTTACAGGACAGCTACTGACCGCGCTTCATATAGGATGCGCTCAGCTAGTTCAGTAAAGTAATATTCGAACAAACTGTTATAGTAATAATATTATTCAAAGTAGAACAACACTGGCGTTCTAAATATTAATTACATGCAATTATGAAATTGATAGTTCATGACATGTCATCCCAAAGTGATGCATTCAAGAAGTAAAGTTAAAATCAAAGTGTAACTTTCAATAGCCTCAAATTCTTATCAAATGATTTATGAATACATGTACATAAATGTTAATAATAACGATTCCTCTCGTTTCGTCTTAGATATATGAATTCAAATAATATGTATCTAACAATGTTTCAAAATTGGTAACTTCACAAAGACTCGAATCGTTTCATCTGATTTAATAAACCTTCTTTTTAAAGTGTTTATTTTCCCTTCCAAGACCAACATATGCAAAATGTTTTCATTTACCAAACGTAGTATATTTTTGCACAAAGAGCAACGATTTTCATTTCTTATTGTTTTCCTGAGGATAGCATCTTATTTACGAAACTGTTATCTACACTAATGGATGCTAAACTTATTTTAAAATAAGTTCATTGTTATACTATACGACGGACGCACATACGCGGCTTTCGCTGAATAAGAGGTGGTTTCTATTAACGCACATGAGCGTCTCTCGCTGTGAGAAACTGCTAAATAATTGACGCTTATATGCGGCTCTCGCTGTGAGGATCTCATTATTTTGAGCATATACGCGTTAATGAGTTAATGGTGTTATTTTATCAAAAAGTAGTGGTTGTTTCATAAAAACAGAATCCAAACGCTCATTAGTTCAGTAAAGTGACCAGAAAGAGGTTACACTTGTGATTTGTGATCGAAAACTGGTTAATGGCTCGCCAATGACTCAAACGTAACTTTAAAAACTTTTTTTACAGAAGACACCCAGAAAACCATAGGTTGATAGTGTAAAGTGGGCTATCTACATAATATGCACGTTAATTTGTCACAGAATTTTGAAACATAATAACTTTGCCTGTGTTTAGATAAATATGCAAGTTTAGGGAGGTGATTTTAACTTAACTCAGGACATAAGGTATTTTTGATCTATTGTCACTTTCATCTTATCTCTCTATTCTAAATGGAGCTCTTTTCAAAAGACACTTTTGACAATGGGCCATTTTCAGGGCTTAAGTCATTTTCAGAATTATGAATGGGCCATTTCCCTTAGTAGCAATGGTAAAACTTTTAACTTAGATGGGCCATATTTTTCCCAATCCACGTTAATGAATTCACGTAAATGTGAAACCATCACAATTCTGGAACGATTT
Source organism: Phorcus lineatus (assembly GCA_921293015.1). Classification (NCBI taxonomy): domain Eukaryota; kingdom Metazoa; phylum Mollusca; class Gastropoda; order Trochida; family Trochidae; genus Phorcus; species Phorcus lineatus. The sequence goes on from OV121093.1 coordinate 40,414,378, forward strand.
TAACTCTTGATGAACAACTATTTACCTAAAAATAAACAACGAATGTTACTAAATCTATTACTAAATCAAATCCGCATAGCTGCCCAATATCAAAATAAATAAATTTGTGTAATATTAAAAATGATGTTCCCCAACAATATCAGCAATGACATTGAAACATTCCATCAAAAATGTATTTCACTTATTCCAACTTTTAGTTATTTGTCATATTTGCTTTATTTTCCTGAACATTCTTGACAACTGACTTTGTAACTGTATACAGGAACAACTAAAAACGTATCCAATAAAATAGAAATTTGAAATCTGATATGACTCAATGTTCAATTGCCCTTCGTGATCAACATGGCAGTCCTCCAAAACTGAATTGCATCACATTTAACCACTCCCAGCAGCAAGATATGCAATCTCCTGATCAAAGAATCTATGATATACCATACCTTAACCTTAGCAAATGCGACCTAAAACTTTAATACATACTTCAAGAAATTCACATGTAGAAGTCCTTGTGATTTTGGACCGAGAAGTGACCAAATAACCCCTCTTATTTTGGTCACCCGACCTTCCGTAATTGCTGACAGTGGTGTATATATATGTTATTTTATCAAACACTACTTTTTGATATATGGGCTGATAAAAAAGAAGGATATCTTTATAAGTTGTTTTTTAGGGTAAAACACCATCTGACCTCTATTTGCTCTCTGAAGGACCAACCCTTTGAAAAAACCTCATTTGAAGTCCTCATTTTTGTGACCTGATGATATGCACATTCAAGATCAAATTGCATGGTCACGAGTTGTGAAATCATTAAAAAATAAAGATAAAAATTGTGTTAAGTCGACCTAGTAATAGTAATGACATGACTTAAATTCTTGACATCACTGTTCTATAGATGTTGAGACGGCAGAACAGAGAAAGGCAAATTCCTATGTTTTTGGGCTGCTCTGGCTGTTTTTGTGGTGTCCGGTAAACGCCAATCTGGTTTGAATATGATTTGTGGATTTCAGTTTTAAAAAGCAGGTTTTAGCAAGGTTCTAAATATACCTCACTTGTGAAGTCCTTTCTCAGTAAGTGTAATGTTGCTGCTGTTCATTCGGTCATGTTTTGTTCAAATTATCACTGATAAGTTTTTTCTCTCCTTCGCTTAGCTGTTTATTAACTTTCACAAGTTGAATCAAGGATACAGTGGAGATATGTCAGACTCTCTTGCAAGACATTGACATTTGTTTTTGTCATTCAGTTTATGTGATGAATGTGTCGGCGTTACGTTGACTCTGTGCTCCTGAATTTTTAAACTTCATTATTCTACCACAAAAAACAAGGGCGTGGCAAGGGAGCAACTCTAGGGTGGTTACAAATGTTGATAGCTGTGTAAACGTAAAGCTATTATACGCGTTCATCCCAAATTCATGCCTGTAGCGCTAACAGTAAGACACATTTTATCTTATTCTCATGCATGTATTCAGAAGACCAACCTAAAGCTTATCTCGATGTGCTTCTGTGTACTGGTGTTAAGATCTGTATTAAACACAATGCATGGCCTCAAACAGTTCTGTAAAGGGGCAGGGAAAATTAGGTTGTTTAATTGGGGAAGTATATTTTCCCGCCAAAAATAAAAACACTTTTCTGAGCTTATGTGCTTATGTGAGAGGTATTTCAAGTGAAAGTGTACAAGTTTTGATAATGATGATGATGGAGATAATGGATTTGAAACCAAATTGATACTCCTTCTTAATGATGTGATGGTTTAAAACCACTGGCGACCTTTGTAGACTCCAGCTTACATAGTTAGAACAACTAGTTTTTTCCTTACATAATTATGTTTCTTCTTATATTTTCTCTATTTACTGTCAACAACTTTCTATCCTCCAGCTTGAATGTTGACCTGAATGTAAGGTTCAAGGTTCACAGACTGCAATTGCTAGGAAACTTGTTTCTGTACTCTTTTCAAGACCATGGTCTTATATCTACAGCATTCAATGACAAAACTTCCATTCTTTCCAGTATCATGTTAACATTTTGCAGTTGTTAGGAACCCCTAACTGAAGCAAGTTTGTTTGAAATATAATTGTTATGTATGTTAATTTCACAGTCAATAATTTGCAATTGTTTTATCTTTACGAATGTCACTTTGTTTTGCAGTGACAGGACCAGACCCTGCCCATGACATTTTAGGTAGTATATTTGTATATATTTGTTTTTATATTAAATTATTAGTTTATAACTGTTTCACTGCTGGCATGTTTGAATCACTGACTAACAGCAACTTTTACGGGGGAGGGGGTTATTATAATTGGCACCATTCGCCTAACTGTTTCAAATTGTGTCCTGTTCATTGCTTTGTTACTAAGCAAGTATTTCAATTGAGATTTGTCATGAAAGTTATGACTCCTTAAAAATACTTGTAACAAGTCCTGTCCTGTTTCTAACTTCTTTACCATTTTTCTAACTTAGATCAAATTTGGTATGTAGTTATTTTTGATAGTATTTGAAAGGTCAATAACAATATCATGTAAATGAGGCTAATGATTTCTGCTTCTGTGCGTTCGTAGATTTTTATTTTAGACTATAAGCATGAAAACTTATAATTTGGCGTTTTGATATAAAAATATTATATTCTGAAGATTAGAAAAAATGCTAATGCTAAAATTGTGCATAAAACCTGATACTGAAAGATATTGAGTGTGGGCCCAATATAATTACTTAGCAAGAAAACTGTAATGATCCATGTAATGTAGCTTTCTGGCTCTGACCTATCAGATATAACCAAAACATGTCCAAATCCAGATGCCAATTAGAAGAATTTTCAAATTCGCCTTTACATAAAATATGATTTGTCTGTGTACCTAAATGAATTAACATACAACTTAAATTTTCCATGTATAGCGACATTAGGGAAGGATAAACTTACATTCAATTAGGAGATAAACATACTTTAAATTAAATTTAGAGCTATTATAATTCCGTTATATGCCTCTGATTTCCAAACACAGTATGTTTAACTCCATTCTACCATAACAACAATTTATATTTCAACTATATTCTTTCGAGTTAGCTCGATTGTGCTGTGTCATCGATGCCCGTGCACGATTTCCACGGACAGACATTAATACAGAGATGACGTCCTTGAGAATCTCGAATAACGTTACTTAAGTAAGCCTCGGACATTACCGACAATTTCCAATTGCTTTCAAGAGAGCTCACTTTTTTTCAGTCCACGTTAGTATCTCTCGACCAGCGTCGCGTTAGGAATAATTTCTGCAATATTTTAATTTTTTAAGTCGGTATTAAGGCATTGATGTTTTGAATAAACTTATTAGGTGAGTGCAATTTTAAGTTTTATGAAATTTGTGTGATATTTTTTCCGTCTCTGTTTCAAACCATCACCAGCCTAGCCCTTACGCCGGCGCCGTGTTATTGAATGCCTGCCTTCATGAACTGTCGGGGTTTCACCGTGTTTGACCGCGTTACGAAGTTGCATACGTTTATTAAATTGGAATTTTACTATCGCGAAATGTTAATCACAATAATGTTATCTTTTGTAAAAATGTCCGGTAGACAAGTACTTAGACAATATTGTTGCTAGACAACTAGAGAATTCTTGCGCGTTAGACGAAGTAAACAGAAGACTGTATAACCAGATTATACACCCTCTGATTTTTCAAAGCAGCCAATCAGAATTGGGTATTTTGCACAGTTATGGTAGAATACAAATTTACAGAAATATTAAGTTGATTCATTTCCTTATATCGCCATATATTACTCCCATTCATCAAGAATGGAAAAATTCCTATATAAAATATCTTAATGCATCACAATTTGTTTCATCATATTTACAAAAGAAGAATAACAATTTGTAAGCTTGTTCTAAATAACTAAATGCTATTGGCCACACAAGTTATTGTGTCATGGTACATGTAAATGGATTGATGTATAACTGTAACTATCATTCCATTTAATAAAATTCTGACATTGATGTCATTTTGCAGCAAAAACAAAAGCGAAAATGCAAACCCTGACGTCTGGTATGATCCACGTATCGGCTGTAGATAAAGTGGTTGGTATGCTGGAGAGTGGGAGGAACTGGGTGACTATAACAGGTAACGCTGGTGATGGGAAGACTACACTGGGTTACCTTGTGCTGAAAGAACTTTGTGAGAAGATAAGTGCATACAGCATTGAAGAGCCTGAAAATTGCACTCTGCTATTAAGGTTGAATACACGTCGCGTGATAATGCTAGATGACAGATTTGGTGCCTTCACGTCCGACAAGGTCCTCATTGATAAATGGAAGAATGTGTTGAACGATATACATAAACATTTTGCTACTCCTGGAAATCAAATAAAAGTAATATTTATCAGCAGAAAAAATGTGATGAATGAAGCTCGGGATTATCTGGGTCATTTCCGAGACTCAATCCTGGATCCTGAAAATGTTGTAGACCTAAGCTCATTGAAGATCAAAGACGAACGGCTAGAAATACTTGATCACTATTTGAAACTAGGTCAACTGAACGTAAGTCCAGAAGTAAAACAGAGAGTAGTTGACCTTAACATTGCTCACGGTTTTCCCCACTGTTGCATGATGTACCCGAAACTGAAAGCCAAGAAAAGTGACCTTGACATTGAGGAGTTCTTTAAGACGTCTCTAAATTTCCTTAATATAACAACGGTGAATTTGTATGCAGAAAACTGCAAAGATCTTTTTAAACTAATGATAATGAACAATGGAGAGTTTAATGCCTATTCTGTTGATGATGATGCACGACGAGAGTCGCTACTGAAGGTTGAACGAGAGCAAGAAGGAAGTTACATCACTGTGTGGGAAAATGGTGTTTGCAGATTTGCTCATCCGTCAATCTATGAGAGTGTACTGAGTGTTATATGTGATACAGACCCGTTGTTTTGTGTGAAGTATGCACTTCACTCTGTCATCAGACAGAAACTTATTCTCACATCAGATGAAAAACAGAAGTCGCCAACACGAATCAATGTTAAACCTGTACCAGCAGTACTTAGAGCTCTAGCCGAAAGGTTCCAGCAAGATTTTCTGCAAGGAGACTACACGGTTTTTGGTCTCAGATTTTGTGATAACGAGGATTTCTGTAAGGAACTGGTGGCGTCCTGTGTGTTTTCTGGGAAATATAGGAAACAAGGAGAAACAACCAAACAGGTAAGTTGTACTGAATATGTGTAGAGCGGGTTAAGCAGACACGCGTTACTTAATAATGCATTTTAAATGCCACTTGCTTAGATTTCAGTTAAGGAAAAGACGATTAACTCCCTGAGAACTTATTCCGGCCAGAAATCACACGTCCATTGGATGCAAGTGATAAGCTTTCCTGTAGTTAGGCTTGAATTTCTAATTTGTAACTGCACTTAAGGGTGTTCGGCTACTGCCACTGAGAAAATATGGATAAGGGTAGTACCCTGACAGATATCTTTTTTTTTCAATTATTATATGAGGGAATTGGAATAAACAACGATTTATCTAAAGTATTAAAAGGCATGAGGGAGGTTAGGTTATTACTTAGAATATCTAACTAGCTATGCATAAGATGAATTGTCAGTCTAAAGTTTACTCTATTACAATTAAGAATACATTGAAAAAAACAAGTGACTATCAGAAATTAACTGCATAATTGCTTTTCACGTTTATCTTAGTTTGCAAGAACATGTCAATAGCGTTTGGCTGCGCAGTATCTCTACAAGATAATACACCGTCGATAAGTGTTTCACATATTTATGGCTTATGTTTATTACATAATATCAAAAGAGTACACATTACTCACTTTTACAAAAGGGTTAATAAGTTATTACCCATCCAACGTTTGCAACAATGTTAACACCACTGCATGTGTATGGCGGATATATATATATATATATATATATATATATATATATATATATATATATATATATATATATATATATATGTATCATCCCAACTTGGGATCGCGTCCCATCTTAAGATGGGAGGCGTACCAACTTGGAATTCCAAGTTGGGACGTCCCATCTTGAGATGGGACGGCAGTGACTTTGACATGTTCATAATATCCTTATTCTAATGTTGAATTTAGTAATAACATGTTAACATGTATTATTTAGATAAGCGCTTTAAGGACATCGAAAGATATTTTGATTTTATGTTGATTTTCACGACTTTTTGGCTATATATATCTATCATCGCATACGAGTCTTTCATCAAAGCCCAATACGATTTCAAAAGTAATTCTTATACAAAATCTTATGAAATATTTCATTATATTCTTAAATATATTTAATTATGACAGCATGTTAAGCAAATAAAAAAAGAAATTATATTCAATTATACACTGAAAGCCTACTCTTAGTGAATACCAAGAATGCTAATCTAATGCCTTGTAATCAGTTCAATTTCTTACACATAAACCGTTCCGTTAAGCAAGATTCCAATGTACTTATTGTGTTTGATAGTCGAATCTAAAAGTGTATGTTTTTTTAAGCATAATTCACAAACACTAACCTATAAGAGGCGTTCCGTCAATGCTTATAAGATGTCCAGTAAATAATTCCAGTTATGCCTCCTCATATTTCCGATCGAACCTGATCTGATCAGTGTCGTGATGCAAATGGCAAACATACCTGCTTGGTAGTTCAGAGATGGGTGTGGGGTGGGTGGAGGGGGGGGGATGTCCGAAAGAAGGGATTTTGGTAAACATCCGGTTCGGTTATGACACCAATACCTGTGTGTCACCTTCCAATTAGTGATAAGAATGGGTGCCAATTGTACATGAGCATGCTTGTAACACTACAAAGGTACACGCCGAGCGTTTGTTGTTTTTGTCAATGATCATCATTCATATTTATCAAGGCATTTGCCCCTATCGGCAATATCTCTGATAGGTGGAAGCAGACCAAAAATAACAACAAATGTTTATGTTTATTGTTATTGTATCCGATGAAAGTTGTTTTACTACTAATACGTTAATCAACTGATCCGTACATAAGTCAAATGAGATGAGTAGGTGAGAGGGAAGAATTACATTTCAGTCTAAAATTGTTATCATATTGTGTACTTAACTAATCGTTTTGTTATCTTTAAATATGCTTCTTAACATGTCCTCCGAAAAAAGGCATTAGGTTTGTAAATACACATCAATGAAGTTTTATTGATATACTAAGACTTATCGAGTTATTTTGTGCTGACATACATGTACTAATGTAATATCCTCAGAGGACTAAATGATTCATATTGTTATTGCTTATACAAATTTGATATAGAAGCTGTCATTTATATACAGATTTGATATTGAAACTGTCATTGCTTATTGCAAAATATTCGATATTTCATTGTATGAAAATCTGAAATATGTGTAATCGTATAATGGTTAGTAAGTTTATTTCTATGATTTAAATGGGATTTCATTTCAACAAAACACGTGTTACACAAAATTCAGAATATATATACACAAAGAAAAAAGGATTAGCAAACAGGCAGCAAATGCTTATATAAATTCTTTTCCTGAAACAAACATAAAACGATTTAGATATCAAGTACATTGGTGGAAATATACATTTGCAATTATTCTTACTAAACTCAAATTTATATTAAGCTTTGTCTACCTTACATTTTTTGTACAAAGTTTAGGAAAGAGCTTTAGAAATCGATTGGTATCGTTTATGAAATGATAAGTATATATTATTAGGAATTCGTTAACACTCTGTGACAAGATAGATTTTAGTATATTGATATGAGTTACGAGGGAATATTCAAACCCTAAGGTTGGCACTATTTAAAAATATCTAAAATGTTGGGGAACCAGGCTTCTTAATTTCTTTTACATTTGATACAATCAACCAAGTCGCCAAGTAGATAAACAAGATAATACTTTGTTAAAACAACATGGGGTTTTGGTGTCTCCATATGTTGTTTTAGCCTAACAGTTCCTAGGGTCGGCAAATTGGTGTCCAATCATCCGTTCTCTGTCACGCCAAGTTGACACATAAACATATTCCGTCCATTCAGTGCTGCATTGTAACAATGAAGAGTACCTTAATTTCTGTTTATAGGAAGTTTTTGCATGGATTATTCATTTCTCTGTATCAGGTACGTTTTTTAATTACATATTTTTGAAAAAGCAATTTATCACTAGTATTGTAAAACTTGGATCTATATTAGAATAACTTCATATCTTTGATTGTTAATAGTTTATACCACCTTTCTGTAAATAAACTAATATACAAAGATGTCTCTGTGATGTCAGCTGTTCGATCTACGCATGTATTGGTCGTTTGAAAAATGCTGAAAACTAAATCTAAATATAAATCTATACATTGATCTGATTTTGTTATGTCGCTTAACAAATGAGATTCAATCAGTAATCAAATGTGACTTTAAATAAATATTTGAGTAGTGTTAAATCGTTCGTACTAGATAACATATGAAACCGAGTGAAAAAGTGAAGTAAATGAACATCAAATCAAATTTTCTTCGTAGGTGTGAAAAGAATATAACAAAACTATGTAAAAACATGTTTTACTGACACAAATCATTATAAAATATGAATATTATTAACATGTTTTAATATCCTTAAGATGGGGCCGATCCGCAGTTGGGATGATACATATACATGATGGACGGGACATTATAAATCAGTTTACTGTTTCGCTTAAATGCAGCGGAAATGCTCCACCAACACAATTGCCATTTCATAAAAGAAGCAGTATCGTCGCGTTGTAGTTGCTTTTATTCTTATTTCGTCTATGTTTAAGAAGTAATTAAGTTCTCACAATGTAACATTCAGCTTCCCGTCTATGTCGGTTCACAAAGACCTACATCATGGAAAATTTATAATCAATTCAGAGTACATTTCATTTGAAATTACAACTTATGTATAAACATCCATCTTCTTTATCATTGTAATTAAAATCACAGCACCACACACAATAAATATACCTTTTTATCCCCTCACAAGTTGATAGGTTAGTTCTTTCATATGCATACACACTCATACACTTCTGTACTAGATATAGGAAAAGAAAACTAAAAACACGTTTAAAGAAATGAAATTTTTAAACACAAAAAGGGTGATAGACAAGGAAATTATTTGATGAAAGGAATTGCATGATTAGTGTGGATGAATAACAATTATCATGATTTGAATAGAAAAAAATAACAATATTTCAACATTTAGCAATTTTCGAAAAAGGTTTACTGTAAAGGCACTTATCACTGTAACACATTGTGCAACTTTATTCCTTTTAGGGTGAGATTAATCTTATATGATTTGATTAAGATTACAATTTAAAACAGTTGTATAATATAGACAGCGCGTTACGTGCTTGCATGTTTTTGAAGACATCCCTCGCTACTCAACCCCTACATTGTAGTACTATAAAGTTATTTTGAAATTTATGACTATTAAATGACCTAACATCGTCAAATTATGCACTGAATTTGTTTTAACGTTACAGAAATTATCTTAATAATACGCAAAACTTGTATTTTGGAAATGTATTAAGACAATCCCGAAACTTCTTCATTTAGGCTTCTGGTTGTGCATACATAGTTTACAACTGTCACCTTTCATTCTATTTAATTCCGTAAATATTGTATTAACATGATTGGTCATTCCATAATTTTTTTGATTTAAGCTTCCAAGCCGTAAGCTAGCTATATATATATATATATATATATATATATATATATATATATATATATATATATATATATCCTTTTTCTGAGTGTCACAAAAACACAATGTGAAATTATCAGTATGAGTTACATTTGTATTAAAGTTGACGTTGACGATGATGATTATATTATCATTATTCTTATTCTTATTATTTTTATTACTATTATTATTAATTATTCCCAAAAGAATCAACAGAATGAATTACCTGTGTGTTACCTATTATGAATGAATGAATGATCTTTATTTCCTCCATAAAATGAAGAGTAAAATAAATATCTCAGAACAAGTTATTGTTATTATTTACATGAACATATTGAAATGTAATCTCACAAATAGGTTTATAGATACAACAGTGATTGTAGGTTCATGAGCTGACACATTTAGCTGTTCTGATAATTTAAGCAGCGTCAGGTTTTCTATGAGCGGTGTAATTCCACCTAGCACTGTGGTAATCTTAATTAATCATCATCACAACATTCGGAACAAAGGAAGTCAGCGTTCAATTAGAGTTACTTGCCCCTTGATTATATAATTAATGCGCGAAGTTGTTCCTTTGTTCGATACGTTTTTGTTATATACACTGAAAACGGACAATGCAGCCAGACATGAGTGTTCAAAGTTTGAATGAAGATTCAACGTTACAAATGAACTATTCAGACCAGGGAATCAACATTTTGCAAGGTAAGATTTGGTTCAATACACGCGACGTCACAAAGTTATGATGATATAACGAACTCAGTTAATAATGAAAATAAAGATTAAATAATAGAATGTTTTGTCGACCTGACATACCATGAAGCAAAGAACAATACTTGGTCAAAACTACAGTTCGAATATTTCAGGCTACTCTTACAAAAACATTCATATTGATAATTGTTGTTTGGATTAGATAAATCTTGTAAACAGTGTTAATTCGTCAATTAATCAAATAATCATTTATAAGTTCTGTACTTTAAGCTATGAGGATTTCAATTAAATTTTTGTAATGTTTTATGCTGATCCATTATTCACTTATTTCATTAAATTATTTATGCTACGCTAAAAGGACAGTTGCACGTCTGCACGAAAACATTAGCCATGACAGTCCCAAGAAACAGCAAAAAGGCCTCACCAAACATGATCTCAAAAGTTTATGTAAGTTATCGTTTGATATTAAACTAAAGATAATTAATTTTTTAAGGTTGCATTTGCTGATTGCATTTTTATGGGGTCATAACCAAAGCATTGTCAACAACTTCATATATATACTTATTGAATCGTATGCAGCTTTGTAATTATATTTAAACATCCATTTTTATGTGGCAAAGTTATTACTAATCTAGCTACCAAAAAAGCCTCAGATAATTAAATTAATTAAATTTTTGATCAACTGCTGCTGTCATAATTATATTTGATAGCAGAGGACATTTGGATGAGATTCCTTATTTGAAGTTCTTCACTTGAATTCAGTAGAACAGTTAGTGTAGCATTTCTCACTCTTCTTTTTAGTTGAAGAATGATGACCTGACGAGCTGCCACAAGGAATCACCCCGACTACTGATTGTCACCAACAAGTCCCTCACCTACTTTGATCATCATGTGCCCCTAGCTATAGCTCTTAAGTTTGTTGGTGTCGCTTCCCATCTGTAATCTGTTTAATTTTGATCAGGTCAAATTTTGCTGTGAAACAAATAGATATTGTGAACCTATCATATGTCTTATCTTTTCATTTATCCTTTGTATTTTTAGCATATTTTCACATTTGCAAGTTACTTTATAGTATATTGCATAATTTTTTAAACTAACTTTAGAATCCTTTTGATACAAAATCACATTTTATATTTTTCATAAAATTATCGGTTATCAGTTATTGACTTCAAGTATTTAAGGTGTTAAATTAACTTATTTCATCAAAATGTCTTAATATTCTTTCTGTCATATGGTGAGGTGCTAGAAGGTTGTTTATGAACTAAAGAAAAAACTACTATTCAATTTATTGCCATTTGTGATTGTTGTATGTTTGCATTTCTATTTGTTTCTAGTCTTGAATATCTTAGAAAATATTTAGTTTAATAGTTTACAAAATCGTTAATACCAAAACACCTGTCGCAACATGTTTTAAATTGTAAAATTTTTCACAACAGGTTTAATACAATAATACTTTTCACAACATGTTTAGAATCAAAACACTTTCTTAACATGTTCTTACCAAAAATGTGTTTTGATATTAAACACTTTATGGAATGTGTTTGAGATTTAAACATGTTTTGAAATTCCATGTGTTTAAAAAAACAGGACAAGCTATGTGTTTGGGTTTGTGTTTATATCCAAGCACCATTTTTGCAGTGTATGCCAGTCGAAAGATCTATAGGTTTTGATTTTTCTCTTTTAGCAGAGTCTGTCATTTTGTAAATGACTGAACACAAAAACACAAAAATCATTCACAAAATACGGAAGAAAGTTATTCTGTGATATCAAAAATATATTCACATTAATTCATCTGTTCTATGAATTGAAAAAGGAATCAGCAGAAACAGTAAGTTAAAACCATAACGGGTTATGTTGGCGTAGCTGCGATGAACTTGTTAACTGTCATATATCACAATTTCTCAACTTTGATATGACGTTGAACAAGACGTTTGTAATGATATAAAGTTACAAATGCTCATGACGTCATATAACGACTGCGTACAAACGAGTACTTGGCCGCCATGTTTGACGTCGCCGTAGGGAATCAACGTTTGCATTGCGTGCTGTTGGCACTGGCGTCTCTCCGATCCTTCCTAAAGTTACAACTTTTTTGCATACTTTGAGTTTCTATCATAAGAATTTTACACAATCTACGCACTTCTGATTTATGATCATTATTACGATAAATAGCCTAGATCTCCTCGCAAAGAGGAGCATGTAATACAAAATAAGAAGCAAATAGCATACTGCTGTATGTCCTATAACATTATTTAACAGCGAACTGACTATCTAAGTTTTCCATGGTTAAGACATTTTTAGTAATTTCACATCCATTTAACCGACGGTATCATTGCTAGGCAGTTTTAATGTCGCCGGCCCGGGTCCAGAAACACGGTCAAACTCCTTACAGTGTTACGGCATAGCATTACGTTTTTGATGACGCATCGTCTGTCACAAGTGGTGCACGGAGTTTGAAAGGTATTTCAATCAGCTGTTTGCGAATTCACCGAGTGCAGGCTTTGTGTTCGACGTTCAGTTCCATTGTTTATAAGATGATGATGCAGTGCGTCTTGTTAACCTAACTATTTATAATATTTGAATAAAGGATCCTTCTTCTCGCGGGTGCGTAGCTTTACCCGCGATCACTGTGATTACTTTGATTACAGAATAAATTGAATACTTTACACATTTGTATTTCATATAAACAATGCAAATGTACTGTGACCAGTATTTCTAAATAAATTGCACAGCCAGTTAACCAGGTGTTCATCTCTTTTATTCCAAGATTAAATTCATTGGACATTTATGATGGCAAGTATTCAAATGAGATGTGTTGATTGTGGTAAAAGCTGAAAGATACAATAAAATCTAATTACCTAAATGAATTTAACATTCCAAAATACTATTTCTCTAAAATCATTAAAACTTTGCTTGCTAATTACGCTAGATAATTTCTACAACTAGTAAATATTTTACGAGTGCTTCAAATTTTACTATTTCAAATCTTGAGCTGACTATTAACTTAGATTTAAAGCTAAATTTCAATCATTTAACTGGCAATTATACATTTAAATGGGGTACTATTTCATCTATACTAACTCTTCAACACTTTCACCATGGGGACTGTAAACTTGTTTCTTTTAAATCTATTAAAACTCGGAATTAGTAATTCTGTAAAAAAAAGCACATGGTGCTGTCAAGATTTTCTATTTTAACTCTAGAACTGAAGATTGCGAAGGGGAGGTAATTTAAAATTTGCTTTCTCTTTCACTGAATTCTGTATAACTGTTTAGTATCAAAAGGATGGTATTCTTCACTGAAGCTTGACACTGGTGCCCAGCAGGCACATAGACGTCTATTAGACGTCTATTAGACGTCTAGCCTAGACGTCTATTAGACGTCTAAATATAGTCTAATCTGTGGGACTAGAAAGACGTCTAAGCCTAGACGTCTATTAGACGTCTAAAGGTAGACGTCTATTAGACGTATATTAGACGTCTTTTAGACGTATATTAGACGTCTATTAGACGTATATTAGACGTCTTTTAGACGTATATTAGACGTCTATTAGACGTATATTAGACGTCTTTTAGACGTTTATTAGACGTTTTTTAAACATTTATTAGACGTCTAGTAGACGTCTTTTAGACGTTTGTTAGACCTACATTAAACCTCTATTAGAAGTGTAAATACCTCCCAAAATATTTAACAGAAGTCTGAAAAAAGTTTAACACATGTCCTTTAGTGGTTGTGTTATACCCCAGTATAATAATGTTATGCAGTGGGAACTTCATCAGGTTTCAGAGCTTCAAACAAAAACCTGTATTTTGTAAGGCACAATTGCATATTTTAGATGAAAATGGATACAATTAAGCCCAATTATTTCACATTTAAAACAATATAATGACTAATAATGGATATCATTTTAGAATTTGATATGGTAACTTAATTTCATGTTTAGGTTTACATTTTCTTATGAATAGATTCAAAATTTTCAGATTAAGTAATGAGCAATTGTGCCTTGAAAATAAGCAAGAAAAAAGCTCAAATAAGATGAAATATTTATTCAATATAAAAATCTATTTAATGCAATCAACGTATATATTGTAATAATACAAAAATATTTTCTTTAATATGTTTTGAAAAATTAACTTTACTTAGAATCAGATTTGTCAAATCTTCATATCACTGTCCAAAGCTGAAGATTAATTCTTAAAGTATGAATGTCCTGATTTAAGGCCATTTTCTCCCTGCACCCTCGAAGAGCATCTTAAAAGAATTCCGCTGTTCTTGAGAATTGTATCCTTGACTGCCTCCTTGTAAGAGATTTGTCAAAGTATCTGAAAATAAATTGAAACCTTAATTGTTATCTAAACTCATGATCATGGTCAACATTTGTACCTATATATTCAGATTCAAATAAAAATGTATGTTAACACTGTTAAATATTTGGTAAGCTACGTGTCCTGAAAAATTCAATATAAATGTATACACAGACACCAAATGAAACCATTTTACTAACAAGAAACTAATAATAGTTGAATCTACGTCATAAGTCAACTATTATAAAAAGGTTTCTATTGCAGTGAATTTAAAATACAGTTATCTGAAAATTAAAATGTTCCACACTGAATCAGTTTCTCTGCATTTAATAAGGGTGTCATAATAATTAATATTCCACTATGAAAGTTCGGGTAACAAAATACAAATTATTGTTATCTCAATTTATGATTTTGTACATTTGTACCTATATGTTCAGATGCAAATCAAAATATATGTTAACACTGTTAATTATTTGGTAAGCTACGTGTCCAGAAAAAAATGATTTAATAAAAACATAAACATATATACAGACACCAAATGAAACTTATATATTACTAACTAGAAACTAATAATAGTTGAATCTAAAAAGGTTTCTTTTGCAGTGAATTAAAATGACAGTTATCTGAAAATGAAAATGTTCCACACTGAATCAGGTTCTCTGCATTTGATAAGGGTGTATTAATCATTTATATTCCACTATGAAAGTTCGGGTAACAGAAAACCTAGGGAAAGAATTTGGTCATGAATTATTTGGTTTCATTAAAAAAATAGAGAAAGCTATATTTTCCTTCAAATATGTATACTAACACACTACACACATATTTTGAAGTAGCATCACAAAATTACGAGCTGAAAGTTATTTATGGAAGAGGCTGTACATACCATCAGATGCACGAGCATTGAAAACAAAGGAAAGATACCGACGAATGAGAATCTTGATTACCGACAAGGTAAAACTAATTAGCGTGTCCTATATACAGTAAACATAGTCTTACCTAAACTGTGGACGAAAAAATCCGTAAGGAACACCACTTCAGATGCGTTGATATCGAGAAATTCCATCTCTTTTGAGAACAAAGGATTGAAAATGGCGCCTAATTAAAGCTGATGTAAGGGTCGCAACTCTGCATGGCCCAGAGCACTGCATTGACTACAATTTCGATCTGGATTGAAGTTCGAATCTCTTCACCCAGAACATTTCATAATTTTTCTTCTTATAAATTTGTACTTTTGATAAATATTAATTACATTTGAGTGTTATATATTATTTGATGCAAATATTTTCTTTACCTACAAGATATATTGTACTATTCATGTAAAGTGACAGAAATCTTTCAATGTTTAATACCTAATTTTGGAAAGGTTTGTTTATATTCAATAAGCAAAGGAAACATCTTTCAAACTGAAATATCAAAGCATTATAATAAAATTGTATGAAAGTGCAGGTCTATCTTAAGACGTCTTTTAGACGTCTATTCAACGTCTAGGCTTAGACGTCTAAATGAAGACGTCGAATAGACGTCTATTCTAAGCCAATTTAGACCTAATTTAGACGTCTAAAAGACGTCTTGTGCCTGCTGGGGTGAAGACTTCTGAGTTAGGAGTACAGCAGGCTTAGCACACTGGGGTTGTCAGCATCTGTGGATACACTAACAATTGTACGGTTGTTGATTATTGCACTAACCTCAGCAATAAGTGTAACTAAGACATCATGAGTGAGGGATGTCGCACCAACTCCGGTGAACATGGAGTTAAGAATATTTCTACAAGTTCCTATCATACGTTCCCAGGCGCCATCCATGTGTGACGCGTGGGGAGGATTGAAAATTCAGTCAATTCTATTGGCTTTCATGAAGGATTTCACATGTCTGTCTTCAATGTTTGATATTCAATTTACTCACAAAACCAATGAAATTTGTCCCTCGATCTGATCGTAGTTGCTTTACTTCACCTCTGATTGCTATAAATCTCCTCAAGGCGTTGATAAACGCTGACGTGCTCATTTCATCAACAACCTCTAAATGGACTGCTCTTGTAACCATGCATAAGAACAAGATTACCCATCTCTTAGAATTGGCATAGCCGCCTCTCATTCTGCGAGCGACTATGTTCCATGGTCCAAATGTGTCTAGACCTACATGTGTAAAGGGAGGACTTCCTTCAAGACGATCATTAGGAAGATCAGCCATTTTTGGAGGCTCTGTTCTACCTCTCAGTTTCCTACAAGTTACACACTGATGTTTGAGGGATGAGATTAATCTTTTCACACCTTTTATCCAATAGCCTGCAGATCTAACAGCTCCCTCAGTGAGTTGTCTCCCTTGATGTCTAATCTCGTCATGGAAGTGTTGAATGAGGATTTTAGATACATGCGCTGTCCTTGGTAGAATTAGGGGGTTCCTAATGCCTAGGTCAAGCTCTGTATTCCTGTTTAGATGACCACCAACATGGAGCAGTTCATCCGAATCGAGATATGGATTCAATGAGGCGAGCGGACTATCTTTAGGAATTGCCTTCTCACTCCTCAGGCATTGAATTTCTTTTGAAAAACACTCATCCTGAACTTCATGTATAACTTCTCACTTTCTGTATACAAAGAGACACTCATCTGTCCTTGTTTTCTATTATGATGACACCTCGCCACGTGCTTCAGCTTGGCAACAGCGTTCACAAGATTCATCCAGGAAGAGAATCGCTGAAATCTATCAGTCCCTATTCCATGAGGACCAGTTGTACAGCGGTTATGTTCTGTCACAACTTCTGTTTCTTCTAATTCTGTATGATTTCTATCTGCTACGTCTGTTTCTGTTGCAAGTATGTTTGTACTCTGCAGTCCTTTGAGCCATTTGCTTTCCGCAAGGTAAACTGCATTGAGAGTTCTCGTACCATCATCAGCTGGATTCCTGTTTGTTGGAACATAATTCCACTGGTCTGATTTTGAGAGTGTAAGAATCTTGGAAATTCTATTTGATACATATACCTGGAACCGCTTTGTTCTGTTTCTGAGACAACCTAGTACTATTTTGCTATCCGAATAGAAACATACTTTTGATGGCTTGATTTGAAGACTTTCACAGACAGTGTGAGCCAACTCAACTGCTATCACTGCTGCACACAGTTCTAGGCGAGGGATGGTGTGATACCAGAAGAAACGAAGAAAGTTTCTGTACTGTTCATCGACTTGAAAGCAATAAAACATCTCTTCTATATCGCCCATAGAAGCGATGCGTTCTTTGCGGAAGGAAAGGAGAACATGGAGGAGTCTGTTCATAAGATGTGGGCCTTGCATAAGGATGCTATTCAAAGAGAGTCCTTCATATGCGGCAGATGCGTCAAACACACCTTTGATCTGTTCGGTTTTTTTTGGATGCCTCACTCCAAATAGAGGCAAATACCAAGCTTCTCTGCTTCTATCAACTACAGGAGCCACTTCTGCATGTCCAGCTGTTATGATACTGTCCATGAATTCAAGCATCTGTTTTTCTTATTATTGTCCTTACTCAGACTGGCATGTAGAGCCCTGGATCTCTGTTGTGCTTGTGGTCTGTTATTTGGGAGAATAGGTCGTGGATTACGTAGAGGTAGAGGAGCAGTCCGATATCCACTGTCAGTTCTCTGCATATTGTTGTCCATGATATTTAGGAACTGGCGATCTTCAGTTGACAATCCAGGTTTATTGTCTTCTTTCGTGACCTTGAAAACGTCAAATTCAGGAAGTCTTTCAACTAAATCTTCTATGACTAGAAATCTGTTTGAACATGGTTTCAACAAAGTTGGACGACCGTTATCCATGATGTAGGTCTTGTTGGCATTCACTGTATCTGTTGTATGCTGTTTGCCTAGACAGGTTTCTCCAATCACAACCCAGCCAAGGGGAAGCCTCTGAGCATAGGGTGAATGTCTTGGACCACTACGCTGTTCTTTCACATGAAAGGCTTCAGTCATATTCCTTCCAATTAGCATGAGAATTTCTGTCATCCAAGGGAGGTATGCTGTCGGCTATGTCTGTCAGATGCTTGTAGTGCTGTGCAACAGCAGGTGTGGCAATCTCTGTTCGAAAGTTTGGTATGTCGTCACATTCTATCAGTGTTGGTAAGTCTAAGGTACAGTCACCTGTGATAGACTGCACTTGGAAACCTGTGGCTCTCCTTCCAGATGTTTTGAGGACGCCTGCACAAGTCGACAAAGAATAAGGAATTCTTTTGCTGTCAATGTTCATCAATTCAAAAAACTTGGGTGCTACTAAACAGGAATTACTTTGATCATCAATTATGGCATAAAGATTCACAGCTTGTTTGGGATTGTTCTTTGGAAGAACACGTACAAGTAATGTTTTATCACACGATTTTCCATTGAACTCATTGTCGCAAATCTGAGTGAAGCTGGCCGACACTCGTGATAGTTCTTGCTTGCTGTTCTTTGATCTATCTTTGGTTGACTTGTAGTCCAGCCATTCTTGTTTTGTCATGTGAAGTGAGGTGATATGTCTGCCTCTGCAATCACCACACTGTGGTTCTTCCTCTGTGCATTCACTGGCTAAATATTTAGGCTGACAACATTTGAAACAGAGACCTCTGGTTTTCATAAAGTATATCTTTTCTGAATAGGGTTTTGATTTAAATGACACACAGTATGCTAAGGAATGGTCAGTGTTGTGTAGAGGACATTTGTTCTCTACAGTTGTCTTCCTCACTTGAAATCTTGGGGTGTAAATCTGTTGTCTCTTCTGCGTGACAGCTGAAGTGTGAGCCGGTCGGACTTGGATCGTTCTTCAGTCGACTCATCTCATGAATGAATTTCACAAATTCTGTAAAGGGTGGGAAGGTCACGTGATGATTTTCTTTGTGTTTGAATGCTCTGCCCTCCCACCTATCCTTCATATAATTGGGTAGCTTGTTGACTATTGGGTTCATTCCTGAAGGAGAGTCCAAGTATGCCAGGTGACAAGCAAATCTCATATCATGTTTGTTGCCTTCAATTTCTGCATGTAGATCATACAGGTCATACAATCTTTCAAAATCATGAGAGTTGATATTTGAAAATGAATCTAGTCTTTTCTCAAGGGAAGAAAGGATGCTCTCCGGGCTGCCAAACTTCTCATCTAGTCGTTCCCAAGTTAAATGGAGACACAAATTGGGGTTATTGATGTTCGATCTGCGAATGTTATTTGCATGCTTTAATGATTTCTGTCCAAGCCAGTTCAAGAGTAAATCTAACTCTTCAGTTTGACTCAAATTCGCTTCCTTAATCACCTCCTTGAATGAAGTTTTCCACATTGTATAAGATTCTGGTGTGTCGTCAAATTTTGTGAGTCTCTGTAACAAGAGTTCTTTCCTGAGAAACATTTTAGACACATCATGCTGAGACACATATGGGGCGGCATATGGGTTAAGAGGGGTGCTTGAATTATTGTAAATGAAGGTGTCTGGATCTTGCACTTGTTTACCATGAATGGTGTTCACAGGTGGTTCATAACTCCCATGATCCTTGTTGACTGATCTACATATTTCTTTGTTCTGTCTTGAGGGTCTTCCACAGGAACATCCAGAGAACCTTCTGGTGAGTTGCCCTCATCTTCAAGTGCCTTGACCACAACTTTCAAAACTGCACACAGCTTTTGATGTTCTATAATTGTTCTTTCCGCTTCAATTAAGGCTTGCTTTTTCATAAGTTTTGATTCTTTAGTTATAAACTCGACAGCAGCTTTTGCCCCTTCAGATTTAGCCTTTGTTTCAGCTATTTTCACAGACAACTTGTCACTTGCTGCTTTGCTGCTTTTGGTGCGTCTAGGTGTAGAAAGTTCCTCAACTAGAGTCATTATCAAATTGTCAATTTTATTTGTGATTTTATCAAACACAAGTTGTTCTTTTTCTTTCAGATTTTTCATCCTTCTCTGGTAACACTTCTGGTTCTATTTCTTTATCCATTTTTACAGTCGTTCAGCAGTCTTTTACTGTACTGTGACCAGTATTTCTAAATAAATTGCACAGCCAGCTAACCAGGTGTTCATCTCTTTTATTCCAAGATTAAATTCATTGGACATTTATGATGGCAAGTATTCAGATGAGATGTGTTGATTGTGGTAAAAGCTGAAAGATACAATAAAATCTAATTACCTAAATGAATTTAACATTCCAAAATACTATTTCTCTAAAATCATTAAAACTTTGCTTTGCTTGCTGTGAGTAAAAGTTATGCTTAAAGGTCAAAGTCGCCTTGGTCCCAATTAAGATTAAGTTTTGGACATAACTTAATTTTCGATCGCTTCTTTGATCCGATCCATATGAGACGTGTTTTTTCAATGTTAACTTTTAGACCTGAGAATCTGGCAAAGAAGCTAAGTACATTAAATACAGCTAAGAGGCAGCGTTCGGAGCCATCTAAAATGCACGTTGTATCATCTGCAAATTGGTTCAACAAGAATTCTATATTACCTATTGTTATCCCTTTGATGTTCTTATTATTCTTAATCAAAATGGAAAGTATTTCAGCACATAAAATGAATATATAGGGCGACAGTGGATCGCCCTGTCGGCATCCTCTTTGTATCTCAAACATAGCCGAACCGTAACCATTTACCAGCACATTTGATTCTATTCCGTTATATAATGTTTTGAACCACGAACGTATCGATTTTCCGAAATTAAAGAAAGCAAGTGTCTTATCAATGAATGACCAATCGACTGTATCAAATGCTTTTTCAAAATCTATAAGCAGGAGGAGTCCAGGAATTTGGTTTGATTCTGTATATTCCATGAGGTCGTAAATGAGCCTCGTAATCTCACCTATATATCTTCCAGACACAAAACCTTTTTGGTCATCGCTAATCAGTGTAGGAAGTACGGATTTTATTCTTTTAGAGATTGCAAGTGAAGCTATTTTATAAAACACGGATAGATGAGAGATCGGTCGCCAGTTTTTCATAAATATCTTTGGTTTGTTACCTTTTGGTAAGCAAGTTATAAGTCCCCTCTTTAAAGAAATAGAAAGTTCCCCTTTATCATATGATTGATTTATTGATCTGATTAGAAATTCGTAAATATCTGACCAAAAGAACTTTAACAATTCTGCTGTGAAACCATCGGGTCCAGGGCTTTTGTTATTTTTTAAGCACTTAAGAGCTGAAAGTATTTCATCATATTCAAGTTTGCCCTCTAGTGACAGTGATACGTTTTGATCTAGCTTAGGTACGCTGTAGTCTTTTAATAAATTATCAAGGTCAATATCTGTTACGTCATGTTTCTTATGGTAAAGTTTGGAATAGAATTTTTTCACTTCATTTTGAATTTGTTGTTGATTTGTCAGTATGAGTCCATCATCACTTTGCAAAGACGAAAATGATTTATTCAAGAAATTTCGAGATTCTAGTCCCAGGAAGTATTTGGTTGGTTTTTCATTATTTTCAATCTTGTTAACCTTTGATCTGATCATAAGTCCTTGCGTTTTAATGTGGTTTATCTCTTCGAGTTTTTCGTTTAGCTCCTCAATTTCTTTAAGTATTCTAGATTTTATCTCCATGTCATCAGTCTCAACCATATCCTTCGTATTGGTGTCTATTTTAGATACAAGTTCAGTTTCGTCTTTTTCTCTTTGTTTCTTTTTGAAGGATGAATATTTTATAGTTTCCCCCCTTATTTGAAGCAATAACATTTCCAAAAAACATCTGATCATCTATATTGAATTCTCTCTCCGTATGGCTATTATTCTGATATTGTGAAATAGTTTCCGAAATAGTTTTTTTTACAAGAGCGACATAGTCCCTGTCCCTTAGAAGAGAGTTATTGAATTTCCAAAAACCCTTCCTCCTGTCTAAATCAATCAGTGTGAATGACATTGATATTGGCGAGTGGTCTGACATAAAGCTAGGTTCTATAGTTACGTCAGCAATAGACGGGATCATGTTATGAGATACAAGGAAGTAGTCGAGTCTAGCCTGTTTTAATGGAGATGGTTGACGCCAGGTATATCGTTTGTCATTTGGATACCTCTCTCGCCAGGGATCAATTAAATAAATTTCGTCTTTCAACTTCATTATTCTATCTCTAGCCTTAGGGTTGTTGTGGTGTTTGTAATTGAATGTATCGATATAGTAGTTTTGAACTACATTCCAATCTCCACAAATAATCATGCGCGTGGTCACTTTTAAGGGTTGTTAGCGTTGTTTCAAGGGTATCGTAAAAGTTAGGGTCATCAGCATTTGGGCCATATAGATTGATGATCGCTAATTTATATTTGTCCAAAGTGATTTCTATAATAAGAGTATTGCCATCACAATCTTTAAACACGTTGTTGAGGGTATAATCAATATGTTTAGAAAAAAAGTATAGCAACACCTCTAGAGTTAATGCTGTAAGAACTGAAGTAGCAATTTTTACATCCCCAATCTTCAATTACCCTTTTTTCCATATCTTCAGTAAAATGTACGTCTTGCAAACAATAATCGAGGAACGTTTCTTTTTCAAAAATCTAAACATTTCTCTTCTTTTTTTTCTTATTATTTAAACCTCTGCAGTTTAAAGATGTTATTTTCACTTTAGTCATATTCTGATTGGTTATGATCAACAACCTGATTCACATTGATTGAAACGGAAGATAATGCCAAATGGTGGGAACAAATTATCAGGGGACAACGAAACCCGAGTGTAATATTGCCTATTGTTGAATACATTGTCATGATAAGAAAAGAAATTTCAAAGAAAAAACAGTAAACAGAATGAAAAATATAAAAACCACTAAAACACGCTTGGTTTTTGTGGCATGGAGTTGTCATGGAGTTGGGTATCCACGGATGATAACAAATAACGTAGTTCACAAATAAAATTATAATGTTCATACTCACACGATTTCATAATGTCCGTGTAGTATATCCAGAAACGAAAATCCATAGAAAAACACGAAATACACAGCAGAACACCCAGAACTACTGAGCACTACAACATCAACAGGCTCTACTGTGACCAGGTGTCTCATCTCACGTCTGTCCCGCGCGGGATGCACGTGCAGTTTGTCCTGTGTACCTGATAATGTTTTCTCAAGAACTAGTAGTTGTCATTTCTTTGTCCAAGTAATGAGGAATGATTAAAAAGGTTTTAATTAACATAGAAAGATACTGAAAAGACGGATAGTGCAAAAAATCTAAGCTTCAATAATGACAAGGTTTTGGCGGGAAAAGATGAGTATATTACGTATTCATATTCGTTAGAATGAACCTGCATTCGATAATGAAACCATCGTAGCGGACAGAAATACGCCTTCAGTTGCCATATATTGAATGTAAACAATTGCTCAATACATTGGAAAGTGTCGCACTCGGTGCTGTGATGAATACTAAACTCCATAGACTTTCGTTGAGACAGCCCAAAGGGTGAGAAATCCCTAGGTTTCGCTTTACATAAGGTTGCCCGACAGACGGCCCGACAGTCGAATTAATGCATCGATGCAATAAATAATTTGAGTTTTATTAAATATCTTTAAAATTTGAATACACATTTTTGTTCCAAATGAACCAAATGAAAGAGTACTTTGAAGCTGATAGATTCTATCATCAAAAGATGGCCCTAATCTACGCATAAGTCTATACAACGAAAAAAGGGTGTGCTATAGTGCGTTTAAAATCCACATAGCCAATCACAGAAAATATCGATCATGTGGCCGCCAAATTCATAGTAGCTTGGACAGTACCTGTCTAGCCAAATCAACACTGCCCACAGTTTTTCATCAAACTTTCTAGAACTTTACACATACTTATACCTAAATAAGCACAACAAATAAGCACAATAAATAAACTTTCTGTTCATAGTCACATTGCACACCGTTTGAAATGCTTCTGTAGAAGATAAAGTGTCTATTAAAAAGACATGTGGCAGAGGATGATGTGCTCTGAGAGCACTCTTGTCTTGGTTGTTGAGGGCTAACATTTTAGGTAAATACTTCTGTAGTGGGACAAAACAATTACTCACCAAATCGATTGAATTGTTTGCTTCTAACTTAGTGTATTAATTTGTGATCAGTTGTATATCGAAATTCATTGTTTTATATCCAATATCTACCAAGTCATGTTATATTTTTTTCTAATATTAGTGAAGTGAATATATTTTTTTTTATTCCACATTTTTTTGTGCACATATATATACAAATTTCATTCACATACTTCATTCATAGTTACATATATGGATATAGGGTACAATTGGTATTGAGCATCTTCTTTTTAAATCTTTTTATTTTCTATGGACATTTCAGGATAATTTGTTTGATCAACAAAATTATAACATTTAATGGGTCGTTGTTTTTGGATACATATCCAAGTATTATTTCTTTCTTTGTGAACACTATGTTAAGATGGGCGTTGATATTGATCCATTGTTGGATATCTTTCCAAAGAGAGTTAATACATTCACAGTCCCAGAATAAATGGCCAATGTTACATATTTCATTTTTGCAGAATAAGCATAATGGTGAATCAATATAGTTAAGTTTGAAGAGATAGGAACTCACAGGTAAAATTCTATGTATAAGTCGGTATTGAAACCATCTCAATTCAGTACATTCGGTACATCTTAAAGGCATTTCATTAATCATTTTCCACTCAGAGTCAGAATAGATTTCGTTAAGAATTTGTTCCCATTTATGATTATATTTCAGTTTTTGGAAAGAATTATTCAATAATATATCGTAGTAGTGTTTTGATCCTTTACGTCCAGCTTGTATTTGCATATGATAGTAAGGCAATATTGGAATTTTATGTAACTTTTATTATGTATTTTGTTCATATGATAATAAGCAGCCTGTATCAGTAATTAGATCAGTCACAAATTTCACACCAGCGAAGTACATGTTTTTATAGAAAATGGATTGGTTGTTTATCTTTATGTTATCATTGTACCAAATAAATGCAGAATATATTTACCTCTTCAAGGATTTGCAGTTCGATAGATATACACTCCATGCTTGTAATGTATCTTTCCAGAACTTGTTGGTCACATTTGAAACAATAAAATCCTGGCTATATTTTGAATCCATCTCTAATATATTTGCCGGTATGATATTATTGTGAAAAACAAAACAGGTTTTCTCACTATATGTGTTATAATAGCGTTTCAACCATGCTATCTTCTGAGCAGCTATGTAATA
The DNA here is from genome assembly GCA_921293015.1 of Phorcus lineatus. Lineage (NCBI taxonomy): Eukaryota > Metazoa > Mollusca > Gastropoda > Trochida > Trochidae > Phorcus > Phorcus lineatus. The sequence continues at coordinate 40,440,174 of OV121093.1, forward strand.
TGATATTTGTGGGACTTTAATACCTCCATTAGGTATACTGCCTACTATAATTTCTCGTTTTACTTTGTCCGGTTTTCCTTTCCATATAAAATCAAAACATTTTAATTGGAAAGCTTTTATAATATCATCGATTTAAGGACTATATTTTGACCTAAAGGGGTCAATATTCGACATTTCCAGATTTTCATCTGGTTTTCAATATCCTTGAACCTATCCAAATAGTTGATTTCAATCATATTTTCAAGATCAATATGAAACATTATTCCTAATAGCTTAAAGGAATGTACCCATTCGAGATTCCACTCGTTACAAAGCTTAAACCTACTACGTTTCTTTGAGCCGATCCAAATTAATTTAGTTTTTTCCACATTTACCTTAAGCCCAGAGAAGTGCTCAAAAAGGGTAAGAGTAGCAAGAACTGCACAGAGGCATTTTTCAGATCCATCTCACATCAAGGACATATCGTCAGCAAACTGAGCTAGAAGATGTTCAATATTTCCTTTAATCTGTGTGTTATTTTTTAATTTCAATATTTCCGTACACAGGATAAACAGATAAGGTGAGATGGGATCTCCTCGACGACATTCTACCGAGCCTAAAGAATGAGGACGGAAATCCATTAATTAAAACACATGATTCAGAATTGTGATATAGCATATTAACCCATTTACGAAACGAAGGTCCGAAATTAAAAAAATGAATTTCCAATCAACAGAATCAAAAGCTTTTTCAAAGTCTACTGATATCAAAAGGCCCGGAATTTGATATTTCTCTGTGTGTTCCATTACGTCATAGATTTGTCTGGTGACTTCAGCTATATACCTACCGGGAAGGAATCCTTTTTGTTCTTCGCTTATTACGGTTACGAGAACTGATTTAAGACGACCTGCGATTGCGGCGGAGGCTAGTTTATAGCTAACATTTAGTGGAGATATTGGTCTCCAATTTTTCAAGTATCTTTTTGGTTTATTTCCCTTTGGAATACATGTTATAACACACTGTGTTTGAGTAACTGATAGTGAACCATTCTTGTAACCATAATTAAGAGAGTTTAGTAAATATTTGTTCAAATCTCGCCAGAAAAACTTAATGAATTCGGCTGTAAAACCATCAGGACCTGGACTTTTTTCATTTTTCATGCACTTTGAAGCAGATAGTACTTCATTGTAAGTTAATTATCCCTCAAGTTTAGCTGATACACTGTCGTCAAGTTTATTACAGGAATGTTCTGGGACTATTTCATCCAAATCATCATTACAACATACTTGGCTAGAGTATAATGAATTATAAAATGTTACAGTTTCTTCCAAGATTTCACAGGTTGTTGAAATTTTTTCCCCCACTTTATCCTCCAACTCCGTGATTGCCTTGTTTAAAAATTCCGTGATTCTAGTTTTAAAAAGAATGTTGTTGGTTTCTCACCGTTTTCTACCCATTTAGCTTTTGATCTAATAAACTTCCCTTAGCTCTAATAGTACTAATTTCTTCTAATTCACTATTTATAGATTTTATGTCCTTCAAAAAATCTTCTTTCTGAGTAATAATTTTTGTTTTGTCTAATTCTACAGTTAATCGATTTAATGACGTATTCAGTTCAGTTTCAAGATTTTCCATTTTCTTCTTTTTTGTACTCGCAAATAGTATAGATTTCCCCCTTATCATCAATAGTATAGTTTACCAAAGAAGCTGGTCCGATATAGAGAAGACATCTTCATTTCCCTTATCCGATATTGGTTCAATGTTTCTGTTAGAGTTTGCTTTACCAGATTAACATAATCTTTGTCGTATAATAACGAATTGTTAAATTTCCAAAACCCTTTACCTCTTTTTGCTTCATTAATTTTGATTATTAGTTCAATAAGTGAATGATCAGTTTTAAAACCCGGGTTAATAGAGGTAGATGTTACAGACGAGAGTAGGTTGTGTGAGATTAGAAAATAATCAAGTCGAGATTGCTTTAATGGTGTCGATTGACGCCAGGTATATCTCCTGTCATCTAAATTATGCTCACGCCATACAGATCATATACATTTTGCATTTCTAACACTCTATTTCTAGCATTAGGGTTATTGACATGTTTGTAGTTAAATTGATCAATCAGTGGGTCTATCACCAGATTCCAATCACCACAAAGTATCAAATATTTTCCTTCAGATTCTTCTATTATTGCAGAGAGTTTATCATAAAATTCCGGGGTGTCGTCATTGGGCCCATAGATATTTAATAAGAAATAAATACAATTATCTATTTCTATATCAAGAGCATTAAAATTGCCATTTTCATCAGAGAATTCTTTTATCACTTTAAATTCAAAATTATTATTGATAAAAATAGCCGTACCTCTTGCATTAGATTTAAATGAACTGAAATAGCACTCGGAATATCCCCATTGCTGTTTAATAAGTTGTTCTTTATCTTTTGTGAATTGAACATCTTGAAGACAATAAATTGAGGCCTTTTCTTTTTTAAGAAATGAAATACCTGTCTGCGTTTGTTCGTATCACAAATACCCCTACAGTTCATTGAAATTACCGATAGATCATTCATGGTAACCAAAAGTCCCTATACGATGAAATGAATGGGTGTATTGACTTCAATATTTGAACAATGTGCTGTTTTGTGACTTCCAGTTTCCTAAACATAGTGGAATGTAAAATATGAGAAGAAAATTGAAATTGAACATAAGAAAGAAGACTATCAATAGATTGCTTGTCTTTACGTGAATGGCTAACGGAGGCGCAATATAGACAAATAAACAGAAAAGGAAGTCCATTTGGATATTCTACAGAGTTAAAATGATGGAGATCCGATCCACGAGTAAAAAGTTTAATAGGGGGATAATAATAATCGCTCAAACACACCTGTACGAAACGATTTGGTAAGGCTCGTCTGTGATGCACGGGTTTCACGTGTAAACAGTAGTCCTCTATCGTGTTACATCGACGTGAAAACATCCCTGGCCAAGATTTTCGATAATGGATACCATAAATAAAAACAAGATTCACTAAATGGATATGCCCACTCAAACTTTGGTAAGTAAGTTTTGATATTTCATAAAAATGTTGGTTTGCTAATATACATATTTGACAAATTGATTCGGCCTGACCTCACCGAGTTACATATTATAAATATCACTTGTAGTATTTGACACTAACGTCAGATTATAATTGTTACATTGTAAATGAAACATGCTAACGTTAATATTTTACTTATCTCATAATGTTACCATTGTAAGTGACTTAGCCTTTAAATGGAAATAATAGTTTTATATTATGTATCAAGAAATCGTCCTAACCAGTATATCATGAATATACATATAACAAACGACACTTGCACTGTCATACGTTAGAGTTCAGATTGTTCACAATTATAGTTCATTGTTCAGAGTGTTCTGATACCTTATTGTTTATAAATGATCTTAATTCACTGATTGTTTTTGAAAGTGGTATTGTTGTCAACAAACATATTTACAGTTCAAATATTCACCTGAAAAACGTTTATGTATACGGCTTCCAAGCCGCTTTTGGCTCTTCCGCATCTTTGGTCTCCAAGATGACGTCTACACCAGCCACTCTTACACGTGCATATACACCTTCTTTCCTGAGGTCAAATGCTTTCCTGTTAAGGATGGCCCGCTGTTTCTTTAGTTTGAAAGGTTAATACGTTCTGATGCTTTTCCCCTTAACATCCCTCAGAAACTTAGCATTTGATAGCACACATTCACGATCCGGCATGTACACAAATGAAGCAATAATGGGGTTCGGTGCGTCCGGGGTGGGGTCGTTGGGAAACGGCTTCCGGGGTAATCGATGTACAGTTTTAAAGAAAATGTCGTCTGCTCTGTCTTGTGGGAAGCGCAGGTCGTCAACAAGAAACTGCCTGAGAGGTCGTTCCGTGTTCTCCGTCGGTTGTTCTGGGATGCCATAAAACAACAAATTTGAGCGTCGGTCATGAACTTCCTTTAATAGCAAAGTATTCTCAAAATGTTTAGCCTGTTCCAACATATTTTGCTTGAGTCGTTCAACCTCATTTCGTAGTTTATTTACTTCGTCGTGCTGTTGGGAAACCATGTTGTCTAGCTCATTGACTTTAGCGGTTACCGTCACGATTTCGGCTTTTACACTTGAGATAGAAGTTTCAATTTCCGACTGTGTTTGTTTTAATAAAAGTTCAAATTTTGCAGTGATTCTGCTTTCAACATTTAGAATTAATTCTTCCAAATTTGTGTTGGTGGTAGACGAACGTGTAGCGACGTTAGACTTGGTCGTCATAATGGCGATATGGGTAGCTACTATTTGTTGTAGTCTATAAAATGTTCTTTTCAAAATTCACAAATAAAGTTCTTATATCTTCTTACCCATTTAGTGAAGTGAATATTGACTTAAAACAAAACTTAAGATAGAAAAAGAAAAGAATTGCGTACATGAAAATATTTTCTTCATTTGAAAATGAAATATGTTATAATAATGTTCAGTGATGTGATATAACAAATATTTCTATCATTAACTCATTAACGCCGAGGCAGCTTCACGGCTCAACGCCTGGGCCACTGACCACAGACGCTGCTTGCTGTAGTGAGACCAATTAGCTCGAGCACCGCTCTTTTCGCGACAGCTTTTGAACGGAAACTGTCTAGCCTTGTGCCATAAAGTCTTGATTGTTTTATAGTTTCATGAAGATAGATGCAGGTGCTGTATATTGATACTTTACAGGAATATAACATGTGATATTTCACCATTGAGTTTATGTTTTGCGGTTTGTCCGATTTCAATTCATAAACATACTCAAAGAGAGAGAGAGAGAGAGAGAGAGAGAGAGAGAGAGAGAGAGAGAGAGAGAGAGAGAGAGAGAGAGAGAGAGAGAGAGAGAGAGAGAGAGAGAGAGACAGAGAGAGATACTAGTAGTGAAATTGTTTTCATTGTCTCACCAAATAAAATTGACATGTAAACTGCATTAGATATCGCACCTCTTATATTGGTCAAAATGTTATGAGAGACAGTTTCTCTTACTTGTACCTTAACAACAGTACTTAAACAGCAAACTTAACCGCAAATAATAAACACAGACACACACTTACATATTATAATATATATTTAGTATATACATAACCAAATATCACTTATAAGCATTTGTCAATCTTCATGTTAGATTGTCTTTCTCAATCTACCACTACAGTGATTTGATGGCGGCATATTGTACACACCTTTGCAAGTACTGACACATAAACACATAACGTACCTAATATTTTCACATATGTTGATTTACATGCCTTTCTAATTGTAAATACAAATACTGCATAACTACACACCATGTTGAGTAGATACAATGTGTCGGTATCTCAACCATCTGAATAATAATTAAGAATTTATGGAAATGATATCCCGATTTAAGAGTTAGCACGTAACATCAACGAATGTCATGATTAATAATATTGACCAAGTAATCTATTATGTTGTCAACTCTAATTATAATTTAACATGTGTATGTATCCATTCAATGGAAGACAGGGTCGTGGATCTATGAAGCATATTGTCGAATTTAAAAGAAACATGTACATGCTAAAACTATTATTGTTACAGGACCGCTTCTGACCGTGCTTGATACAGGATGCGCTCAGCTGGTTTCGAAAAGTAATATTCGAACAAACTCTTATATTAATAATAGTATTTAAAGTAGAACAACACTGACGTTCAAAATAGTAATTACATGCAATTATCAAATTAATAGTTCATGACGTGACATTCCCAAAGTGAGCATTCAAGAAGTAAAGGTAAAATCAAAGTGTCACTTTCAATAGCCTCAAATTCTTAACAAATGATTTTTGAATACATGTACACAAATGTTTATAATATCGTCTTAGATATATGAATTCAAAGCGTTTTACAAATAAAATATATCTAACAATGTTTCAAAATTGGTAACTTCACAAAGACTCCAATTGTTTCATCTGAATTAATAAACCTTCTTTTTAAAGTATTTATTTTCCCTTCCAAGATCAACATATTCAAAATGTTTTCTTTTACCAAACGTAGTATATTTTTGCACAAAGAGCAACGATTTTCATTTCTTATTGCTTTCCTGAGGATAGCATCTTATTTACGAAACTGTTATCTACATTAATGGATGCTAAACTGATTTTGAAAATAAGTTCATTGTTATACTATACGACGGACGCACATACGCGGCTCTCGCTGAATAAGAGGTGCTGCAATTAACTCACATAAGCGTCTCTCGCTGTGAGAAACTGCTAATTAACGGACGCTTATATGCGATGAGGATCTCATTATTTTGACGCATGTACGCGGCTCTCGGCGTTAATTAGTTAAAGGTATGATTCTAGCCAACTGTCCTACATTGATAGTAAAAATATCAAATTCAGATTACAAAATAAAATCATTATCACTTTAGTTACCCTTTTCTTTCCAGAATAGTTCAAAGCAATTCATAAACCAGCCCGGAGTGAATGGAGAGACCATGCTGTGGAAAGCTCTCCGGAATGGACGCATGTCAGCAGTGCACAGTTTAGTGAAGGCTGACGCTGATGTGAACATAAAGGATAGTAGAGGGACAACACCTCTGCACTATCTCTGTCAGCTCAAGAATTCTACTGGTGATTCTTCTCAGGATAATGAGGTTGATCATACACATACTCCGGTAGACTTGGACACTGTAAGATTCATAATAATTAACGGAAGAGGAGATGTGAATATTGGTGATCAGTATGGGCAGACACCTCTTCACTATCTCTGTCAGGTCGGGATCTCTGCTGCTGATGATGGACAGTGTGATGATAAACTACGGCGTGTGGTCATAACTGCAATGCGACTGCTCATAACTGAAGGGAGAGGGGACATGAATATTTCTGATAATTTTGGACAGACACCTCTCCATTATCTTTTTAAATTTTGCACCTTTACGACAGACGAGATTCCTTGGATCATCACCCAAGGTAAAGGGGATCTAAACAAGTGTGAGAAGCATAAGTGCACCCCGCTGCACTACCTCACTAACTCACGTCTTCAACTTGACACTGTAGATCTAGTTTACATGGAAGGGAAAGGTGACTTCAAAAAAGGCGATGAACATGGAACTTCACCATTTCATTATCTTTGTAAAAATGAAAAAAATGGACTTGGTATGGTCCTTAAAATTGTCAAAACAGCAAAGGGGGACATCAACCAGCAAGATGAGAATGGAATAACACCACTTCATGTTCTTTGCAAGGGATCACTTCCAATGGAGGATATTCTGACATTGATCAATCAGGGAGACAAGGCCGACATGTACGGAAACACTCCACTCCACTACCTGTGTTGGAGGCGAGGAATCAATGCTGAAGTGTTACAACAGCAGCTGGAGCAGATCCCCACAACCATCGTGAAGAAACAAAACGACCACGGATACACACCGCTGGACTACCTCACTCACCAAGGTAAAATTCTGTTCTGTGATATATGATGATAGGCTGTTTACCTGCCTTAATATCCTTCTTAAGAGTATCATTAATTACCAACAGACTGTTTCAAGTAGTTCCTCATTGATAAAGTCTTTTCTAAAACTGCAAAATGATGTGAACAAAATCGTTTTATTAATGTCAATACTGTCAGTTTGATTTGATTCAAAGAGATTTTATTGTGGTTATTGTGCTGATATGGTGTGGTTTATCGTATATTGATCACGCTGATCGTGCCCTTTGCCCAACACGATTCGTTAAAATCTTAATCATGTTCCTTATTTCAAATCATGTTTTGGGCGTTCCGATCGTGCAGTGATTGTGTTGTGATTGTGTAGTGTAAGTGTTTTGAATGTTTTGATCGGGCTTTAGCACAATGACAGCACAACTACAACACAATCGATAAATTGTCTCTCTTGCAATCATACGCACTACTATCGCACTACTTGCACCGAGCACGAAATCACACGATTACTGTACGGTCAGGATACAATCGTTACACGATATCGGATTGAACTTGCACCAACAAGAGCACTGCCCATCACAACATTTTCACATCACGTGGGCTTCCTGTGTCTTACTTTCAGTCAACATGGCAGCACAAACGATGGAAAGCGAGGAAGACGAGCGAATCGCCACGTTACTGCCGGCAGTTCTCAACCGGTGCATACCGACTGTATTGTTCAGTTGTAGATTCGTCATTAAATCCTACACAACCAATGTTCTAATATAATCTCATCCCGAGCTACCCGCAGGTTCCCCTAATGGCAAAATATTTCAACATAAACTTCCTTTCAATATTTCAGGCAATGAAAACACCGCATATTTGTTGTCCCACAAGCCTATGCAAAGATGCTGTGCTGTGTAAAGACCACTCAAAGTGCAAAGAGCATGTTCAAATAAAGTTAAGCTTTCCAAAGTCATACGAACATATCTGAGGCATTTTGAATGATAACTTTAGAAACGGCGTTGCTGATTGCATAACTAACTTCGATTGCATTAGATCAGATTTCTACATATTTAGACCGTGAAACGCTTGAATAAGGACAGAGGTTGTGCAGGAATATTTGACGGAGTTACCTTTGTTGGGAGAGAATGTATAACCATGTGCCCTTCCGACTTCGACATTATTATTTCACTGTAAGTCCATATACATAACAAAATCCAAAAGAAACATCCTTTTTTTCACACACATAAAAAGATAATCATGAAAGATGATTAGAAAATGATATCAAGGTACTATCTGAAGAAACACATCGCAGTGGTTAAGGTACAGAGTGCAAAAAAACAGTTAAAAAGCCTTTCAGCAATTGGCAAAATGAAAGCGTGTAAATTAAACTCGATTGTCGGCTATTGTCATACGGAAAAAAAGGCTTACCACTGAAATGCCGAGCTTGAGCCATGAGCTGAGAGGGAGGGCCATCAGCATAGCAGAAATGGGAGCTACGAGGGTCCAAATTACAAGAAGGTTTGGCTGTTACAAGAAGATGATAACCCGGTTGCTTCAGCGATACAGGCAGAAAGGGCTGACTCGGGACAGGCCTAAAAAGTGGGCGACCCCGCATCACGACCCCACAAGAAGACCGCCATATACGACTCATCCTCCTCCGAAACAGGTTTGTGACATCAACGGCAGCAACAGCATTGCGACATCGCATTAGTCCACTCACAGTACAACGTAGACTTCGTCCAGCAGGAATTCGTCCATATCGACCCTACAGAGGCTTCGCTTTGACCCTCCAACATAAACAACGCAGACTGAGGTGGGCGAGACAAGTTCGACCCTGGCAACGTCGAAATTGGTAAAATGAGTGACAAAGCCAATGGCTCTATTTTCGAATTTCCCTTAAATAAAACCCTTTTTGACTTTTACTGAATGACAATTTATGTCTTTCTGTATTGTCCAGATGACAGTCTACCCTGGACAGACGGGATGATAGCCAGATCTGCTGCCGACCTGGTGCTGTGTAGGTTGAAACAACGAGACAACTCGACTGTTGTGCTTGGTAAATATAGTACTACACTAGTTTATTTTTCATCAACACCATAACTATAAGTTATATAATATATTCATCATATCTGACGGCTTTAAAAAACCCCAGACATTTACACATTTTCATGGACATTAAATGTAATCAATAAATAAAACGTAAAGATAAAACTCCTAGAATAATAGAATAAATTTTCGTAGACAGTTAACGTAACCAGTTAAAGAGAAAATCAAAGGCTGGAGTTTCAGCTGACTCCTAACACGTCACTACTGGGCGTGGCTTCGAATCACGAATCCTTCTTCAATGATTTTGTGAAAGCTTTAGCCAGGATGATTGCACGGTTTTGATACCGGTGTCCTAGTATCAGAATTAAAGCGTATATTTTTTCATTTTTGGGCTTTTAGTATTCTCACAAGTGTTATGACCTGGCCTACCCCTCACCCCCTGTAATAAATTACCGGTCCCTTAACCTATGGAAATAATGAAATGTCGACTTGGCGACTCTATAGCACCCTAGCACGTCAAATATAGATGCCAGGCTGCTCTTAAAGCATACTTCATCTTCTCCGGAACCTAAAACTGTAGGAGGCTAAATACAGACAGTGTACAGACAGATAAACCAGAAAATATTATAAATTGTATATTTTGTGACTCTGTAACCGCCAATGACGGCCTGTGGAACCATGCCCTAAAATTAAAATTCCATTTTCTTCACTGGAACACAATTTGCCCTAGAAGGTAGAAAATTAGATTGTCAGTGAGATAGTGTTCATGTAAATATTGATACTTTGGACAGATTAAGAGCATTTGGTAATCATCTTCAATTTCGTTAACACAGAATGAACATAGTCTATCAACTAAAAGGATTTTAAGTACACTCCATCTTCCCTTTTCAATCATAAGCATATGTGAACTAAGACGAAAACGTGTTAGTGCAATTCTGTATTTTTTAACATCAATATTTGGAAAATAATTTTTTGGACACAGAAGATGATATGAACTTTCACTCAGTGTTGATGTTTCCACATTTGGGAATAGATATCTTGAACTCTTTTGTGTGAATTCCCTTACAAAGTAATTACTGTTAGAAATGTACTGAGCGCATATATATCCAAAACCAAACCTAAAGAGCATATCTCTTAATAAAATAGCCCAATTTTCAATGCTAGGGTTTTCAATTGAAATTTTAACTAATGACTTGTATATTAAAACTACATATCTATCAGCTGCATTTTTCAATATTTTAAGGCAGTATCTAATAATTCTCACAAGCTGATTTATACTTTAAGGAAATGTTCCTAACCCTCCCTATAAGAGAGCTGATGGAGTTGAAGTTTTTACATAGAGTTTTTTTTTATAAATTTCAAGTGTACGTTTTTTATAGCATTAGCTGCCATGAAGCCCCAAACTTCACAATTATATGAAAGAATAGGAAAAATGTCCGATATGACCATATTTAACTACTTCACATTTCAAGAGGAAGATGCTGGTAAATTTGGTAAAGTTTTAGACAAGCTTGATGAACATTTTGTACCAAAGCTTAACGTTATTCATGAACGTGCTAGATTTCTCAACGTATACAGAAGCCTGGTGAGGATGTAGAGACTTTTATCAGACTTTTGAATGAATTTGAATGTGGTGTTTCTAAGTATGAAGCAATTAGGGATCGCTTAGTCATTGGTATTTTGGACAAACAAGTTTCTGAAAAGATGCAACTTCAGTCAGGACCAACTTTAGAACAGGCAAAAGAAATGGCAAGGGAGACTGAACTAGTCAAACCCGGTGACATGCAAGTGGCATGTCATGGCATAACTGCAAAAGAATTGGACATTTTGCCCCAATGTGTCGCTCTGTGAAGAGGAAAAATAACACTACTAGCAATCAGGTAAATAGTGTTGATAGTGGAAATTCCTCAGAATTTTTCATCGGATCGATTGATTGCAAAGACAACAACGAGGATGGCTCGTTACCCTGTTAGTTCGGGATACACCAGTTGAGTTCAAGATTGACACAGGTGCGGATGTGACAGTGATATCTAAATCCACCTATGAGAAACTGTACACTTCTACCAAGCTACAGCCTCCAGATAGAAAACAGGACACATTAATTCTGTTGACTGCTTCGGGAAATTCCCTACAACAGTTAAGAACCATAGGAAGGATTACAACGTCAATATGTGTGTGTTACTGATGGTGGCAATAATCTGCTTAGCAGAACTGTGTCTACGAAAATGGGACTAGTAGAAGCTAATGTCAATGAGATCAAGTCAGACATATTCGGACCAGTGGGTCTTCTTGACTCTGCAGCAGGAAAGATCAAGCTTCGACCAGATGCACAATCCTTCAGTATTTCCGCAGCCCGTCGAGTACCATTTCCTTTAATGTCAAGGGTGGAACAAGAGTTGAACAGATTCAGGAATAATCGAAGAAGGGACCATGGTATCCGGACAGGAGAAAACAGGGCGGATAAGAATTAGTGTAGACCTGAGGAAACTTAATGAAGCTGTAGAGCATGAGAGATACATGATGCCAAACTTAGACGACATAGCACCCAAATTGTCTGGATCTACAGTGTTTACAACTCTGGATGCATCAAGTGGGTTTTATCAAATACCACCCCACACATTCATGACACCTTTTTGGCATTACTGCTTCAGACGTGTGCCATTAGAGATAACTTCTTAGCAAGTTCACAATTACTTGCATTCTACGACCCTTCTCTCCCGGTAGTCGTCAGTGCTGACACAAACAGTTATGGGCTAGGAGGAGTATTGTTCCAGATCAACGACAGTAAGATGCAACCAGTTGAATAATGTTCCATAACACCTTCCGTATCCGAGACAAGTATGCACAGATCGAAAAGGAGTGCCTCGCAGGAGTGTTCACTTGTGAAAAGTTCAGCAGGTATCTAGTTGGACTGGAATCATTCTAGTTGCAAACCGACCATAAACCCCTGATCTCTCTGATCAACTCGTACGACCTCAATTGTGCACCCTTACGATATCAGAGACTGCTCCTCAGACTGAGGAGATTCAAGGCAGTTGCAAGTCACTGGAAGTGCCCGATACTCTGCCGCAAAGTGAAGTCAACGATCTGTTTTTTGAAGAAGAAGTGACTTTGTTCACAGAAAGCATTTTTTTTTTGGATATACCAATGTCCGACGCAAAGATGTATGCTGTAAAGTCCGCCACAAGGGATGACAGTGAGTTTCAGAAAGCAAAACAGTTCACCCAGTCTGGTTGGCCAGACCATATCCGCAGTGTGCCTACGAAACTCCATGCATATCATGCAGTGAGAAGTGAATTATCAGTGTATGATCATCTGTTGGTGTTCAGGAATCGGATTGTGATTCCTCAACAGATGAGACCCGAGATGGTAGATATCATTCAGCATGGTCATCAGGGCTTCACATAATGTCACGCACGTGCAGATACTTGTGTATGGTGGCAAACCATATCTAGTGACATTCGAAAATCAACAAGTGCCAATATTGTACAGTCAACAAGCCTCCACAGAGGAAAGAGCCACTCATAACTACCAATCATAAATACCAATGGCCCTGGCAGAAAATTGGAGCAGATATTGCTTGTGTGAAAGGCACGACTTTCCTCATTGTGGTAGATTACTACTCTCGCTTGATTGAGAGAGCACATATAAAAGGTATGATTTTGAACAAATGATTGGAAAGCTCAAAGCCATGTTTGCCCATTGAGGTATTCCTGAACAGTTCTGTTCTGATAATGCCACTCAGTTTACCTCAGCAGAATTCAGGATGTTTGCCAGAGACTACAATGTTTTGCTGTCGTCAAACAGTCCACACATTCCACAAGCAAATGGCCACGCCGAAAGTGAAGTGAAGATAGCCAAAAAAGATTCTCTCACAGGAGGATGCTTACCTAGCACTGTTGGTATATCGATCAACTCCAACCAGAGCCACTGGGGTATCACCAGCAGAACTGGTCATGAGACGACGCTTAAGAACGAACATTCCAACATTGTCAACCAATCTATCTCCGCAGTGGCCGAACCTCCAGAAGGTAAGGGAGAGGGACAGTATTGTTAAAAAGTCTTACGAGGCTTTCTACACGAGAGACATTCAGTGAGACATTTACCCTCTCTATCCCCAGTTATTCTGGTCAGAGTTAAGCTTGACTCTGGGAAGCGCTGGGACACTTCAGCCATCGTCACGTCTTCCTCCGACGCTCAACGCAGTTGCAACATCATCAAAGCACAAGGGGCGACGTTCCGGCTTAACCGACGACATCTTCAAGTAGCCCAATCTGGGAGAGACACTCAGATTATCCGATGCCTAGACAACAGAATTGACATTCCTACCATTGAACAGACGGCATCTCCGTCCTATAAAACTGACATTCCATGTACAACAAGTACTGTTCCAGAGACTGACATTGCGATGTACTTTGTAAGTCTGATAATGTATGTCAGGAAAATGAAAGTTGAGTCTGATAATGTAAATTCGCAGAATGAAAGTTGAGTCTGATAATGTAAATCAGCAGAATGAAAGTTGAGTCTGATAATGTAAATCAGCAGAATGAAAGTTGAGTCTGATAATGTAAATCAGCAGAATGAAAGTTGAGTCTGATAATGTAAATCAGCAGAATGAAAGTTGAGTCGGATAACGTAAATCAGCAGAATGAAATTTGAGTCGGATAATGTATATCGGCAGAATGAAAGTTTAGTCGGATAATGTATATCGGCAGAATGAAAGTTTAGTCTGATAATGTATATCGGCAGAATGAAAGTTTAGTCTGATAATGTATATCAGCAGTATGATAGTGTTTAAGTTTGATGGTTAATATGCAATGTTAAAAGCAATAAACTTTCGGTAATATTGGTTCAATTTGGCCAAAGATAGATCTGTTGTCTCTTCCAGTCGTTAAAAGCAACTATTTATTGCTTTCGTCGATACCTTGTCAGGTAAACTTCATTTGTACATTCAATAGTACAATTGCTTAAATCAAAGAAGGGAGATGTCACGATAAATGTTTACTTAATGATTGCTCGCCGAGTCTCACGTTAACGAGAACTCCCAACGTCCGTTATGATTTTGCCCACCATTTTTAAACAATGGCCAAGTCATGTACTTAATCTTAAGATTAAATACTTGGTATTATGAAACCTGAGTTTTTCATCATATCACAGAAACTAAGTTTATATATTTTGTAACAAAGATCGAAATTTAAAATCTAAAACACAGAAATAAACATTTTAAGATGCCATTTGTATATGTTTGGACAACAACATTTTTTAGTTACAGAATCATCAGCTTTAGAAAAATGTTAGTC